>WNGS01135237.1:14947167-14960095 GCA_020271785.1 Procambarus virginalis
CACACCAACAACCACACACAAACAACACACACACACACACACACACACACACACACACACACACACAACACACACACACCCCACACACACACACAACACAACACACCACACACACAACAATCAAGGCCAATCCTGGAGTAATTGTAAGCATTGTAAGGCCAATCTGTAGTATGCAGCCCCAGCATGCGAGTCCGTTATACCTAGTCAAAGCTCAAGACGAAGTTGGAAAAAGATCAAGAGGTATAGCACTAGTTAGCCCAGAACCTAAGAGCAATGAGTTTATGAGGACAGACTACGTTGAAACTAGCACCTCACGTCCGCTGGAAGAAGGAGAAGCTAGGGGGAAGCCACTGATTACACGATACAAAATTCTCAGGGGAATGACAGTGGACAAGGATTATTATTTAAACCGGGCTGGCACACGAACAAGGGGACACAGTGTGGGAAGCTGAGTACCCAAATGAGCCACAGCAGCCGTTAAAAAGCACTTTTTCAGTGTCAGAGTAGTTGGTAAATGAATTGCACTAGGAAATATGTGGTGGATGGCTGACTCCATAAACAGTTTCAAGTTAATATGACAGAGCCCAGTCGGCTCAGGAATTCTGTACCATGCAGTTGATTGACGGTCAAGGGCGGACCAAAGAGCCAGAGCTCCACCCCCGCAAGCACAATTAGGTTGAGTACACATTTAGGTGGAGTACACACACACACCACACTAGGGACGGTCGCAGCTGAGTGGACAGCACTTGGCTCGTAGTCCTAGGTCCGGGTTCGATCCCCGGTGGAGGCGGAGACAATGGATGGGCAAATATTTCTTTCACCCTGATGCCTGTTACCTAGCAGTAATAGTACCTGGGAGTTAGACAGCTGCTACGGGCTTGCTTCCTGGAGATGTGTGATGTGTGTGTTTGTGTGTGGGTGTGTTAGTGTGTGTGTGTGGTTTGTGTGTTGTGTTGTAGGACAAGAAATATATGTTATGTAGGACATAATATAGAAAAATAGTTGGGTAGAACGGCGGGGTCAAAGAGCTAGTAGCTCGATTCTGCAAGCCACAAATAGTAATATACACACGGTAATGATAAATAAATTAAGGCAAAAATTCGATGCGCGAAACAAAATCAAACATTTCAGAATTAGAGAATTAAAACCATAATTTGTTGAGGAATTATGGATAGACAGGACCATAGTAGCGACTTTCTGCTCTATACCCATCCTGTGAGTGGTAGTGGACCCCATAACATCCAGTGAGCGGTAGGGACGCCCTACCCATCCCTGTGAGGGGTAGTGGAAGACCCCATACCATCCAGTGAGCGGTAGTTGGACCCCATACCCACTTGTGAGCGGTAGTGCCCCATACACGATCCTGTGGGCGGTAGTGGACCCCATACCCATCCTGTGAGTGTAGTGGACCCATACCCATCCTGTGAGCGGTAGTGGACCCCCTACCCATCCTGTGAGCGTAGCAAAACAAGATTCATAGGCATTAATGGTCTCGAAACTGAACTAGCAAACTAATTAAGCCAATCAAGTCACAGCCTTAATAAGCTGTTGTTACAGAGTTTGATACCACGTGAACACACTGTATAGGCACGCGAGCGAAAATATCAGAGACTAAGAGGAGCTTCCCTAACACGAACCAGTGGTTCAACTACAAGGTTCTCGTATCCTTACGTCTCTATTTATTTAAATGAACCCGAGGAGCCGAGTGAGGTCTTGAGGTTCGAGGTAGAGAGGAGAGAAGGTCAGGTGGCGTGTGGCCACGCGGCCGGGTCACACCAGAGGTCATTCGAGGTCACTGGAGGTCAGCTACAGGTCACCTTGCCACAGCTACGGGTCAACGCCTCAGCCGGAAAGAGAGCAGAGGAGGACACGAAAGTTATTAGTATTAGTCTCTGGTGACTAGGCCGGAGGGAGGGTATTGGGGGATGGGGGTATGGGGGATGGGGGATGGGGGGTCGATGCGTAAGAGGAGTAGGGTGGACGACGTGGAAGAGGATATATGGGGGAGTGAAAGATAACAGGAGGAAATGGGGCTGATGGGGTAATAGGAGCAAGAAATTATATTGAAAGAATAACTGAGGAATGGAGTGAGGCTCTTGATTGGTGATTGGTGATGGTAGGACTCTGGTAGTGAAGGGGGGGGGGAGGGGGGTAACAGAAACATCAGTAGAAGTATTGTTAGTTTCATCAGTAACAACAGCAGTAGCTTCGGCAAGTAACGTTACATGGGGGTAGACGTTGAGCAATTCCGATGAATTCATCGGTGTTGGTGTTCCTTGACCCACTGGCTCCTGTCGTGTCTACTGGTGAGCCCCGCGTATGGTAGTTCCACCGATGAACTCCCACTGATGAACTCCCACCGATGAACTCCCACCGATGAACTCCCACTGATGAACTCCCACTGATGAACTCCCACCGATGAACTCCTACAGATGAACTCTCTCGTTCAGTCTCTTGTTTACTATCTTCTTCTTTACTACCCTAAAGCTGAAGATGTTGTTAGTATCTTTGTAGCTCATTCGGTTCCTAGTGTCTCCCTGTGTCCTCTCTGTCGGTTGTCAAAGATCCTCAGTCAACAGGTTTTAATAACGGCGCTCTTGTCGCAGTCAGCAGCGGTGCACCAGTTGCGACAGTGTGACTGGTGACACTTGGGGTGACAGGTCACTGTAGCTCACCAAACACTTCACCCTTCCTGTTCCCCCTCTTCTCCCCCCCCCCTTCCCTGGGACACGGGGCACATGTCGGGTCAGGAAAGGTCATCCACGGTGTATAGTTTGCTAATAGGGCGTGATCTCCCGCGGGCGCGCACGGGAGCAGTGTCAATACAAACCGTATTCAGCTGCCGCCGCCAGGACGGCCTGGTGGCACCCGGCCTGGTGGCACCCGGCCTGGCACTGCTCGCTTTAAGGCGTCATCCGCCCGAAGGATCACCACCTCCAGCAGGTCAATCATGGGGCTTGGATTTTGTTTGGGGTACACCGGTGGTGGGAAGTGAGAAGGAAATCGGATGGGTGAATGAGGATTTTGTGGGTGAAACCGGGAAAAAAATGGTGACCTAGTCCCTGGCTGAATACTGGAAGGAGGTGGCATAGTGACCCCGGAAGGATAGTGGTCTTAGAAGAGAGGAGGGAGAGATGGGAAGGATAGTGGATAGTATCGTCAGGATGCATGAAGTCCAACCATACACTCACCCTCGGGGGCTGAGACACTTCCAACCACTCAGGAACCAGTTCCAGCCCATACACAGTTTTAAATGTAGATATGACAGAGCCCAGAAGGTTCGGTAATCTATACACCAGTTGATTGACAGTTGAGAGGCGGAACCAAAGAGCCGCAGCTCAACCCCCGCAAGCACAACTAAGTGAGTACGGGGACAGGAATGTTCCTTCGAGTCATTTCCTGCAATAAAATATGTAACAATAAATAAATGTTGCACGTAATAATATTAAATGAATAATTGAAAGATAACAGAGAATAACATGGTTCTGACTCTCTCTCCTCTTTCTGACTCTCTCTCTCTCTCTCCTCTCTCTCTCTCTCTCTCCTCTCCTCCTATCTCTTCTCATCTCATCTCTCTCCTCTCTATCTCTCTCTCTCTCTCTCTCCTCCCTCTCCCTCCCTCTCCCTCTCTCTCTCCTTCCTTACCCATGTTTGGGGTGTCAAGAGGTGCCAGATGCGTTACTTCCGGTGGGGATTCTTCCACTAATTGTGGTTAATTAAAAGGTCATTTTGGACGTGAAGGGTCAGGCTAAGGGGAAGTGTGAGGAGGGAGAAGGGTCACGCTGAAGGGAAGTGAAGGGAACATGACTTGTGTCTCTCAAGAGTGTCTACATTCCTTCTGTCTTGTAGCCACGTCCTTGTAAAGAAGATATTAGTGAGTCCTTGTGTTGTATATTGAATAAATCATTTAAGTCGAGCAGAGTATCCTGTATCATGGAGGGTGGCTAATGTGGTGCCGATTGTTTGGAGAGGAGATAGATCGCTGGACTACTGTATCCGTGCATGGAGACCTCGCCATTAAAGGACTTGTCTATTTTATTTATATATTTTATTTGTTTATATTCTTGTACAGCCACTAGCATGCGTAACATTTCAGGAAGGTCCTTAATCTTAATTTGTCTCCGGAATACGACCCGCCAAATTGTTTATCATCCAGGTACTCGTTCACTGCTGAGTGAACAGAGGCTACATTTAAGGATTTGCGCCCAGTAAATCCTCCCCGGCCAGGATACGAACCCATGACAAAGCGTTCGCGGAACGCCAGGCGAGTGTCTTACCACTACACCACGGAGACTATTGCTGCTCATTGTAAACATTTCCTCTTTGTCCACTGTGTCAATCCCTCGAAGGTGCGTTATACGTTTGTGTGTTGTTCTATGCTCTCATTTTTCTATTAACCTTTATCTCTCTCTCTTTCTTTGACCTCTTTGACCCAGCCTTTCTGCAGACCTGTCTCTGTCATGTCTGTTTCTGTACCTCTGTCTCATTGTCTCTGTCTTCCTCCTTCCTTACGTACATCCCTCCCTCCCTCCCCCCGTCCACCCCGCTGTTGAACTGGCCAATCAGCCACTGAGTTACCGAAACATAATCACCTTGGCTCTCCGCCCCCGGTTCGTAGTTCCAGGCACTTGACAACATAATCACTCCTGTTAGAGCTCATAAACGAGCCGACGATCGTTCGATGGCAATAACCCTTGATTACTGGCCTAATTACCTTGATATATTGGCAGGTAACAAGACGGGCGCTTGAGTAGTGGGGGCTGGAAGATGGAGGGCCAGGTGGTGGCCGTTACTGGTTGTCACTCGAGGCCACCAGAAGGTGACAGGCCAGCTGGAGGCCACCAGAAGGTGACAGGCCAGCTAGAGGCCACCAGAAGGTGACAGGCTAGCTAGAGGCCACCAGTAGGTGACAGGCCAGCTGGAGGCCACCAGAAGGTGACAGGCCAGCTAGAGGCCACCAGAAGGTGACAGGCCAGCTAGAGGCCACCAGAAGGTGACAGGCCAGCTGGAGGCCACCAGAAGGTGACAGGCCAGCTAGAGGCCACCAGAAGGTGACAGGTCAGCTAGAGGCCACCAGAAGGTGACAGGCCAGCTGGAGGCCACCAGAAGGTGACAGGTCAGCTAGAGGCCACCAGAAGGTGACAGGCCAGCTAGAGGCCACCAGAAGGTGACAGGTCAGCTGGAGGCCACCAGAAGGTGACAGGCCAGCTAGAGGGCACCAGAAGGTGACAGGCCAGCTAGAGGCCACCAGAAGGTGACAGGTCAGCTAGAGGCCACCAGAAGGTGACAGGTCAGCTAGAGGCCACCAGTTGGTGACAGGTCAGCTAGAGGCCACCAGAAGGTGACAGGTCAGCTGGAGGCCACCAGAAGGTGACAGGCCAGCTAGAGGGCCACCAGAAGGTGACAGGCCAGCTAGAGGCCACCAGAAGGTGACAGGCCAGCTAGAGGCCACCAGAAGGTGACAGGTCAGCTAGAGGGCCACCAGAAGGTGACAGACCAGCTGGAGGCCACCAGAAGGTGACAGGTCAGCTAGAGGCCACCAGAAGGTGACAGGCCAGCTAGAGGCCACCAGAAGGTGACAGACCAGCTAGAGGCCACCAGAAGGTGACAGGCCAGCTAGAGGCCACCAGAAGGTGACAGCTAAGCCAGTTGACGAGGCGTGGGTCTGTCTAAGAGTAGGCAATTTATTTTGTTCTGGAAATGAACAAGCAAGAACCGAAGAGAACGAGAACATGGAGAAATCTGAGCTCTGACAAATCTACGTAATCTCCAGAGGTTGATAGGCCTTAGTCCCAAAAGATTAAAACCAAATGTTATTAGAATGTTGTATACAAGATACACAAAGGTGTGTATTTCTTTGGGTATATATATATACACAGAGAATACTATAATCATGAACTATGTGGAATACAAAGGTATACACATACTCGCTGGTTGGTCAGAAAGTTGGTTAGCAACATGCTTCTGACACTAACCACATTTCTGACCATGAATATTCGACGGCACTAATCACGCCTCTGGCTCCTGGCTACTACGGATACGCGTCACACAGTCATGTAATGGCTTCATTATACAGGTATTTACAGACCGCCATTAGAGGCCCGAGATGGTGGCGGGCCCTGGTTGCCAGCGGTGACACTGCGCTGTACTTCTTGCTTAGTCTAACGCTAACCCCTTCTTGCGTCGTTCAATTCCTCACTTCAGGTCTTCAGTAACTTTGCAATAAATTAGAATCTGGCTCGGGGTGTGCAAGTGCCTTACGGGCTCACCATAGCCCGTGCTACTTGGAACTTCTTGTTCCAGGTAGCGAATCTTTAAAAACAACAGTTTTAATTCATGATAATTAGTATAAATTTTTGTAATTTTTTAATATTTAATTCGACTTTTTTTGTGTATCATAAATTGTATATTATATTAGAATTGTCAAATAAGCCGACTAGGATATATTTCTATTTCATATGAATTTTCAATGTGATTATAATTGGTAACGCTCGCGTTACATTGTTGTTGTTGTTAAAGATTCGCTACTTGGAACAAACAGTTCCAAGTAGCACAGGCTATGGTGAGCCCGTAGGTCGTTGTTCACAGGGTCCCAGGGACTCCTGTCTCGTCGTTGCCGCCTAGGAAGCAGCCTAGCACAATCCGAACTCTAATCATGATTCATTATTTTCAGGTTCAGGTTCAGGTTTCATTTTAAATCTAAGATATTCTCACTCGTGTTAACTAATTTATTACTAATATTTTCTAAACTAAATTTCATCGCTTCGTCGTATTAAGGAGCCTATACGCGGCTCTTCTATAGTTTCTTAAAGTCATCTTTTTAATATATAATTCGATGTCTTTTTAGAACCGTCTGTAAATATACTGATAGTTCTCTTCACACCAAAAGTGTGAAGAGAAAAAAGTGTTTCAAAAGTGTTTATGTATGTTATAAGCATTAAAGATTCCTGGGACATATAACCATTGGAACACAAACGTTCATTTGACCCTCCATTAGGCTTTGTTTCCTGCCTGTCAACCCACACTTGTCTCAGCTGAGTGTTTGGCCTCCTATGGCGCGCCCTTCAGCTCAGGTGCTGTGTCGCACGTCTAACGAAGGTCACATTTGAAGGTCACACTTGAAGGTCACCCTTGAAGGTCACCCTTGAACCTTTACCACAATTAACTGCTTCAAATATGCTGGAATACAGTGAGATTAAATTCGTAATGCAGGAGAGTCTCTTGTAAAACCGTGCTGCGAGTCTTAAATTATGATCTTCAAGATAATTATGAATTGAGTTTGCAATTATAACCTAAAACAGCTTCCCTAGGACAGACATTAAGCTAATTGGACGGTAATTAGTGGCCAGGGATCGGGGCCACTTGCGTGTAATCTCTTCTATGTTAACGACCCCTCAGTGCTATAGGTCCGCTGCAAGCGTCTTTCATTTTGTACGACTGGGAAATATATTCTTTTGGTTTGAATTTTGATATTTCTGAACTTTCACTTTTGTTATTTGCAGCTTACCTAACAAACTTTTAATTGTTCTTTTAATCAGTCAATGAATGAGTTTATTCATAAATGATTGTATGTTCATCATACAATCTTTTATTCTTATAAAATTTTAACTATATTATTAATTTAACTAATATAATTAATTAAATAATAAAATATCACAATCGACTTGAGAATGGTCCAGGACGGACCGAAACGTCGTCGTCTCTTCACCTTCTAGTGTGTGGTCTGGTCAATATATTATTAATTCACACAAGGAAAACGTAATAATGATAATTAAAATTTTCATTATATCACAAAACAACAATGTCCATTAACATGAATAAATGAAAAATAATTCGAACAATTGAAATTGATATAATTCTAACAATACAAGATACATTACAAAAAACAGGAGACATATAACTATTAACTTTAGATGAAAGTGATCATCAGCCTTGTATAGCAAGACGCAGCTAATTCTGAAGCTTGATTAATAAAACAGAATAAGATAATTCTTGGAATTAGAATGATGGCATATATATATATATATATATATATATATATATATATATATATATATATATATATATATATATATATATATATTTATCTGACCAACTTACCCGACCCTGTATTCGCGCTAGTCCTAAGAAGCGTCGATATCGAGTGGCTTTTAATATTTCGTTAAACCACCGCAAATTTTTACGACGGTTACGTGAAAAACATATTATTTAATAGCCTGGTATGCCGATGCTCATTTGTCAAAGAAGCGTCAGTAGTACGACGCTTTTAATTTCATTAAAGCGGTGGAATTTTGACTGATAACGATAACGTTAAAATTGCGGCGCGTTAAGCTCAGGGATAGGCTGTGTTGATGGGTTTTTGGGTTGCAAAGATTTGTTGGATGAGCCTCATGCCTCTGTATGAGGCTTTCTCCCGACGAGTGAAGATCGTTTGGTCTTGTAGGCTGTTTTAGGGTCGCTGTTTTTGACCTGTGTATATCTATGTGGCATATTCCTTCCAGGGGCCAGATTCACGAAGCAGTTACGCAAGTACTTACGAACGTGTACATCTTTCCTCAATCTTTGACGGCTTTGTTTACATTTGTAAAACAGTTTACAAGCATGAAAACTTGCCAATCAACTGTTGTTATTGTTATAAACAGCCTCCTGGTGCTTCGGAGCTCATTAACTGTTTAATAATTGTAAACAAAGCCGCCAAATTTTGAGAAAAGATGTACAGGTTCGTGAGTGCTTGCGTAACTGCTTCGTGAATCTAGCCCCTGGACTCTTAAGACAATACTTCCGAAAGCTGTTACAATTGTTTTGACAATAATGCATCACAATAATATGAGTGACGCCGCACAGCCCAACTCACATGTGACGGGGAAATGATGTGTCGGCCTTTGCTTGTTGAAACCGCTATAGTTACGGCAGGTCTGGTCTCTGATAACCCAAGCAGCTCTGTCAGTCCATTTATGATTGTTAAATGAAACTTGTGTAATCTGGTCCCTCAAAATTTAGGATTCAGGAAGCATTTGTCTCTTAGTTGCTCAATGTATTTTTTAAATTAATTATGTTCACTGTTGCTAAATTTTCTTCTGCTTCAAAATTAATTAATTGCATTTTGCGTTAATAGCTAAAACTTCTTTTTGATGCCTCTTAATTAAGATACAAATGACTTAATTAAATGTAGTTATTCATATTATAAATTCTTTGCCTCAGTTTATCATGCTTGGTTTGTCTAGGTGATCTGAAGTGAAATTAATCATTTTATCAACGTTATTATTATGCACAAAGAACTCCCATTAACAAGATGTATCAATAAGACAATCAGTAGGAGCCGTGGCGAGCATTCGAACCTGCACACTGGGTACTGCCAAGCATATGTCCTAGACCACTACACCAAGATATGGTCAAAAAAGCATTTGAACTTTTCTTTCAATTCACTGGACCTGGCATTCACCTGAATCCTCCTGAGGCTTCCAATTCCAAGCCAGAGTGGGGGGGGGGGGGTTGTGTGAAACCCAGATTGGGCTTCAGTGGAAGCCTTAGGAACTCTGGGGGATTTTTGAATACCAGGTTACATTACTTTTGACCATGTCGTGGTGAGGTGGTTTAAGGCGTGTGCTTGGGAGTACCCAGGGTGTGTGGGTTCGAGTCCTGCTCACTCCTCTTACTGATTATCTCATTATCGTCTAAGCTCTTCGTCTTCAGCGATTATTTGTATCGTAACTGGAATGGGGCCCAACCATTTTAACTACCGGGGGATTGAACATAGACCTGCATGAAGCGTCGAGCCATCCATTTTACTGACCAATGGATGGACCTGTTTTTATCCAGTAGTAAGTTTACCCTTCAACTAAGTTCAAACTTGGGGGCTTATGCCTGGGTAGTCCTGAGACGCGAGACCGATCCCATTCAACAGCTTCAATATTCAATCTTTAAATTTGCGAAAGAAATACTGCATTTTTATCACAAACACTCCGTTGCAGTTCATTCTGGAACTTGGAAAACTTATTCCAGAATGGTTATCCGTTCTTGGTTATCCGGTTGGATATCCATGCACGAAGATCCTTCATATATGCAAGTTTCAGTAACTGGAATGATCTTTATCACTTCCGTCGACTGTTAATTCATTCGTATATTAAGTGGCGAGCGGAGAGTGGCCAGTAAACTCATTCCTTATATTCTTGACACGACTGATGTTTGCGTAGTGGACGGAAGGTCATAGTCGTGTTTCTTGTTGACATTAAGGATTCAAGAATTGTTGATTGCCTGTATTTCTAACCAAATTTATCACTTAGGCGGCAAAACCGCATAGAAAAATCACGCACGCACGCACGCACGCGTACACACACACACACACACACACACACACACACACACACACACACACACACACACACACACACACACACACACACACGACACACACACACACTATTAACTTGATTTCGTATATTGCAAGTCATAATATTTATATAGAAAAGACTAGTTCAGTTCAACAATTATGGGCCTAAACGTTACTTCAGTGATATCACCAATAACAATCTAACAAGCCAAACACACAAGAGATTACTAATCAGAATGACGCAAATATAAGCTTACTTAACCACGCACTTCCCCCTAATATCAGCGTAATTAATATCTTCCCTCCGCGGCCCTCGACATGACAGAGCAGGCGGCCATCCCAGCTTATAAAGCTTATAATCAGATTATCCTTGTCTGCTGCTTCCAGTCGAGCGCTGCTTCACCGCTCGGCCGCTAGGTGGCACTGCAGGGCGGCGCCGCCGCTGGGGGGGAGGAGCCTAGGCGGCCCGGGAACGATGCTCATTGGTCCCCCGGGGTTCAGGTGGCGCAAACTCGCGCGCCTATTGGTCGGCGAGCGCAGGTAAAGGAGTTTTTGATAGCCGGGATGAGTTGCCCGGTAGCGGGCCGGCGGGAGTCTGCTGGCGGCGGTCACGGGAGGAGGATGTGGTTCTCGGGACCAGGTGGACGGTCCTACACTCACTGGTTTACCTCGTAAACTTCAATCACTAGTTTACCTGATAACCTACAATCACCAGTTTACTTCGCAGCCTACAATCACTAGTTTACCTCATCCTATAAACACTAGTTTACTTCATCTTATAAACGCTAGCTTACCTCGTATACTACACATTTAGTTTACCTCGTATACTACACACTTAGTTTACCTCGTATACTACACGCTTAGTTTACCTCGTATACTACACACTTAGTTTACCTCGTATACTACACAGTTTACCTCGTATACTACACACTTAGTTTACCTCGTATACTACACAGTTTACCTCGTATACTATACACTTAGTTTACCTCGTATACTACACATGCTAGTTTGCTTCATACACTTGTTTGCCTCATAACCGACAAATTGTAGTTTATCTCATAGTCTACATAGTCTACTTACGTCATATCCTACAGTCTGGTTTACATGGTATTATACGCTCATTGGTTTACCTTATATCTTACCCTCACTGGTTTACCTCATGTCCTACAGTCATTAGTTTACCTCATATTCATTAATATTTAGCCATGCTAACCTTTTCAAATTGTTCAACCAAATTAGCTGTAAACTGTGTTGGTTTACGTTAGTATACAGAGCCGACCTGGCCTTTATATCATGGCACGTGGTAGCCTTTGTATAGCATTACCCGGCGCGTTATACATGAAGGTATACACTAGTATACATGGAGGTATACACTATATACATGGAGGTGTACACTAGTATACATGAAGGTATACACTAGTTTATATGAAGGTATACACTAGTATATATGAAGGTATACACTAGTATACATGAAGGTATACACTAGTATACATGAAGGTATACACTAGTATACATGAAGGTATACACTAGTATACATGAAGGTATACACTAGTATACATGAAGGTATACACTAGTATACATGAAGGTATACACTAGTATACATGAAGGTATACACTAGTATACATGAAGGTATACACAACTCGGAACTCACCTAGTTGTACTTGCGGGGTTGAGCTCTGGCTCTTTGGTCCCGCCTCTCAACCTTCAATCAACTGGTGTACAGATTCCTGAACCTACTGGGCTCTATCATATCTACATTTGAAGCTGTGTATGGAGTCAGCCTCCACCACATCACTGCCTAATGCATTCCATTTGTTTTACTACTTCATGTATACTGTTGTATACCTTCATTTCTACCAGTGTATACTTTCATGTATACATAGTGTATACCGTCATGCATACAGAGTAGTATATACCGGTTGATATCACACCGAACCTGTCCCCAGAGGCCCACATCAAAAGGATATCCTTAGCGGCATTTGCTAGACTGGCCAACATAGGAACTGCCTTTAGAAACTTATGTAAGAAATCATTCAGAACCCTGTATACCACTTATGTCAAACCAGTCCTGGAATATGCAGCTCGAGCTTCGAGTCCATACCTAGTTAAACACAAGACAAAGTTAGAGAAGATTTAGTGGTATGCCACCAGACTCGTCCCGGAACTGAGAGGTATGAGCTACAAGGAAAGGCTAAAGGAGCTGAAACTCACGTCTCTGGAAGACAGAAGAGTAAGGGGAGACATGATAACTACCTACAAAATTCTCAGGGGAATTGACAGGGTGGACAAAGACAAACTCTTCAGCACGGGTGGAACACGAACAAGGGGACACAAGGTGGAAACTTAGTACCCAGATGATCCACAGGGACGTTAGAAAGAATTTTTTCAGTGTCAGAGTAGTTAATAAATGGAATGCATTAGGCAGTGATGTGGTGGAGGCTGACTCCATACACAGTTTCAAATGTAGATATGATAGAGCCCAGTAGGCTCAGGAATCTGTACACCAATTGACTGAAGGTTGAGAGGCGGGACCAAAGAATCAGAGCTCAACCCCAGCAAGCACAACTAGGTGAGTACACACACACACACACGTGTGTG
>WNGS01135237.1:14971437-14981869 GCA_020271785.1 Procambarus virginalis
GAACCATCCAGTCAGTCTTGGTACCAGGAACCATCCAGTCAGTCTTGGTACCAGGAATCATCTAGTCAGTCTTAGGACCAAGAACTTCCAGTCTTAAGAAGCATCCAGTCAGTCTAGGTGCCTGAGTGGAGGTAGAACAGATTAGCCGCCGCGGCCAGCATAAACAACAAAATATTAAATCCTAACACAATATTTTTGTTACATTGCCTTCCACCAAAAATTCTCTTGACAAAAAAAAAAGCAGCACATTGGTGTGAGAGGAAGTCGGATGGAACGTTACTGGCCGGATCTCCAGACAGTCAATCGTCAATATCCGGCTTCTATTATTGCTACTCAACAATCTGGGAACATGTCTCCCCCTCAAGTACCTCTTAAGTTACAGTATGTTGGCACATTTACATATCAATAACCTCTCAGATTACACTCTTGATGGCGTCGGCGGAGTGCTGGGGGGTTAATGGTGGGTTGTAGTGTTGTGAGGCCGGGAGCTGGAGTCCGACCCCTTATACACCACCCCTTGTACCACCTCTAACTCCTCCGTGAGGGAGATAATAACTGTTATTATACACAGGGGCGGTGAACACACACACACACACACACAGGGGCGGTGAACACACACACACACACACAGGGGCGGTGTACACACACACACACACACACACAGGGGGCGGTGACACACACACACATAGGAGGCCAGTGTACACACACACACACACACACACGGAGGCCAGTGCACACACACACAGGGGGGCCGGTACCTGGTGGATAGCGCTGCAGGACTCGTAATTTGTGTGCGCGGGTTCGATTCCGCACCGGCAGAAACAAATGGGCAAAGTTTCTTTCACCCTGAATGCCCCTGTTACCTAGCGTAAATAGGTACCTGGGAGTTAGTCAGCTGTCACGGGCTGCTTCCTGGGGTGTGTGTGTGTGTGTGTGGTGTGGAAAAAAAAAAGTAGTTAGTGTAGTTATACAGTTGATTGACAGTTGAGAGGCGGGCGAAAGAGCAAAGCTCAACCCCCGTAAAATACACCTAAGTGAATACAACTAAGTGAATACACACACCACACACACAGGAGGCCAGTGTACACCACCACACATAGGAGGCCAGTGTACACACACACAGGGGCGAGTTCACACACACACATACGAGGCCAGTTATACACACACACACACAACACACAAGCAGTGAAACAACCACCACCACCACACCCCCACACACACACACACACACACACACACACACACACTGCCTAATGCATTCCATTTGTTTTACTACTTCATGTATACTAGTGTATACCTTCATATATACTAGTGTATACCTTCATGTATACATAGTGTTACCGTCATGCATACAGGTAGTGTATACGTTGATATCACACCGAACTGTCCCCAGAGGCCACACATCAAAAGAGATATCCTTAGCGCCAATTTGCTAGACTGGCCAACATAGGAACTGCCTTTAGAAACTTATGTAAGGAATCATTCAGGACCCTGTATACCACTTATGTCAAACCAGTCCTGGAATATGCAGCTCCAGCCTGGAGTCCATACCTAGTTAAACACAAGACAAAGTTAGAGAAGATTTAGCAGTATGCCACCAGACTCGTCCCGGAACTGAGAGGTATGAGTTACGAGGAAAGGCTAAAGGATCTGAAACTCACACTCTGGAAGGCAGAGAGTAGGGGAGACATGATAACTACCTACAAAATTCTCAGGGAATTGACAGGGTGGACAAAGACAAACTCTTCAGCACGGGTGAACACGAACAAGGGGACACAGGTGGAAACTTAGTACCCATTGAACCACAGGACGTTAGAAAGAATTTTTTCAGTGTCAGATTAGTTAATAAATGGAATGCACTAGGCAGTGATGTGGTGGAGGCTGACTCCATACACAGTTTCAAATGTAGATATGATAGAGCCCAGTAGGCTCAGGAATCTGTACACCAGTTGATTGACAGTTGAGAGGCGGGACCAAAGAATCAGAACTCAACCCCAGCAAGCACAACTAGGTGAGTACACACACACACACGTGTGTGTGTGTGTACTCAACTAGGTGAGTACACAAGGGGGTGTACTCACCTAGTTGTGCTTGCGGGGGTTGAGCTTTGCTCTTTCGACCCGCCTCTCAACTGTCAATCAACTGTTTACTAACTACTTTTTTTTCCACACCACACCCACCACACACACCCCAGGAAGCAGCCCGTGACAGCTGACTAACTCCCAGGTACCTATTTACAGCTAGGTAACAGGGGCATTCAGGGTGAAAGAAACTTTGCCCATTTGTTTCTGCCTGGTTCAGGAATCGAACCCGCGCCACAGAATTACGAGTCCTGCGCGCTATCCACCAGGTTACCAGGCCCCTTTGTAAGAGGTGTGTGTGCCAAGGTGTGTGGGTGCCAAGGGGTGTGGGTGCCAAGGGGTGTGGGTGCCAGGGGTGTGGGTGCCAAGGGGTGTGGGTGCCAAGGTGTGTGGGTGCCAAGGGGTGTGGGTGCCAGGGGTGTGGGTGCCAAGGTGTGTGGGTGCCAAGGGGTGTGGGTGCCAAGGGGTGTGGGTGCCAAGGTGTGTGGGTGCCAAGGGGTGTGGGTGCCAACCACTCGGAGACAACCCCAAGGTGTCAGGAGTCTTGAATGAGGAACTAGCAGAAGGGTCGAGTGTGGGTTGTGTGGTTATCTTGAGATGATTTCGGGGCTTTAGTGTCCCCGCGGCCCGGTCCTCGACCAGGCCTCCACCACCAGGAAGCAGCCCGTGACAGCTGTGTTACACAACACACGAGGAGACCCACTCCCACACTTCCCTTGTTGGCTTCTCTATTTAATGCTGCTGTTTCACTAATCTACTACTAAGATTTGAATTACTACTTACTAATAATCCGCTTACATTTACTACTATCCGCTTACATTTACTACTAATCCTCTTACAATTACTACTAATCCTCTTACAATTACTACTAATCCTCTTACATTTACTACTAATCCGCTTACATTTACTACTAATCCGCTTACATTTACTACTAATCCTCTTACAATTACTACTAATCCTCTTACAATTACTACTAATCCTCTTACAATTACTACTAATCCTCTTACAAGTACTACTAATCCTCTTACAATTACTACTAATCCTCTTACATTTACTACTAATCCTCTTACAATTACTACTAATCCTCTTACATTTACTACTAATCCTCTTACAATTACTACTAATCCTCTTACAATTACTACTAATCCTCTTACAATTACTACTAATCCTCTTACGTTTACTACTAATCCTCTTACAATTACTACTAATCCTCTTACAATTACTACTAATCCTCTAACAATTACTACTAATCCTCTAAAATTACTACTAATCCTCTAACAATTACTACTAATCCTCTAACAATTACTACTAATCCTCTAACAATTACTACTAATCCTCTAACAATTACTACTAATCCTCTAACAATTACTACAAATCCTCTTACAATTACTACTAATCCTCTAACAATTACTACTAATCCTCTTACAATTACTACTAATCCTCTAACAATTACAACTAATCCTCTTACAATTACTACTAATCCTCTAACAATTACAACTACTGTTACTAATAATATTACTATGTTACTGTTATCACTAATATTGAATATAAATACGGTTAAATCAGGAAATAGCAATTATTAAATAGCGATATAATTTTTTTTATAAAAACTATTGCTTTTATTAATTATCAATGTCCCTTCAGAGATAATAGATTGAAGAATAACATAATATTAAAAATAAAATGATTAAAGTTACTAGTTATTAATGTAATTATTAGAATTAATATAATTATTATTACAATATAATAATAAAAATAGATAGACCTATTAAATAATATATAATTAAAATAAAAAAAAATAGGGAAATATTAAAGTCGAGGAAAATTTAGCGATCGCTTTTATGATGAGACTGTTTGACTTGATATATATATATATATATATATATATATATATATATATATATATATATATATATATATATATATATATATATCGTTTAACAATCAGCTACCCATTCACTGCTGGGTGAACAGAGACTACAGTTAAGGTCTGGTGCCCGGTCAATCCTCCCCGACAAGGATACGAACCCTGGCTAAAGCGCTTGCGAAGCGCCGGTCGAGTAGAGTGTCTTACCACTGCGCCACGGGGGTTACACCTGTACTCACCTAGTTGTGCTTGCGGGGGTTGAGCTTTGGCTCTTTGGTCCAGCCTCTCAACTGTCAATCAACTGGTGTACAGATTCCTGAGCCTACTGGGCTCTGGATTATTAACTTAACTTAGTCTAACCTATCCTTGCTAAACCTTAACCTAACGAACATTAACCTAACCTACCCTAACCATACCTATCCTAACCTTACCTAACCTATTCTAATCTTACCTAACCTATTCTAGCATAACCATCTCATCCTATTATATCTTTAGCCCAAACTGTTCTATCCTCTCCAGTCCTAATCTAACCTATCCTAACCTAACCTGTTATATTGTATCCTAACCTTACTAATTCCATAACTTCACCTAGCCTATCGACCCACTTCAAAATGCGGTGTATTATTTGAGAAGGATTGTTGTATAAAAGACAGACACTAATAATTTAAACTCGTTAAATTGTTTACGGCAAAATATTATTGATCCTGATTCTGTAACTTTCTTCTAGAGTCTAGACATTGAAAATATATTGGTTAGCACTGGTGCTATCACTGGTATTGCTGCTGGGGCTACCACTGACATTACTACTGGTGCTACCACTGACATTACTACTGGGGCTACCACTGACATTACTGCTGGTGCTACCACTCCAACGTCTACTCTTCCACAACCAGATTTTTTCTTAAACTCCAACGAGTCCTACGCCAAATGACCCTTGACGCCGAGGCCTAACGATATAAACCCCAGACTACTGCCTCTTCCGTCACTGACCAACGGACGGGTTATGACATCCCGTTCAGTCAGTATCTTGTGCCACGGGTCAGATCCGTCCAGCTCGGATGGGAAGGAGGGTTCGACTCCTGCCGGACCCGACTTCGCTGCGAATTCGCCCGGGCTTTCAATTAGCGATCTCGCAACAGATGGAGTTTTTGCGCGGGGAGAGAGAGAGAGAGATCTGTGTGTTTGATTGCCCGTTGAATCATCGGTAATTGAACAGTCGCTTTGTGAATCCCCTGATTAGAAATTGCCATATTGGTGCCGGCGCGGGCGTTTGTTTACAAATGCCGCTAATGATATCTACACCCGCCATCTTGGCTCAGGGCTACCAACTGCTACTCCCTCCGGAACAGGGTTGCAAATTATGGGACATTGTGTTGATGCTTGTTTGAGCCTGTCATAAAGGACGGGTGAACAGATAGAACAGGAGGGCATGGACAAGCAAGGAGAATGTGGAACAGAAAGATTGTATTAAAAAAGGAGATAGATGTATACAATGAGATACAAGAGAATACAAAGCCATTTAAAGTTTCTGTGTCACGTTCGAAGTCTTACCCCCGTGAGCCAGTTGGCTTCAGAACGTGACTGATGAAAGACTGAAGCTTTATCTTTAAAGCTTTATGCTCTCTCACTAGACTCTAAGCTCAGGAACTCTTAGAAGGGAAGTCAGGGATGCTTTTTTTGGGAAAACTTGATGTTATGCATGACAGTAATGCACATTTTGTTGGTAAACACACACACACACACATGATAGAGTGAGACCCACGTGAGCTGCTGTTAGACCCACGGGTGTTGATGTTAGACCCACATGTGTATTGCTGTTAGACCCCACGCGTGTGTTGCTGTTAAACCCTCGTGTGTTGCCCGTAGTGGACTTACCTGGCACAGGAGCGGGGCTGTAACTGTCCGACCACTGACAACACTCAGTTGATCATATCCCCGTCACAGGATGGGATAGTACCATCCATTCCCCAACATCTCGTGAAGTTATCTCACTTTCCCTTGTGATAACACCTATCGGAAGCCTCCCCGCAATAACGTGGGGCCACAATAACGTGGCTGAAGTATGTTGACCAATCCACACACTAGAAAATGAAGGGACGACGACGTTTCGGTCCGTCCTGGACCATTCTCAAGTCGATTGTGAATGAACAATCGCCTTGAGAATAGTCCAGGACGGACCGAAACATCGTCGTCCCTTCATTTTCTAGTGTGTGGATTGGTCAACAAACACAATCTACTATAACTTGGCGTATTTCTCATTTTCTTCAGCACTACAAATCCAGGTTTTTTTTTATACTAGTGCCAACGCACTTGGTGGGTTGTCTATTGGGGTTCAAAAGACCGTTCTCAGGTTTTTGAGATCCATTGTGGGGCTCCAGCTCTTGAACCCTGCCTTGAGCGATGATTGTTTTGGACCAGCACAACCAGAATCCAAGTTCGAAGATTTTCTCGAAGAGGGGCTTCGCTTCTCATGCTCGACGCGCGCTCCTCTTACTTAAAATGCTTCGCCCATTTACTGTAAATATTACGTGCGTCAGTGCTTCCTCTTTTTAATATGAGGAAGCTCATAGGCAACGTGGGGAATCCTGTTCATGGGGACTTGCCTTTACCCATGATGTTTTCCAATCAAAACAATAGTTACGTTGTACGATCTGGCTGTCGCGCTGACGACCTGGCTATCACGCTGACGGTCTGGCTGTCGCGCTGACGACCTGGCTGTCCTGTTACATCCTGGATGTACTTGTTGAACAACAACCAGCAACAACAATGCGATCCCCCCCCCCTCAAGGCTCGCCTAGTCTTACAACAGGGATAATCCGCTTAAAGCCTGCGCGTTTCTTTATGCCCAAACTAATTATACGCCGCGTCCGAAATAGAAACGCCATGAAAAGCTTGATTCTCCCCTCAGATTACGCCACCCATCGCCCCGCCCCAGTCTATTGTCCACTTTCCCGCCATCAGCAGCAGCAGCGTTGCCAGCCGCTGATGCTATCAACACTCATCTGTTTATATTCCATTCACAGCTGACGACTGACTATTCACAGCTGACGACTGACTACCGCGCCAAATGGATGTGTTTTAAGATGACCGAGGTTGTCAGCTCAACTGCCACGGGATGCCTTGTGGTCATGCGAGGAGCTGGTCATTAGAGAAGCTAACTATCGGTGACCCAAGTGCCCCTCGGGCGGTGGTTTTGGGGGGGGTGGGTGGGGATTAGAGGAGGTGTGTGTGAAACAAGGACACATCGGAAACCTGCACCTGGTCCAACTCTGATTCCGATATGAAGATGATAACGAAGAGGGGAAGTAGCAGTTATGTCACTTTGTGTTTGCCTTATCTACGGGCAGTATTGCCACACGTGCGGGGAACGATGCTGTGAACACGTGCTCACTGCCCCGATATATCTCGGTAGTTATCAAGCGCCTAATTCCTCACTCCCCCCCACTCCCGCCCTCCCCCCCCCCCTCCCGTCACTCCCCCCCACTCTCGTCACTCCTGCCTTGGATAACAACTTGTAGCATCAGAAAAGGACAATATTCTATAGTGGATACTCCACCATAGCTATTTCATGACACAGAACAAATAGGATGACGTTACAGACATGTGTAACACTAGCAAACACACCAACAAGCTTCATCACATACGTAAGACCGTACGTGGTGTCTGCAGCGCCAGCATGCAGAGATTCGCCCCAAAGCTGGTTATAAAACTAGAGCAAATATGTACACAAAAATACCCAAGAGAAATAAACCTCACATAGCTAGAGATAAGAACTAGCGGGGAACATGATCCCAACATACACGATACTCGTATTCCAACAAATCATAGGCGGGAACAGAACGAACACAATTAGAAACTGGATACAAATAAGGAACTAGACGAATGTAATGATCTTTAGTGTAAAGGAAGTGCAGGAAGAGGGTTTCAAGAGTGGATGATGGGGTGGGGTGGGGGGATGATAATTACATACATGGCCCTCAAATGTGGCCAGTGACAGGTGTGTGTGGCCAGTGACAGGAGTGCCGAGAGGAGACAAGTCTCCCGATGCACATCAATAACGATCAACACTCCCTTGCAACATAACTGACAAGTCAATAATTGTAGCTAGCGGTTGCAGCCCGCCTACTGTGCCAGGCGAGTCACCGTCACCATCTCGACTCCTCCCGTGGTGGCTACGGTGCACTACTGTGTGTTGAGGTCCTGTGGTCTGGTGTGTCTGGCAACAACTTCACCAAATGATTCATTTATCTCCCTAAGTATAACTGTGACCTCTAAGTCCGCACCGTGTGTACAGTGAAATGGGTCACACTGTATGTACAGTGTAATTATCCACATAGTGTGTTCAGAAGTCTGCACCACGCGTGTGCTGCAGTGCTCTACATAGTGTGTACAGTGCAGTGTACAGTACAGAAAACACGAGTGGGTGAAGTATTAGAAGTGAGAGAAGCTGGATTGCCAGAAAGTCTTCGACACAGTACCACATAAGAGACTAGTCAACAAGCTGGAGATGCAGGCAGGAATGAAAGGTACTCCACTGGATAATGGAGTACCTAAGCAACAGAAGACAGCGAGTCACTGTGAGGGGTGAGGTCTCAGATTGGCGAGGCGTCACCAGTGGAGTCCCACAGGGATCAGTCCTTGGACCTATACTGTTTCTGATATATGTAAATGATCTCCCAGAGGGTATAGAATCGCTTATCTCATTGCTGATGATACAAAATTATAAGGAGGATTAAGACAGAAGAAAATAGTATAAGGCTACAAGATGACCTAGACAAACCGAAGGAATGGTCCAACAAATGGCTGCTAAAGTTCAACCCAAGTAAATGTAAGGTGATGAAACTGGATACCGAATGGAAGAGGGAGTCATTCATGAAACGGACATAGAGAAAGATCTAGGAGTTGATATCACACCAAACCTATCTCCTGAAGTCCACAAAAAAACGAATAACATCAGCGGCCTATGCGAGGCTGGCTAACATCAGAACTGCTTTCAGAAACCTATGTAAGGAATCCTTCAGAACCTTGTATACCACATATGTAAGGCCAATCCTGGAGTATGCGGCCCCAACATGGAGCCCGTATCTAGTCAAGCACAAGACGAAGCTGGAAAAAGTTCAGAGGTATGCCACAAGGCTAGTCCCAGAACTAAGAGGCATGAGTTATGAGGACAGACTACGTGAATTAAACCTCACGTCGCCGGAAGACAGAAGAGCTAGGGAAGACATGATCACCACATACAAAATTCTCAGGGGAATTGACAAGGTAGACAAGGATAGATTATTTAACACGGGTGGTACACGAACAAGGGGACACAGGTGGAAGCTGAGTACCCAAATGAGCCACAGAGACATTAGAAAGAACTTTTTCAGTGTCAGAGTAGTTAGTAAATGGAATGCACTAGGAAGTGTTGTGGTGGAGGCTGACTCCATACACAGTTTCAAATGTATATATGACAGAGTCCAGTAGGCTCAGGAATCTGTACACCAGTTGATTGACGGTTGAGAGGCGGAACCAAAGAGCCAAAGCTCAACCTCCGCAAGCACAATTAGGTGAGTACAATTAGGTGAGTACACACACACACACACACACACACAGTGTTAATTGTGTTTAATACACTATAAGTGTAATAATCACCCATCTTTATCAGACGTCAATTATTTGGAGAAAGCATTTAATTGTAGTTGTCTAAGAGGAGGCCGAGGCCATTCGTAATCGAACACGATCCACAGCAAACCGCAGTTTGCATCACCCAACAGTTTAACCGGCCACAGGATACACGGAACATGAACGTCTTGAGGCAACCGTCGGGTAACACTCCACACACCAAGTGAACAACGAACTCACAACACTATGACATATCTAGGAACAAATAGTAGACCTTGCGAGAGTGAGCCCTGCCAGGAGAACTCTGGAGGCACACGCATCACCCACTGAGCCATGGTGAGCTCACCATGGCTCAGTGCAACCTGTCCTCGCAAATTCGTATAGTCAATATTGACTTATTAAATAAGTGCATAGGTGACATACTTAACATAATAGTTTCCCTTGAAAAGCTTCATAGAAAACACCGACCTTACCTAACCTACTTAGTATGTTAAGATAAGCATCTTATTGCTTCGTAATTACAATTATTACCTAACCTATACCTATAATAGGTTAAGTAACAATTGTAATTACGAAGCTATAAGATGATTATTTTATCATACTAAGTAGGTTAGGTAAGGTCGGTGCTTTCCATGAAGCTTTTCAAGGGAAACTATTATGTTTAGTATGTCACCTATGCAGGTAACTAATAAGTCAATATTGACTATACGAATTTGCGAGGACGGGTTGCACTGAGCCATGGCGAGCTCGCCATGATCCAGTCGGTAGTGTGTGTGTGTATGCGCCTGGGAAGTCCAGGGTTCGAGTCTGTCGCATGGCTTCAGTGTTTCAAAGTTTGCAATAGCATGGCGCAACGTTGGTGGCGGTTCCCTGCCTC
>WNGS01135237.1:14994551-15005531 GCA_020271785.1 Procambarus virginalis
ATCATTGACAAGGATGACTCCTGGAGGAGGAAGATGACCCCAGGAAGCTGTGGTCGACCCACCTCTAGTGGGCGCACCTCCTCCTGAACCTTCCTGACACAGACACGCCTCACACATCTTGCTCCTTCTCCTGTGACACAGCAGCAGGTGCCAGCTCCCTCACAGCTGCAGCAGGAGGGCCTGCGAGGTGCTGCTCATCTTCCTGTGCTGCGACGCCGCCTTCTGTAGCCAAGATCCCGACGATTCCAGATTGGTTGCCACTTTCCTTCTGTTGAGATGTGATCTTAATTATCATTCATAATCTTCAGGTCTCCTTCTGTAAGAGGGGGAAGAGGTCGAGGCGTGACAGGTGGTTGTGCTGCTCATACTTCAGGGGGGGGGGGGAACTAAAAGTTGTCATCTGGTTGGTAAATGTTGGCGAGGTTGTTGTTGTTCACATGTGGAGGTTGTGAGGACGGTGCTGGTTGGTGCAGTGGCGGCGGGGTTGATGTCTTGCCAGTGGTGTTGCCAGTGGTATGGTCGACACTTTGCTTTGTCTACTGCCCTCTACTGCTACTTGTTACACTACCACCATCCACTACATGGGGTTAGTCCAACCACCTGCAGCAGTTACATCAACAGAACGCGACTACCACCAAGACACCCACCACCATCACAGCCACTACCACAGCAACCACCACAGCAACAGCCACTACCACAACCACCACCATCACAGCCTCTACCACCACCAACAGTCATAACCAACCACTCGACACAGGAGAATGAGCATCAGGGGCCACTAACCAGGACGACAATAGGGCGTAATTGTGTCATTATCGTCTTAATTGGTGTTGAATGGCCCGACCCACTGCCACCTCCACTCGGAGGCCCTCGAGGCGGCCTAAGTGCCTCCTGAGCTCATCCTGAGTGCGTCCTCCTTCCCTCTTGAGGTGAGTTGACGAGGGGGACGCGGGCATGGGGGCGGGAGTGGGCGGTGTTTCGACGCCTGAGTGTGTGCCTGTTGTGGGCCAGCCGGAGGTCGCGTCTCCATCCCTGTTTATGTAGGCCCAGAAGTACATATGTGTATTATATGTGCGCTGGGCCCTGTGTATGTGCGCAGTGCCCTCTGGGCCGCCTGCAGCTGCCCCAACCAGTGCCCTCTGGGCCGCCTACAGCTGCTCCCAACCAGTGCCCTCTGGGCCGCCTACAGCTGCCCCAACCAGTGCCCTCTGGGCCGCCTACAGCTGCTCCCAACCAGTGCCCTCTGGGCCGCCTGCAGCTGCTCCCAACCAGTGCCCTCTGGGCCGCCTACAGCTGCTCCCAACCAGTGCCCTCTGGGCCGCCTACAGCTGCTCCCAACCAGTGCCCTCGGAGCTTGCTCCTGCTTGCTTCAGGGGGTGTTGACAGTGTCGCAGCCCGTCCTCTTCAAATAGTTATTGTTATAGGAAGATGGACTGTTTGAGGGGGGGGGGATTTCTTTGTAAAGGCGACACTTGTACCGTCAACACCATAACCACCAGCTGTGTAGTAAGAGTTGAAGAGCAACAAGTATCCAAGTATTAATGACAGGTCAAGACACAGGGCAGGACACAGGGCAGGACACAGGGCAGGACACAGGGCAGGACACACACACTCCCACATGCGTCCGGAAACATTTCTTGCACCTCACCTGGCGTCCGCAGCAGCTATTGTTACAGCACTCAAGCACAGCAGCACTCAAGCACAGCAGCACTCAAGCACAGCAGGACTCAAGCACAGACTGCTTGTCACGGTGGTCACGGTACTATGTACGTTTAGGGGTGATCCTGGAACGGATGGGTTCGAATCCTGGCCGAGTCAAATAGAGTCCTTAATGAATATATATATAAACTTCTCAGCCTACTATGCAAGGCCCGATTTGCCTAATAAGCCAAGTTTTCCTGAATTAATATATTTTCTCTAATTTTTTTCTTATGAAATGATAAAGCTACCCATTTCATTATGTATGAGGTCATTTTTTTTTATTGGAGTTAAAATTAACGTAGATATATGACCGAACCTAACCAACCCTACCTAACCTAACCTAACCTATCTTTATAGGTTAGGTTAGGTTAGGTAGCCGAAAAAGTTAGGTTAGGTTAGGTTAGGTAGGTTAGATAGTATATATATATATATATATATATAATGTATATATTTATATATATATATATATTTATATGTATAATATATATATATATTTATATATATATATATTATTGTTACAGGATATATATATATATATATATATATATATATATATATATATATATATAAATCTATATATATATATATATATATATTATATATATATTATATATATATATATATATATAAATATATATATATATATATATATATATATATATATATATATATATATATAAAGCTAAATCATGTCACCACACATTATGTGACATTTTCAATGACCAGAAGACACGTCTCTCTCTGAACCAACTCTCCGGAATTCCTGCGTAAATTGACAGCAATGCATCATCGGAATTCCCGAGCAGAATAATGCAAATAAAAGGCGCACAGGACAAGAAAAGGGAGAAGGGAGAGAAAATAATAATGAGGTGAGGAGAAGAATACCCCAGAGGGATGGGGAGGGGGAGTAAGGTGGGGTGGGGGGGAGGCAGGAGGTACAAAAGCAGGAACAGGAGGGAGTGAGAGAGGGGGAGATAGAGAGAGAGAGAGAGAAAGGGGGAGGGGAGGATATTTGTGAAGTTAGGGTTGGAGTTGTAGACGAGGGGAGGGATAGGTGGGTGATGGATAAGGATGGATAGGGGTGGGGGGGATGGGCCAATGGCACTAGAGTGTTGTGAGAGAGCTTCACTGTGTTTTATTCAATAGCTGTCGTGGACTCACAATCCTGCCATGTGAATTGAAATAAACTAATAATACAAAGAGAAGAGAGAGAGAGAGAGAGATTATGGGGGAGGGTTCTCGAGTCGCTTGTATTTCCTTTGATAACATTTGTCTTTCGAAGTCAGGATGGGTCGACCGGAAGAGCCTGCTGTCCGGGTCGGAAGTGGTATAAACAGAAGAGCTCCTGATGGACTCTGAGAGTATACAGGTCCTTCAGGAATGTGTGTGTGTGTGTGGGTATAGGGAGCGTCTGATGGGTCTCAAAGGGCAAACTGAGCACTACGAAGCCTTTGTCTCTCTTAAATCATCTGAAAAGTTGATTCACAGGCGACGATGGCTGCGCTTTCGGCTTTTGTTTGTTGTGGGAACCGCGTCCTGTCATGGTAGCTCCCTGCTGCTGCTCCACCGCTGCTAGTGCACTATTTTGTACCTGCTGCTGCGGCGCCGACCACTTGCACTGGTCGGTACAGCGGCAGATTTATATCTTTTATTACCGGAGTTCGATCCCCGATGATTCAAGTGGTTTGCGTTCCGTTTTTTTCCAGCTCTTTGTCCTCGTGTCCCAGCTCCTTGTCCTCGTGTCCCAGCTCCTTGTCCTCGTGTCCCAGCTCCTTGTCCTCATATCCCAGCTCCTTGTCCTCGTGTCCCAGCTCTTGTCCTCGTGTCCCAGCTCTTTGTCCTCGTATCCCAGCTCCTTGTCCTCATATCCCAGCTCCTTGTCCTCATATCCCAGCTCCTGTCCTCATATCCCAGCTCCTTGTCCTCATATCCCAGATTCTCGTCCTCATATATGTCCCAGCTCCTTGTCCTCATATCCAGCTCCTTGTCCTCATATCCCAGCTCCTTGTCCTCATATACCTTCCAAGAGCTATATATGGCCAAACAGGTTCAACGCTCTCTCCTAATCTTACCTCTCCTGCTATGGTACTCCTAATACTGCGTAATTCATTTCTCGTGAAGTATGAAATGAATATTAAAAAATGTACAGAGACTTTCAACAGGTTAGTACCACTACAAAAAACATTTAAAAGTCCGAAGATAGATCAAGGAAACTCGATCTAACCACTATGAGGGAGGAGGCATTTGGGACATGATTACTACCTACAAAATACCGAGAGAGAATAAAGGCGGATATTAACAGGCTTGTCCAATTAAGAGGAAAGTCGTACACAATGACAAGGGGGCAGGAAGGAAACATATATGACTCAACATGTGGGCTGTACATGTGGAATGAGGTGGTCAGCATGTAGAATGTGTCGCAACAAGCTGTACATTCCATTCACAGCTTCAAAAGCTTAGAACCCGAACGTCGAGAGACTTAAAACGCGCGAGGTACATATAGTTAGGAAGCGGGGTCCAAGGAGCTAGATCTCGCTCTACATTGAAAGTGGGCACTCTCCCACATTGGAGACGGCAGTGGGAAGTGGGCACCACAGTACTACCCCCACAGTGGGAAGTGGGCACCACAGCACCTCTCCCACAGTGGAGTAGTGGGCACCACAGCACCTCTCCCCACTGTGTTGTACTAATACCATAATACTTGAGGAATTCGCTGCCTATTATCACAAGTCGTTCACTCCATTAGAAATCAATGGGATAAACACAATAGAGAGGCAGTACAATGGTTAGGCGGACACCATTAGTAAAGGCTGACTGTGATGGTAGAGGGGGGAGGGAGGGAGGGAGGGAGGGGGAATTTGAGGTTTGGGGTGGGGATCCGGGGTGTGGAGGTGGGATTTGAGGTTGTGAATTTGAGGGTGTTGTTTAGGTTTGGGGGTGAAAGTGTAGGGTTTGGAAACCGTAAATAAAGTTGAGATTTTGCGTTCGAATTGAGCTGGGGGTTGGGAACGGGTTTGTGTTCAGGTTTGGAGATTTGTGGTATTGCGGTTTTGGGGGAAAATGAGGAGCGGTGTTTTGGTTTGGCTAACGAGGCGGATAGAGTGTTGAGACCTCGACGGAAGGGCTCAAAGAAGCAGCAAACCAGGTGGTTGCCGGAAAGCCTTTACAAACCACGAATACAATAATCACATTACTCCTATGTATATTCCTGTACTCCTTCCCCCCTACTTCACAGTGTAGCAAACACCCATACCGCCTTGTGGAGCAGACGATCGCCACCTTCTGCTCCGGAAGGACCCGTAAGGACCACTTCAGCCTCAACATATGGTAATCCGAGGGTCAGAACGAGCGAGCGAGAGCGAGTGGGGAGGAAATCAAATGTTAAGGAATGCTTCCAAGCCTTCAACAATAGTTTTGGACACGACAAAAGACCCCAAATTATTGTCTACTTGTCGGGAAGTCAATAGAAGGAATATTGACAAGCGTGGAAAATAGGTGGGGGAGGGAGAGGGGGAAGAGGCGGGATCAATTATCGAAGGCACTTCAACTCTCAAAGGCAATCGCTCGGAATGGACAATGGAGTAAGAGTTGTTTCTAAGGGGTGGGAAGTCAGTCGCGGGTGGGAGAGATGGATGGATGGAAGGAGGGATAGAAATGAATAATAGGAAATATAAAAGATAGGCAGAGTGAAAGAGACATAGAGGGGAAAGAAGAAATGGGGGAAAATTCAGCACAGAATGGGGGAGAGAGGACGCGACAAAAGAAATTAGGGGATTAGGAGGCAAAAGAAAGAAGGAACAGTGGATGTTAGGCATTTAGGGAAAACACACACACACACACACACACACACACACACACACACACACACACACACACACACACACACACACACACACACACACACACACACACACACACACATACACGCACGCACACATTTCTTTGTGAAATACTGTTAACGAATGCAGAATGTAAATACAAATCATTTTAATAGAAAATAAGTTTATGGCGAAATAAATTAAAATAGATGAAGGATAATGCTTCAGGAAATCAGGACTTGAGAATCTCATTGATTTTTTACCGCCACCAATTTTTAGATTATTTCGTTATACAATTAATTTTGGCTCTTATATAATTTGGCTCCTATATCGAAGCCAAATTACGATTGTTTTTCCACATTCTACGTTCATTACCTATATTATAGTGAGAATACATTTTTGTGTTTCTTCTTTATTTACACAAGTACAGTAATTCTAAGATATTTTGGATAATTCTAGCAGCTCATCAGAGGGAAACTTCTGTAAACTTGAGGTGTCATTGTGGGGAAAATTCCTGATGCTGGGGGAATAACTTCCCCGCCCTCTGATGATGCTTCCTAGATCATTTATGCTCATTCTCTCATATCATAAACTACACAGCATATACCTACTTGATACCTGCTTGGTGGGGTTCTGGCAGTTCTTCTACACCCCAAGCGCGGCTCAAGGCCAGACTTGACTTGTGAGAGTTTGGTCCAACAGGCTGTTGCTTGGAGCTTGGAGCAGGTTCACATATCCACACCCGGTTGGTCCGGCACTCCTTGGAGGAATAAATCTAGTTTCCTCTTGAAGATGTCCACGGTTGTTCCGGTAATATTTCTGATGCTCGCTGGGATGATGTTGAACAACCGTGGACCTCTGGTGTTTATACAGTGTTCTCTGATTGTGCCTATGGCACCTCTGCTCTTCACTGGTTCTATTCTGTATTTTCTTCCATATCGTTAACTCCAGCATGTTGTTATTTTACTGTGTAGATTTGGGACCTGGCCCTCCAGTATTTTTCAATATACCAATATTATTGGTATCAACGCTTCTGAAGGATCAAAAGGAGGCTTTTAGTTTATATTATTTCATGAATTCGCTCATTTTGTATATAGGATCAATTGATCAGTACAACCAAATCCCTTCCACTGATGCAATTACTAATATCTTCATATCTGTGTCTTGCTTTCTCACGCCTATTTGTTTTCCCCAAACTTAAAGTTTACACATTTCTACACTGAAATGCCTTTGCTAGTTTTCCTCCAAAACCCTCTGAAATTATTTTAGAATTCTTGTTGAATTTACACTGCGTCCTGTTTCCGACTTGTCTATAAATTTAACAATATTATTAGTATCTTTGACAATTAAGGTGCCAGGGGCAGTTCCTTGCGGCACTCAACAGGTGACTCTTCTCACCTGGGTTGAGCTCCGTTTGTGGTAATATCTTTACCGTCGTCTAGCAAGACCTGAATAGTTTTAATACATCACCGAGAGGGTCAATCAGGGTGAACAAATGCGTCAGGGTGAAAGAAAATTCTGCCCATTTGTTTCCGCCTCCGCCGGGGATCGAATCCGGAACCTCAGGACTACGAATCCCGAGCGCTGTCCACTCAGCCGCCAGTTCACCGGGAGAGAGAGAATTTGTTTTTAATTGATTTAACTGAAGTGGAAAATGAGAAGGAAAATGTATGTGTGTTTGCAACAGGTCAGAGGACATTGTATATTTAATTGTATATTCGTTTGGGTTACTTTGTTTCCTCAGCTTGTACAGTTCCTTGTAGACCTGCTAGGGTGAAGAATAAGCTAGGACCGGCCTCCCAGACCAGAAGACCTGGTTGTGGTCTGGGGGGGACCGGGCCGCGGGGACGTTGAGTCCCGAAATGATCGCAAAGTAAACATATTTGCCCCATTTCCTCCTGACCTTGCTGGGAGTCGTGTACGAGGAGACTCCCAGCTCAGCGGACCCTCACACAGGGCCGACAGGAATGTGCAAACCTGGACGAGGTCTGGTCTGGCTCTGGCCACATCCTGGGCCAGAAACACCACCTGTGGCACCATCTGTGGGTGCCGTCCCCACCCCAGACCCCTCCCCTCCACCCCTCCCACACTGCCCAAACGCTAGACTTCAAAACACTTCACGGCATCGAGTTACAAATTGTAGGAAATGAAGACCATAAACTTGACGAGGGAACAAGACGACCACCTTGTCGGACTTGTTCCCCCCCCCCCTGCCAACGACCGGGTGGTGGTTAGCGGTGGCCGGGAAGCTGCTGGTCAGTCGATGACAGGCACTGAGCAGGCCACCTCTTGGCGGTGCCACATGACTCTTCCCCTCTGAGGCCCCCCACAGGCGTCCCTCCCTAGCCCCAGGGGCCGGACACCGGCGACTATCCCTCAGGGGCTAATAGTTGTGGATTAGACCACCGGTAATGCTGGTTTGATCTACAGGATCACTTCTTACGACGAGTGACGAGATGACCGGATGGCTGTGGGAGAGGGAGCCACACTGGGAGGACGGAATGAGGGGGGCTGTGAGTGCATGTGTGCGTGTGTGTGCGTGCGCTACTGCTGGCAGTGTAAGTAATATTCTTGAAGTGGTCGGAAACGTCTGTGTCCCATTTCTGACCATCTGGAGCTCTCTCTCTCTCTCACACACTCACACACACACACACACACACACACAGTTGATTGACAGTTGAGAGGCGGGACCAAAGAACCAGAGCTCAACCCCGGCAAGCACAACTAGATGAGTACACAGTCACGCGGGGTTCTGTTCTTGGACCTTTCCTGTTTATTATTCTGTGAACGGTCTGTCAGAGGGAATAAATACTGATCTCTATGTTTGCTGATGAGGCGAACATTATGAGGAGGAGGATAAAGACAGAGGAAGACAGCAAAAGGCTACAAGATTACCGGGACAAACTGAAAGTATGGTTTAACAGATGGCTAATAGAGATTAAGTCAAATAAATGTAATGAAACTAGGTGGAGGGAGCCGGAGGCCGAATACAAGGTACCAAATGGGAGATTAAATCCTCCAAAAAAACGGAGAGAGAGAGAAGAATCTAGGGGGGTTGGTGTCACACTGAACCTGTTTCCTAAAGCCCACATCAGAAGGATATTATCAGCGGCATATTCAAGGCTGGCTGGCTAACATCAGAACTGCCTTTTAGAAATTTGTGTAAGGAATCATTTAAAACCTTGTATACCACGTGTGTAAGACCAATCCTGGAGTATGCGGCCCCAGCATGGAGTCCTAATCTAGTCAAACACAAGACGAAGTTAGAGAAGCTTCAGTGGTTTGCCACTAGATTAGTTCCAGAATTACGAGGACTGAGTTACGGGGTGAATTTAAACCTCACGTCGCTGGAAGACAGAAGAGTTCCAAGGGGACATGATCGTAACACACAAAATTCTCAGGGGGCGTTGATAGCGTAGATAAAAACAGACTGTTTAACACAGACTGTGCAATAATCTCCATCGAGGTCTGACAACGACCTTTCCCTGTAATCCTTTTTGCGCTACCGCTCACAGGACGAGTATGGGGGTGCACAGCAAAGGAGCCGCGCCACCGACACCAACACTCATCACGTCACCTATACTTGGCCAGCAAAGCAGCGCCGCCAGGCTTGTGGCCGGCCGGGTCGGCCGAGTGTTTGGCATCCTGTGGTCCACCTTCGCCTGTTGTGGGTTGGCAGGGAACCCTCGGCCTACCACCCCCCGGGGCTCGTAGGCCTTCCTCCTCGGCCTACGAAAGGAAATGATGAAGGTGGAATAGAAGAGGAAATGAGGTGAACGAAAAGAAAATCAATTTAATAATTATAATTTATTTTGTGGGGAAAAAGAAGGTCCTCCTCTCCCCCCCACAACAGTTGACTAAATCCCCGGTACCTATTTACTGCAAGGCAGATAGGTGCATTAGGTGAAAGGAAACGTGCCCAACTGTTTCTGTTTCGCCTGGGGATTGAACCCGTGAGTCGAGAACACATGCAGTCACTGAACTACCGAGATCTCCCCCAAAAAAGGAAATGGTAAAACAGAAGGGAAAAGGGAAGCTAGATAAAAGATAACAGATAATATAAAAGATAAAAATATAATAAAAGATAATATAAAAAAACATAACAAGAATCACAGTCCTTCTTCCCGGTAATGTGTGCAGATCATCACACAGTGGCATAGAGTACCATATTAGCTGATAATTTGAAAGGTGGTATATTTTGGAAAGTAATCCACCTATTTACACAGGTATACAATATTAAGTATACCTCGTTGTATTTCAGAGCTCATAAACAGAGAGAGGGCACTCTGCTTACACACACACACAAACACACACACACACACACAAACACACACACAACACCACACACACACACACCACACACACACACACACACACACCACACACACACACACACACACACACACACACACACAATCAAGGCCAATCCTGGAGTAATTGTAAGAATTGTAAGGCCAATCCTGTAGTATGCAGCCCCAGCATGGAGTCCGTATACCTAGTCAAGCACAAGACGAAGCTGGAAAAAGTTCAGAGGTATGGCACTAGGTTAGTCCCAGAACTAAGAGGCATGAGTTATGAGGACAGACTACGTGAACTGCACCTCACGTCGCTGGAAGACAGGAGAGCTAGGGGAGACATGATTACCGCATACAAAATTCTCAGGGGAATTGACAGTGGACAAGGATGTATTATTTAACACGGGTGGCACACGAACAAGGGGACACAGGTGGAAGCTGAGTACCCAAATGAGCCACAGAGACGTTAAAAAGAACTTTTTCAGTGTCAGAGTAGTTAGTAAATGGAATGCACTAGGAAGTGATGTGGTGGAGGCTGACTCCATACACAGTTTCAAATGTACATATGACAGAGCCCAGTCGGCTCAGGAATCTGTACATCAGTTGATTGACGGTCAAGAGGCGGAACCAAAGAGCCAGAGCTCAACCCCCGCAAGCACAATTAGGTGAGTACAATTAGGTGAGTACACACACACACATAGGGACCTCGCAGCTGAGTGGACAGCGCTTAGTGGTAGTAGTCCTATTGGCCCGGGTTCGATTCCCGGCGGAGGAGGTAACAAGTGGGCAAAGTTTCTTTCATTCTGATGCTTCTGTTCACCTAGCAGTAAATAGGTACCTGGGAGTTAGACAGCTGCTACGGGCTGCTTCCTGGAGATGTGTGTGTGTGTGTGTGTGTGTGTGTGTGTGTGTGTGTGTGTGTGTGTGTGTGTGTTGTAGAAAGAAATATATGTAGTAGACATAATATAGGAAAAATAGATTGGTTAGAAAGGCGGGGTCCAAGAGCTAGTAGCTCGATTCTGCAAGCACAAATAGTAAATACACACACTGTAATGATGAAATAATTAAGGCAAAATTCGATGCAGCGAAACAAAGTGTGTTTGTGTGTGTGTGTTTCTGTGTGTGTTTCTGTGTGTGTTTCTGTATGTGTTTCTGTGTGTGTGTGT
>WNGS01135237.1:15005556-15010556 GCA_020271785.1 Procambarus virginalis
ATTCAAACAATTTTAGAATTAGAAGATTTAAAACCAGTAATTTGTTGAGAATTATGGATAGACAGGACCATTAGTAGCGACTTCATTGCCACTCATTTACCAAGTTCCTACGTGAGTGGATAGTGGAACACCATACCCAATCCAGTGAGCGGTAAAGTGAGACCCATACCACAACCTGTGAGTGGTAGTGTAACCCCATACCCATCCATTGAGCGACAGTGGACCCCATACCAATGTGAACGGTACGGACCCCATAACGTCCGTTAGCGTAGTGTACCCTACCATATGTAGGTTGTAGTGGAACCCCCCCCCCCCATAACCATCCTGTGATTGGTAGTGACCCCAAATCCATCCTGTGAGCGGTAGCAAAACAAGATTACATAGGCATATAATGAGGTCACCGAAATATGAAATAGCAAACTAATTAAAGCCAATCAAGTCACAGCTTAAATAAGCTGTTAGTTGACACCCCCCCACCCGAGTTTGATACCACTGTGGAACCACTGTATAGGCACGCGAGCGAAAATATCAGAGACTAAGAGGAGCTTCCCTAACACGAACCAGTGGTTCAACTACAAGGTTCTCGTATCCTTACGTCTCTATTTATTTAAATGAACCCGAGGGAGCCGAGTGAGGTCTTGAGGTTGAGGTAGAGAGGAGAGAAGTCAAGGGGGCGTGTGAGCTACGCGAGCCGGGTCACACAAGGTCATTTCAAGAGTCACATGAGAGGTCAGCACAAGGTCACACCTGCAACAGCTCCGGGTCAACGCTCAGCCGGAAAAGGAGAGCAGAGGAGGACACGAAAGTTATTAGTATTAGTCTTCCTGGTGACTAGTCACGGAGGGAGGCAAGGGAGTATTGGGAATGGGGGTTAGGGGGATGGGAGGATGGGGGGGTGATGCAGTTAAGAAGGAGTAAGGTGGACACGTGGAAGGAAGGGAGATATGGTGGGAAGTGAAAAATAAACAGGAGAACTGGGCTGAATGGCAGGGGAATAGGAGCAAGAAAATTAATGAAGAATAACTGAAGGAATGGAGTGAGGCTCTTGATTGGTGATTGGTGATGGTAGGACTCTGGTAAGGAAGGGGGGGGGGAAAGGGAGGTAACAAGAAAAACAATCTTAGAGTATTGTTGTTTCATACAGTATACAACAGCAAAGTAAAGCTTAGCGAAATGTAAAAGTTACAGAGGGAGTAGACGATTAGAGCAAGAATATCGACGATAGAATTACATCGTGTTGGTGGATTCCTTACCCAACGGATCCGTTCGATGTTACTGGATAGGCAGACAGACGTATGGTAGTTCACCGATGAACTCCCACCGATGAACTCCCACCGATGAACTCCCACCGATGAACTCCCACCGATGAACTCCCACCGATGAACTCCCACCGATGAACTCCTACAGATGAACTCTCTCGTTCAGTCTCTTGTTTACTATCTTCTTATTTACAAACCCTAAAAGCTGAAGATGGTGGTAGTATCTTTGTAGCTCGCGGTTCACTAGTGTCTCCCACCCATGTGTCCTCTCTGTCGTGTGTATGTATGTGTAAATTAAGTGTGATTAGTGTTTTTGCTTGGGGGGGGGATTTAATCATCAATACTTGGAAGCATCTCGGTAATTGCCTCCTACAACTATCTATATATATATCATCAGGATACATGGCGTAATCTTTCCTTCGCTATCCTCAACACACACTTCGTTATCACCTGTCATCCCTCAGCCCGGAGCCAACCTTCGGGCCTCTTGCTAAAATTACCTCGGCACTCTGGTGTGTCGCCTGTCGATCGATCCTGTATCTGTTTTCCCGTGGCTGGTATCTCTTCCTCTCTTCGCGTGATAACTTGGACGACTCAGACCTCCTTGTTCCCATAACATCACTCTTACGCAGTCACTTACGAACCCTGTTCATCTTTCCTTAATCACAAGGCTTTATTTACCTTTATTTAGTAGGCTACGAGGCCCGAAACGCTGCAAATCAGAATATTGTTGACCAGACCACACACTAAAAGTGAAGGACGACGACGTTTCGGTCCGTCTGGACCATTCTCAAGTCGATTGTTTTACATTTATATTATATATATTATACCTCATGTTGTATAGGAGCTCATAAGTTGGTTTCGAAACCTGTATATCCTTCAAGAATCGTGGCGGCTTTGATTACCCTTATTAAACAGTTCGTGACATTTGAAGCAACGGGATTGTTTGTCCTTGGGTTATCATGTTTTAAAATTGGCAAACTATTTAACATATGAAAACAAAGCCGCCCTCCGATCGTTAGAAGATGTAAAGGTTTCGTAACTGGTGGCTTAAATGCTTGATAAATCCTAACCCCTCGTTGTCAATTAATTTGCCGCATAAGACCTTTTTCTTGGCACTGGATAGCAAGCAGCAACAGTATGTATGATCAGACTGGCGCGACTCCTGCTTCGCTAGGGGGGGATGGAGTCATTCTGTTTACATATATATTTACATGTACAGGTGTATATATTTACACACCTGTTAACCCCCCGTTGTGTCCGCACCAACAGGTTCCACGTCTCCGGAAGGTCACTGATCCCATCTCTGTTTCCTGTTATTTCACTATGACGCTCCCCGAACGCTGCGAATCTATGTCCGGTTCGAGTCCCGCCAGAACCCCCCTCACTGTATTCCTTGTATTTTCAGCGTCGCTTCACCGCGGTAAATCTTGTGTGGTGCTCTTGGACTTTTCCCCCCAAGCCTTCAGCAAGCTTAATCTTACATGGGGGGCCTTGGATATTGCCCAAGCTTTAAAGGAAGGCTTATTATAAGTCTTATTTTGAAGCCTAGTATATATTTTTTCCAAGCTTTCAGCGAGGTCTAGTAACTTATCCAGTGGGGATAACTTGACATATTTCACGAGCCTGTAACAAGGTAGGATGTTATGTTATCTATGTTGTCTTCCCTATGTTATCTTCCTATGTTGTCTTCCCTATGTTGTTTCCCTATGTTGTCTTCCCTATGTTGTCTTCCCTATGTTGTGTGTCCTATGTTGTCTTCCCTATGTTGACAGTGTCACAGGGAAGTGACTGAAATGTAGACAAACATGTAGCCCACACGTCTGAAAATTGTGAAGTGACAACGTTTCGGTCCGTCCTGGACACGTTTGACTACGTTTCGGTCCGTCCTGGACACGTGTGACTACGTTTCGGTCCGTCCTGGACACGTTTGACGACGTTTCTGTCCGTCTTGACCATTATGGTATCGTGTAAAGGGGAAAAAAAATTGGTCCTGGGATCTTTCGCAAGCATTTAGCAAGGCCTAATCCAAATCTTTATTCTCTAGATAACCATAAAATGTCCATTTTCCGTCTTCTTATAGATTCCTCTCTAGTAACTGTAATTAGTTTGACGCCTACTGCCCCTCGGTACTCTTAGTACTGAAGGGGGAAAACAGACCCCCCCAATTCATGTGTAAATGTTTTACTAAACCAAATTTTCGGATGAAATATACATCCTTTATCCAGGTGGTGTAAATAGTGATCTGCTAACATTGTTTATGCCACGTTGATAAGGATGTATATAGGTTCTATCCATAAACATTTGGTTTAGTAAATCCTTTACTCGTGTATTGGGTACTTTCTTCACCTGCCTTCAAACACTAGGGGAAGTGTAGCAAGTTTCCTCACTCTTATTCGTCAATAATCATCAAAACATATTCGACACCTTACACTTAAAGCCAACTCTCCCATCTTGGCTCTTGTATCTCTCATCTTTGTTTGGAAAAAAACAAAAGAACACGTCAGTGGAGATTGTTCCATTGTAGGGAAGGAAACAATAGAACTCTTGTGGTGCTTGGGAGATTGTTCACATTATTTCATTGCCTTCAGCCGTCGGTGTTTAGTAACCGTAACTAGCGAGTATTGCTTCATTGTATGAAAAGTGATGAGTTATTGTAAGTGGGAATTGTCTGCCTGGAGCCTTTGGTGCAGCCAGGGGCAGTGTTGGCCAGGGGCAGTGTTGGCCAAAGGTAGTGTTAGCCAGGGGGGCAGTGTTGGCCAGGGAGCAAAGACTAACGATACATTATAAATAAAATATCTTTACACCATAGACTGTGCTGGAAGTGAACCTGCCAGTGTAGTGTCCTTCCCACTTCCTGTCACGGGACACCCTGTACCCCTGGCCGAGGGTCGAGTGCCCATTCCACCCCTCCCACCGTCAGTGGCACAGCCCCGCCCCCACGTGGTTTACGGGGGTGTCCTCTGGCGTCCTAGGGTGTCCTAGAACGTCCATGTGAGAGGGGGGACATCCTGTGGCGTCGTAGGGAAGGAATGAGTCACGGAGCAATCGTTACCTTGGGAGAGGGCGGGATGAAGAGACTCATATACGAATGCACTCACAAAACGCATTCGTTGCATCGGAATATATTCTATTGGACTAATAAATCATTGACAAGGATGACTTCCTGGAGGAGGAAGATGACCCCAGGAAGCTGTGGTCGACCCCCCTCTAGTGGGCGCACCTCCTCCTGAACCTTCCTGACACAGACACGCCTCACACATCTTGCTCCTTCTCCTGTGACACAGCAGCAGGTGCCAGCTCCCTCACAGCTCCAGCAGGAGGGCCTGCGAGGTGCTGCTCATCTTCCTGTGCTGCGACGCCGCCTTCTGTAGCCAAGATCCCGACGATTCCAGATTGGTTGCCAACTTTCCTTCTGTTGAGATGTGATCTTAATTATCATTCATAATCTTCAGGTCTCCTTCTGTAAGAGGGGGAAGAGGTCGAGGCGTGACAGGTGGTTGTGCTGCCTCATACTTCAGGGGGGGGGGAACTAAAAGTTGTCATCTGGTTGGTAAATGTTGGCGAGGTTGTTGTTGTTCACATGTGGAGGTTGTGAGGACGGTGCTGGTTGGTGCAGTGGCGGCGGGGTTGGTGTCTTGCCAGTGGTGTTGCCAGTGGTATGGTCGACACTTTGGCTTTGTCTACTGCCCTCTACTGCTACTTGTTACACTACCACCATCCACTACATGGGGTTAGTCC
>WNGS01135237.1:15015556-15023146 GCA_020271785.1 Procambarus virginalis
GGTGTTGTTTAGGTTTGGGGGTGAAAGGTAGGGTTTGGAAACCGTAAATAAAGTTGAGATTTTGCGTTCGAATTGAGCTGGGGTTTGGAACGGGTTTGTGTTCAGGTTTGGAGATTTTGTGGTATTGCGGTTTTGGGGGAAAATGAAGAGCGGTTTTTGGTTTGGCTAACGAGGCGGATAGAGTGTTGAGACCTCGTCGGAAGGGCTCAAAGAAGCAGCAAACCAGGTTGTTTTGCCGGAAAGCCTTTACAAACCACGAATACAATAATCACATTACTCCTATGTATATTCCTGTACTCCTTCCCCCTACTTCACAGTGTAGCAAACACCATACCGCCTTGTGGAGCAGACGATCGCCACCTTCTGCTCCGGAAGGACCCGTAAGGACCCTTCAGCCTCAACATATGGTAATCCGAGGGTCAGAACGAGCGAGCGAGAGCGAGTGGGAGGAAATCAAATGTTAAGGAATGCTTCCAAGCCTTCAACAATAGTTTTGGACACGACAAAAGACCCCAAATTATTGTCTACTTGTCGGGAAGTCAATAGAAGGAATATTGACAAGCGTGGAAAATAGGTGGGGGAGGGAGGGGGGGAAGAGGCGGGATCAATTATCGAAGGCACTTCAACTCTCAAAGGCAATCGCTCGGAATGGACAATGGAGTAAGAGTTGTTTCTAAGGGGTGGGAAGTCAGTCGCGGGTGGGAGAGATGGATGGATGGAAGGAGGGATAGAAATGAATAAATAGGAATATAAAAGATAGGCAGAGTGAAAGAGACATAGAGGGGAAGAAGAAATGGGGGAAATTCAGCACAGAATGGGGGAGAGAGGACGTGACAAAAGAAATTGGGGATTAGGAGGCAGAAGAAAGAAGGAACAGTGGATGTTAGGCGTTTAGGGAAAACACCCACACACACACACACACACACACACACACACACACAACACACACACACACACACGCACGCACACATTTCTTGCTGAAATACTGTTAACGAATGCAGAATGTAAATACAAATAATTTTAATAGAAAATAGTTTATAGCGAAATAAATTAAATAGATGAAGGATAATGCTTCAGGAAATCAAGGACTTGAGAATCTCATGATTTTTTACCGCCACCAATTTTTAGATTATTTCGTTATACAATTAATTTTGGCTCTTATATAATTGGCTCCTATATCGAAGCCAAATTACGCTTGTTTTTTCACATTCTACGTTCATTACCTATATTATAGTGAGAATACATTTTGTGTTTCTTCTTTATTTACACAAGTACAGTAATTCTAAAATATTTTGGATAATTCTAGCGGCTCATCAGGAGGGAAACTTCTGTAAACTTGAGGTGTCATTGTGGGAAAATTCCCGATGCTGGGGGAATAACTTCCCCGCCCCTCTGATGATGCTTCCTAGATCATTTATGCTCATTCTCTCATATCATAAACTACACAGCATATACCTACTTGATACCTGCTTGGTGGGGTTCTGGCAGTTCTTCTACACCCCAAGCGCGGCTCAAGGCCAGACTTGACTTGTGAGAGTTTGGTCCAACAGGCTGTTGCTTGGAGCTTGGAGCAGGTCCACATATCCACACCCCGGTTGGTCCGGCACTCCTTGGGAATAAATCTAGTTTCCTCTTGAAGATGTCCACGGTTGTTCCGGTAATATTTCTGATGCTCGCTGGGATGATGTTGAACAACCGTGGACCTCTGGTGTTTATACAGTGTTCTCTGATTGTGCCTATGGCACCTGCTCTTCACTGGTTCTATTCTGTATTTTCTTCCATATCGTTAACTCCAGCATGTTGTTATTTTACTGTGTAGATTTGGGACCTGGCCCTCCAGTATTTTTCAATATACCATATTATTGGTATCAACGCTTCTGAAGGATCAAAAGGAGGTTTTTAGTTTATATTATTTCATGAATTCGCTCATTTTTGTATATAGGATCAATTGATCAGTACAACCAAATCCCTTCCACTGATGCAATTACTAATATCTTCATATCTGTGTCTTGCTTTCTCACGCCTATTTGTTTTCCCCAAACTTAAAGTTTACACATTTCTACACTGAAATGCCTTTGCTAGTTTTCCTCCAAAACCCTCTGAAATTATTTTAGAATTCTTGTTGAATTTACACTGCGTCCTGTTTCCGACTTGTCTATAATTTAACAATATTATTAGTATCTTGACAATTAAGGTGCCAGGGGCAGTTCCTTGCGGCACTCAACAGGTGACTCTTTCTCACCTGGTTTAGCTCCGTTTGTGGTAATATCTTTACCGTCGTCTAGCAAGACCTGAATAGTTTTAATACATCACCGAGAGGGTCAATCAGGGTGAACAAATGCGTCAGGGTGAAAGAAAATTCTGCCCATTTGTTTCCGCCTCCGCCGGGGATCGAATCCGGACCTCAGGACTACGAATCCCGAGCGCTGTCCACTCAGCCGCCAGTTCACCGGAGAGAGAGAATTTGTTTTTAATTGATTTAACTGAAGTGGAAATGAGAAGGAAAATGTATGTGTGTTTGCAACAGGTCAGAGGACATTGTATATTTAATTGTATATTCGTTTGGGTTACTTTGTTTCCTCAGCTTGTACAGTTCCTTGTAGACCTGCTAGGGTGAAGAATAAGCTAGGACCGGCCTCCCAGACCAAAGACCTGGTTGTGGTCTGGGGGGGACCGGGCCGCGGGGACGTTGAGTCCCGAATGATCGCAAAGTAAACATATTTGCCCCATTTCCTCCTGACCTTGCTGGGAGTCGTGTACGAGGAGACTCCCAGCTCAGCGGACCCTCACACAGGGCCGACAGGATGTGCAAACCTGGACGAGGTCTGGTCTGGCTCTGGCCACATCCTGGGCCAGAAACACCACCTGTGGCACCATCTGTGGTGCCGTCCCCACCCAGACCCCTCCCCTCCACCCCCCCACCTGCCCAAACGCTAGACTTCAAAACACTTCACGGCATCGAGTTACAAATTGTAGGAAATGAAGACCATAAACTTGACGAGGGAACAAGACGACCACCTTGTCGGACTTGTTCCCCCCCCCCCTGCCAACGACCGGGTGGTGGTTAGCGGTGGCCGGGAAGCTGCTGGTCAGTCGATGACGGCACTGAGCAGGCCACCTCTTGGCGGTGCCACATGACTCTTCCCCTCTGAGGCCCCCACAGGCGTCCCTCCCTAGCCCAGGCCGGACACCGGCGACTATCCCTCAGGGCTAATAGTTGTGGATTAGACCACCGGTAATGCTGGTTTGATCTACAGGATCACTTCTTACGACGAGTGACGAGATGACCGGATGGCTGTGGGAGAGGGAGCCACACTGGGAGGACGGAATGAGAGGGCTGTGAGTGCATGTGTGCGTGTGTGTGCGTGCGCTACTGCTGGCAGTGTAAGTAATATTCTTGAAGTGGTCGGAAACGTCTGTGTCCCATTTCTGACCATCTGGAGCTCTCTCTCTCTCACACACACTCACACAACACACACACCACAGTTGATTGACAGTTGAGAGGCGGGACCAAAGAACAGAGCTCAACCCCGGCAAGCACAACTAGATAAGTACACAGTCACGCGGGTTTCTGTTCTTGGACCTTTCTGTTTATTATTCGTGAACGGTCTGTCAGAGGGAATAAATACTGATCTCTATGTTTGCTGATGAGCGAACATTATGAGGAGGAGGATAAAGACAGAGAAGACAGCAAAAGGCTACAAGATTACCGGGACAAACTGAAAGTAGGTTTAACAGATGGCTAATAGAGATTAAGTCAAATAAATGTAATGAAACTAGGTGGAGGGAGCCGGAGGCCGAATACAAGGTACCAAATGGGAGATTAAATCCTCCAAAAAACGGAGAGAGAGAGAAGAATCTAGGGGGTTGGTCACACTGAACCTGTTTCCTAAAGCCCACATCAGAAGGATATTCAGCGGCATATTCAAGGCTGGCTGGCTAACATCAGAACTGCCTTTTAGAAATTTGTGTAAGGAATCATTTAAAACCTTGTATACCACGTGTGTAAGACCAATCCTGGAGTATGCGGCCCCAGCATGGAGTCCTAATCTAGTCAAACACAAGACGAGTTAGAGAGCTCAGTGGTTTGCCACTAGATTAGTGTTCCAGAATTACGAGGACTGAGTTTACGGGGGAATTAAAACCTCACGTCGCTGGAAGACGAAGAGTTCCAGGGGACATGATCGTAACACACAAAATTCTCAGGGGGCTTGATAGCGTAGAAAAAACAGACTGTTTAACACAGACTGTGCAATAATCTCCATCGAGGTCTGACAACGACCTTTCCNAATCAAGGAGCGAGATAGGAAGAAGCCAGGATTGGTTACCGGCACTTCTCTTGAGACGAAAATCGTCTAAGAACTTTGTAGGAAGTTAGATCATACACGCAGCGCCAGCCCTGAGTAATGACACTATAACGACCCCGAGAGCATGTAACTACAGAAATACAGAACAGCATGTAACTCGACTGGTGACAAGGGAGGGCACCAAGTCCTGCCAATTACCGGGACAGTGAGTTTATAGTTTCAAAAGTCACGCGGAATCAAACTTAGCCATCCATCTTGAGGTTATTTAGATTGTTTACTAGAAAGGTGAAGCCGGATATATTGGTTGAGGTATGGGGGCCACCGCCCCCAGGGAGCCCCCCATTGTTGCTTGTAGGCGAGGCTGCCTGTGTCAGGGCTGGTTGTTGTTTGTTGTTTAAGATTGGCTACCTGGAACAATAGGTTCCAAGCAGCACGGGCTATGGTGAGCCCGTAGTGGACTTACCTGGCACAGGAGCGGGGCAAGCAGCACGGGCTATGGTGGGCCCGTAGTGGACTTACCTGGCACAGGAGCGGGGCAAGTAGCACGGGCTATGGTGAGCCCGTAGTGGACTTACCTGGCACAGGAGCGGGGCAAGTAGCACGGGCTATGGTGAGCCCGTTGTGGACTACCTGGCACAGGAGCGGGGCAAGTAGCACGGGCTATGGTGAGCCCGTAGTGGACTTACCTGGCACAGGAGCGGGGCAAGTAGCACGGGCTATGGTGAGCCTGTAGTGGACTTACCTGGCACAGGAGCGGGGCAAGTAGCACGGCTATGGTGAGCCCGTAGTGGACTTACCTGGCACAGGAGCGGGGCAAGTAGCACGGGCTATGGTGAGCCTGTAGTGGACTTACCTGGCACAGGAGCGGGGCAAGTAGCACGGGCTATGGTGAGCCCGTAGTGGACTTTTAGGGGCTGGTATATTGGGGCTGAATATCTCGGTGTACACATTGGCTTAGTGGGTTTGTTTTGGGGAGGAGGAGGAGGGGTGTTAAACACGATGCCAAACCTTTCCTTGCTATTGCCATTCATTATATTAACATACGAACACGGGGAATATGTTGACCAGACCACACACTAGAAGGTGAAGGGACGACGACATTTCGGTCCGTCCTGGACCATTATGAAGTCGATTGTGACTTGAAATGGTCCAGGACGGACCGAAACGTCGTCGTCCCTTCACTTTCTAGTGTGTGGTTTGGTCAACATATTTCAGCCACGTTGTTGTGACTCCTCGTCTGCACCGTGAATATGGAACAGAATGACTATATTAGAGAAGGAATTTCTTTAAGTGCAGCAGCGTTCTGTGTCGTGCGTATGTGACCTGTTCTGGTATCTGGGAAGGGTCATAATGCTGCCCCCATGCCTAGCTCATCTCCAGTGATTCATACTCACACTGGTGAATCCTTGGTGGCATACTACCCTACTCACCGCCACTGGCTGGTTCCTGCACTCACAACTCGTTCAAATGTTTCAGCAACATCCAGTGATATTGACTGGTGTATACGAGGACATGTCTCTAATGGGGAATATCTACCATATTCTTTAATATTCTTTAATACCAATATTAAAGAACAAAATGACTGCTGCAGAAAATTTCAAGATTCTTATGATATTTTTTTGGTGGTTTAAACCACAGAGAAAACACAGAGAGGCAAACATCCGCTTTTTTGTGTGTGGTTGGAGTGAGGATGAGACGCGAGTGTGGTGTAAACAGTGCCACTCGTGAGGTGTCAGGTGCCATCTTCACCTGGCACTCCTGGCTCTCACTTGTGTAGGCATCACCACACCATGATGCCTACACAAGTGCCTCTCCTCCGTCGTTGTCTTGCCTCACTACACTACGCTCTCACGACACCCTCACGATACCTTGAGGTTACCTTGAGGTGCTTCCGGGGCTTAGCGTCCCCACGGCCCGGTCGTCAACCAGGCCTCCTGGTTGCTAGACTGATCTGTTGAACACGGCTGCTCGCAGCCTGACGTATGAGTCACAGCTTGGTTGATCACGTATCCCTCACTACACTATCACGACACCCTTCCCCCCCCCCCCACACACACACGTACACCCACACCCTGACCCACAAACACGTATAGGTTTCGCATGCTCGTCCGTACACTCACAGCATTACCACACACTTCAATGTCTCTTTAAAACAGGCTTTAACCCAATCTATAGATGCCCATTTGGGTGTTGATATTGCAGAACGAACCTTGGCACTTTTGGTGTTGAACAGAGCTATCTTGAGGGAACACGGAACGAAAATTTGTTCAAGATAGCTCAAATGGGAGATTAATTTTGTGTTTCTACATTACAAACAGCAAAATGTACAAAATGTATCTAGATGTGAGAACGTCATTCAGAACAAGGATGAAAGAGGAGTCTCGCTACTTGTGAGAGGACCATCGAAGATGTAGACTTTATATTCTTTAAAATCAAATAAGTGAGAAAGTTCTGAAGATCTTCTTAATATATATAAAGAATTCCCCAAATTCTTGCTCCAGTGCCAGAAGAACTGAGAAACAGACTGTCATGTACTTAATAACACAACTTTTGGCCAAATACCGGACTTGAACAAGTTCGGAAAAAAAGCGGTTTGACCTCAACTCAGACTCCTGTTTAAACTGAGTGGGTAAATTTCTCTGTGTCGCTTTACTGACGAAATGATGGTACAGTGATGGGAATGTGCTCAAGGTCAGGTTTTACATAATGGTGTACTGTTCTCTTTATTTCAATATAGTGTCATTATTATTATAATTATTATTTTATATTATATATATTATTATTATTATTATTATATTATTATTATGCGTGAACATTTGTTATTCGCATTGTTCAGTGACCATAAGTTTGTCTTTCACCTACACCTCTTCCACTTTCCTGTGTCATACACGTCCTTTATCATGTGTATGAGCCGGTGCTGAGCGGACAAAACACTGGACGCGTGATCCTGTGGTCCCGAGTTCGAGCCGGGCGCCGGCGAAAGCAATGGGCAGAGTTTCTTTCACCCTTACCCTGTTACCTAGCAGTAATAGGTACCTGGGTTAGTCACTGTCACGGGTTGCTTCCTGTAGTGGAGGCCCTGGTCGAGGACCGGGCCGCGGGGACACTAAAGCCCCGAAATCATCTCAAGATTAACCTCAAATTTCCTCACCCACATACTGTGACCTTCCCTGCCCCTATATTCAACCTGCCCTTCATCTCTCACTGTAGACACACCGATTTTAAACATGAGAGAGGAGAGAGATTGGAAGAGAGAGAGAAGCAGATAGTGTAGAGTTAAAGA
>WNGS01135237.1:15026635-15054463 GCA_020271785.1 Procambarus virginalis
AAGGTAGACTCTGCAGCCTTGTTGCTGTGCAAGGTAGATCTGCAGCCTTGTGCTGTGCAGGTAGACTCTGCAGCCTTGTTGCTGTGCAAGGTAGACTCAATACAAGAGCAGGGGCTGGCACTAGAAACAATGATCAGTGTTATTAATCTGTCACTGGTCTTGCCTCCAGAATCAACCCAGAGGAGGGACTCAAATGGTTGGTGTTTGACATTTAATTTGTTTATGAGTCTAATGGGAATTGGCACGGAAACGATCATGCGAAATAACATTGAGGATTATTTTCTTCTTACGTAAATTCTTGATAATATGTCTAAGTATTTGTTTAACTATTTACATAAAATAAATAAGTGATAACGAGTTTCACAAAAAAACTCAATAGATGAGTTTTTTCAATACTAATTTTCTAGGTTCGTGGAGATGTAAATGAAATATTTTGCAGCATAAAAAATTGTCACAGTCCAGCCTGAAGGGTAAACTATCGGACGTACTTAGCAACAGCAACTAAATAACATCAGAAACACCAAACTCCCCCAAAATAACCATTTATAAAAGAGTAGCCACGTCCTGGGTTCGATCCCAGGCGCCGGCGAGAAACAATGGGCAGAGTTTCTTTCACCCTATGCCCCTGTTACCTAGCAGTAAATAGGTACCTGGGTGTTAGTCAGCTGTCACGGGCTGCTTCCTGGGGGTGGAGGCCTGTCGAGGACCGGGCCGCGGGGACACTAAAGCCCCGAAATCATCTCAAGATACTCAAGATAACCATAACATCTGCCTTGGGTACCAGAGAGGGATAATTATACAATACAAATCATTGGTAATGACACATTCAGTAACACAGAGCCAGTAATAAAATAATTACTCAAGAATAATGAGGTTATTCCTTCAAGTAATGCATATAGATTCAGTAAAGTCTGCTATGATCACACATGTGCCTCAATAAGCCATCAATAGAGATAACACAAGTGCTCTCTCTATCTTGCTTCACCAAATAATACATAACAATATACACACAATCTAATATTATCTTCATTATACAAATTTATACTTTCGAACATTTAACTTTATATTCTCTGCCAGACGTTCATGTTGGTTATGAGTGAGGCTGACTCCTGGAAGACTGAGTATTGTTACTGTGGACTTGTGTATTGTAACTCGGGTTTCTCTTCCTCCAACATCCACTACGGGCTCACCATAGCCCGTGCTACTTGGAACTTCTTGTTCCAGGTAGCGAATCTTTAACAACAACATCTTCCAGCCAAGTAGCGAGGCGCGACTGGAGAACCAGAGGCTCTGTTCAGACGAACTCTAAAATTACGTGAGTGGAAGCTCTATCCACTCTTGGTCCTTACAATTTAAGATTCTGTCAAACGACCAGACACAGAAATGTAGATGGTTGATAGCACATGTATAGCTGTATGGTGAGGCGTACTTGAGCATACTGTTTGATGGGGGAGGACGATTCGCAGCAGCGGATGATGCATCCTTTCCTGAGGAAGTCTGTGGTGGCTTACAGGTGGCAGGTGACATCGTGACGCTTGGGCAAGTCGTCTTCCGGCTCCTACGAGGTGAGATGAATGTGGCTGACGAGGAAAGTGCAGCTGGTGGCCTCCGTACTCGAGGTGGGCTAACTTGACACCCAGCGCAGAGCTCGTTCTAAAGTCTGCGGCCCAAGCCCGGAGATGTGGCCTCTCTAAGACTGGAGTCAGCTTGAGAATGCTGCCTTGGGAAATGCCCCTGAGCCTTACTCTCCTGGAACCAATCAGGATAGTCCACTTGAGCCATAGAGCAGTTTCTACTGGACACAAAGGCAACATATATATGGCACTTCGATGTGACACGTCACATGTTCAGATATATATGTGGAGCAAAGGAGGAGAGGAAGAGGGTCGTACTCAGGTGCCTCAAGTATGACGACTCACAAGTGGCATTACTGTCTCTCGAGTATTATTGATTCAGGTGACCTGCCAGATGACGGAGCACGACCTAAGCGCCGATGACGACGAGGTACACAGCTTGACGCGAGAACGACCATTCTGTGAGGAGCCCACGATAAGAGGCTTTTATAACCACTTCATGGAAACGTTTTGGTACTAATTACACAGTGTGAAGGGAGCAGATGAGTCTGTCCTCTCGCAATTATGATCAGCTATCATGCCAGCTATCACGAGGGAAGTTCATATTATTACCTTCAACAATGCCTATTTCTACGATATCATGATTGATTTCCATGTGCTTGTTTTCAATAGCGATATCCATCTGTGGGCTATCGTTGGTAGCGTCCATCTGCGGACATATACGAGTAACTTAACAGACCAAACGTAAAAAGAGTGAAGTAAAGAGTTACTGGTGGAATAATTACCAAAATACAGTGATTTAGGAAACGGCGAGCGGCCCAGAGCACTTGACGGCAGGCGACGCCGGACTCTTGATGAGCGCTGGAGGCTTCCGTTGTTGTAGAAATAGCTAATGAAACTGTTTAAGTGCACTCCACGTTCCTGGAAATGAGGTGATGTTGCGGTTGAGGGCCCCTTGAGATGGTTGTTTTATTGGTTGGTGATGGATGTGGTGGTGGTGGTTGATATGTGTGTGTGTTGATGGTTGTGTTGTTGTCGTGGGGTCTGGTTGATGTGGTGGTTGTTGGGGTGCCGGTTATATAGTTCAGGTTATAGCACCTGATAGTTGTGGGGGGTTATAGAGTTCGTGGTAGATGTGATTGTGATGGTAGATGAGCAATGTGTTATGGTGCTTGTGTTCCAGGTGGTTGTGGTGCAGCAGCAGGTGGTGGTGCAGCAGCAGCAGCAGGTGGTGGTGCAGCAGCAGCAGCAGGTGGTGGTGCAGCAGCAGCAGCAGGTGGTGGTGCAGCAGCAGCAGGTGGTGGTGCAGCAGCAGCAGCAGGTGGTGGTGCAGCAGCAGGTGGTGGTGCAGCAGCAGCAGCAGGTGGTGGTGGTGGAGCAGCAGCAGGTGGTGGTGCAGCAGCAGGTGGTGGTGCAGCAGAAGGTGGTGGTGCAGCAGCAGGTGGTGGTGCAGCAGCAGGTGGTGGTGGTGCAGCAGCAGCAGCAGGTGGTGGTGGTGCAGCAGCAGCAGCAGGTGGTGGTGCAGCAGCAGGTGGTGGTGGTGGAGCAGCAGCAGCAGGTGGTGGTGCAGCAGCAGGTGGTGGTGGTGCAGCAGCAGCAGCAGGTGGTGGTGGTGCAGCAGCAGCAGCAGGTGGTGGTGCAGCAGCAGGTGGTGGTGCAGCAGCAGCAGCAGGTGGTGGTGCAGCAGCAGGTGGTGGTGGTGGAGCAGCAGCAGCAGGTGGTGGTGCAGCAGCAGGTGGTGGTGGTGCAGCAGCAGGTGGTGGTGCAGCAGCAGCAGCAGTGGTGGTGCAGCAGCAGCAGCAGGTGGTGGTGCAGCAGCAGCAGCAGGTGATAGTTGAGCAGCAGCAGCAGGTGGTGGTGCAGCAGCAGGTGGTGGTGGTGCAGCAGCAGGTGGTGGTGGTGCAGCAGCAGGTGGTGGGCAGCAGCAGCAGCAGGTGGTGGGGCAGCAGCAGCAGCAGGTGATAGTGAGCAGCAGCAGCAGGTGGTGGTGCAGCAGCAGGTGGTGGTGGAGCAGCAGCAGCAGGTGATGGTGGAGCAGCAGCAGCAGGTGGTGGTGCAGCAGGGCAGAAGAGCAGTGCCCCCCGCCTGGTGAGGCATGTTGTTGATTACAGCGGCCAGTCCAACTGGCCGGGGGTCGTGGGACTTGATCCACCCTGCACCCCCCTTATCCTCCTCCTCCTCTTTCCTCCTCTTCCTCCACCTCCTCTTCCTCCTCGTCTCTCTTTATCATTCTTTCTACTCTCCTACCTGCTCCGTTCCAGTCGTCTCCTACGCCAGGTCTCTTCTGCTTCACCTGCCCTATTCCCCCACAGGCCGCCCCCACAGGCCGCCCCCTCTCACCCCACTATTCATTCCTACCTCACTAGGTTATAACCATTCTCCCACTCTCATCACCCCAACACATTCAGCACTCCCTACTATCTCTATCGCCACCCACGTCCCATTCAACAATTTCCCCTCCCCCTACCAACCCCAACAATCCCCACCTCAAGACGCATCATCCCCAACAATCCTCCCCAAACACCCACCCCAACATCATCTCAGGAGATCATCTGAAAACCAGACAAAGTTTCATCTTAGTTCATCATCGTATTATTGCGTCGTGAGTGCAGGATGCTGTAGGTCGTGGGAGGGGCATCTGTGAGAGAGCGCAGGATGCTGTAGGTCGTGGGAGGGGCATCTGTGAAAGAGGGCAGGATGTGTAGGTCGTGGGAGAGGACATGTGTGAGAGAGTGCAGGATGCTGCGGGTCGTGGGAGAGGACATCTGTGAAAGAGTGCAGGATGCTGTAGGTCGTGGGAGAGGACATGTGTGAGAGAGTGCAGGATGCTGCGGGTCGTGGGAGAGGACATCTGTGAGAGAGGGCAGGATGCTGTCTGTAGGTTGTCTCAGATGGTCGAGGCAGCTTAAATATTATTGACCACGGAGAAGGAGAAAAAACAACGTTGAAGACAACGAAGAAGAACACAAGAAAGAACAAAGAGAAAATGAAAACGCTAAGAAATAAGGAATATGGCGAAAAATAGTAAAAATAAGTCGAAGGATAAAGAAGTCTAAGAAAAAGAAGAGAGAAAGAGAAGAGAGAAGAGAAGAGAGAGAGGAGAGAGAGAGAGAGAGAGAGAGAGAGAGAGAGAGAGAGAGAGAGAGAGAGAGAGAGAGAGAGATGGTGAGTGGCAAGTGATCTTGAGCTAAGGAACGCCTTGACATTTGTACCACTCAACTGGTTATAGTTGACAGTTAATGTGAGCTGACTTCATCACGTGACTGTGATGACTGACTGATGTCTATTCATAAATATTCAAGTAATTTTATCTTGTATTCGACGACGTTTAATCGACGTTAACATAAATTTACCATAATTAGTATATAATTCATCAGGGACTTCTCTGGTTATATAATTTAACCTGATGGTTTTGATTTACACAGACCGTGTATGTGTGGACGCTTTAGCCAGCTTGTTAGTTTGACTTGTAGTCATGTGCGCGCACTCATATGCGACACATGCTCACGCACACACGCACACACGCTCATGTACACGCACACACGCACTCATGCACGCACACATGCTCACGCACACGCACACACGCTCACGTACACGCACACACGCTCACAAACTCACACACGGCTACAGGATGACCTGGAAAGACTGTATGAATGGTCCAACAAATGGCTACTAGAATTTAACTCGAGCAAGTGCAAAGTGATGAAGATAGGCGTAGAGAGCAGGAGGTCAAACCAAGGTACCAGCTGTGAGAGGAAATCCTTCAAGAGTCACGAAGAGAAAAAGATCTGGGGGAGGTGATATCACACCAGACCTGTCCCCTGAAGCCCACATCAAAAGGATAACATCAGCGGCGTATGCAAGACTGGCGAAAATAAGAACTTCCTTCAGAAACTTATGTAAGGAATCATTCAGAACCTTGCATACCTCGTATGTCAAACCAGTACCTGGGTATGTGTGTTGAGTTGAACTTACTAGATGCAGAGTGAAGGTAAGTTGCCTCTCCAAGATGTAACAGTCTCGGATAATGAGTTGTGGCTTTCACAAATTAGTCTTTTAAGGAAGTAGTAGAGTAGTAGGAATGAGCCTTACTGGCAGCACTGAGGTGGTGACGGGAAGAGGTGTTGAGAACGAGAGTTAGCCGCGTCCACACTGCTCCAGGTACTTGGTACTTGGTAAGGTAAGGCAGGTACTTGGCAATATATTATTATTTATATATATATATAGATATATATATATATATATATATATATATATATGATATATATATAGATATGTATATATATATATTATATATATATATATATATATATATATATATATATATATATATATATTATATATATATATATATATATATATGAAGGTGCTTATAAGGTTATGGATCTCTTGAAAAACACGACAATGGGAAACATTGATGAATGTCACAGTCAGGTTCGATCATTGTACAAGTCAAACACTTCTTCGAATCCTCTGAAGTTGGACTAGTGCCCAAAGACGCAACAGCATTTCCCCTCTGGATCATCATGGATCATCGTTCACTTACGAAACTTGTACATCTTTCCCTAATTATGGAGGCTTTGTTTACAGTTATTTAACAGCTTAGAGCTTCGAAGCTTCCATTCTATGGTTATTATATGTTTATAAGCAACCTCGTGGTGCCTCGGAGCTCATAACCTGGTTAATAATTGTAAACAAAACACCCATGTCCGAGGAGAGATGTACCGGTTTCGTCAAGGGGAGATACGTAAAGGCTTGTTGAACGCTGACCCTGAGCTTATGAGGCCCCTGCAGCGGCCTGCACGCTCAACTGCCTGGCTCGACCTCCAAGTGGTCGTTGGGACGAGGCGTCCAGTTACGATGCTGGCCGGTGAAACTGAGGAGCTCAGTTGGCGGCGTGAGCTGTCGAGAGCCGGATATAGCGATCTTGAGAGTGGTGTGTTGTGCCGTAGTGTTCCGGCCGGTGATTGGAACCGGCTACGTTATCTAGTGCACCTGGTTCTCCTAACACCCGATTCGCTGATGCCTTTACATCCCAAACTGTGGAAGACGGGAGGGGTTCGAACAGCAAATAACTGTGCCGGTTCGTGTTGTGTCGAGGACGAGGAGTTGTGCTCGACCTGGAGGGATANTATATATATATATATATATATATATATATATATATATATGTCCATTGGTTTGGTATTGTGTTTAAGGCCTTATCAACACAATAACTTAGTAACCAACCCACAAGTATACCTTAGCCCTCAATACTCCAGAACTTAAATAAATTCTCAGTATATATACGCCAAGAACCGAGGTACAACTGTGTGTGTATATATTCCCCAGTGCAGTGTGTAGATTGTTTAAGCAAACTCTTCAAAGAAATAAATCCCAGTAGTCTGTTGACAGTATTCATACTTGTATGTCTGTGGTCATGACTCTCAAGATCTTTGCCGCCTTTTTTGCAATTTCAATCGATACCTGGAAACATCTGTTATCGTTACTTAAGTTCAGAATCTTAAAGTGTTCAACGTTAAGCTGCTTCCGTACAATTGCCCACTTTAAAAATGATTAGCTTTTTTTTATCTATTCAGCAATGTTCATACACAAGTCGTAGGTTTAATCAAATGATCAATTTCCTTTCCTAACAATCGGTACCACTTTCACAACTTTCCACGTCTCTGCTTGATTTTTATGATTATGTATGACAAGGGCTCACTAAACTTTATTTTGTATATATGCAATAATCCTTCCAAATATTTCGTCTCTGGTAAACATTAAACTAGTTAATTCTTCACGATCTACATAGACTTGTTCATATGCAGACGCCTCCCAAGTATATAGAGATAAGATATGTAAAAAAAAAGGTAGGTTATCAGTTACCTGACTTGTCTCATTTCTAAGTGGCCCGGTGTTTGCGTGTATATATGGTTCATATGTTGGTTTTAATATAGACTTTATTCAGAGAGTTTTCTTACTTGCTGGTTGCTATATCTCTGGGTTGTCCGATTTAATTTGTAACTGCATTATATACGAAGGTTAAAATTATCTATCAGCCAATTCTCCAAAAACAAAAAAAAAAGACATCTTTCTTCTATTCCCTATAAGTGCTCAAGGGGTGCCTGAGCCATCTGTATGGTCAACAGAACAAGTGGTTCATAAATGGTAGTTGACCAGACCACACACTAGAAGGTGAAGGGACGACGACGTTTCGGCCCGTCCTGGACCATTCTCAAGTCCATGAGACTTGAGAATGGTCCCACGTTACTTTAGCCACGTTATTGTGACTCATGGCCTGCATACATGGTAGATTTCTTACACGATCCTACAGATGTTGATCCTCGCTGGCACACTGCAGCAGAGACGCCCAATGGTCGATCTTGTCACTGCCGCTTTTCTCCTTTGCCACCGGTCACTGGTACCTCATCACCTCCCAGAACCACAGACTAGAAGGAGGGGGGAAACATTTTTAGTCAGAAGGTAAACTGGCTTAACTCGGAACCTGAATCATAGATGGCGCTGAGGTTCGTCTCACACACTTCAGAAACTGAATAGAAATCTAATATTGATTAAATCTTTTGTCTAGCAGAAAAGTGGATAGGAGAGGTCTTAACCAACCCTTCGCCTTCCTTACAACCCTCCCTCCTACCGTTTCCACAACTCCCCCTCCCTCTCCTTTACAGTACCCCCCCCCTTCTCATTTCCACAACCCCCTCTCCCGTTTCCACAACCCTTCCAGCGCTTCCTCCCGGGGGTGCTCGACGCTCCACACATAAATAAGACTCTTCGTGGTAGGGGGCATTTCCGATTATCATCCCCATGTTTATCAATCGACATTTTGAGTCTTATACCACCGGCGATTAGGGAGGGATTTACGTCACTAGGACGCCCCCGCCAGGCAGGCGTATGGAGGACCCGAGAGAACCAACGAACGAGAATGAGAGAATGAGAGAATGAGAGAATGAGAGAGAGGCAATGACATGATGGAACTCTTCTTGGTTTCCTCATTTATTATTCTCTTTGTGCTGATAAATGAGGGGGGGGGAAGCTTCTCGCTGTGTGGAGTCCTGACGTGCTGGCTAGTGTTGGGGGGGAAGGGGGCGTGAGTCGTGGTTTCTGTCAAGCAAGCCCGTCTGTCAAACCCGTCTGTCAAGCCCGTCACTCAAGCCCATCTGTCAATACCCGTCTGGTCTTTTCACGCTTGTTTGATACTCGTATACGTCGACTTTTAGGCTTTTTGTCATCCTTCACCTGTCAATCACTTCCTGTCATCCTTCACCTGTCAATCACTTCCTGTCATCCTTCACCTGTCAATCACTTCCTGTCATCCTTCACCTGTCAATCACTCCCTGTCATCCTTCACCTGTCAATCACTTCCTGTCATCCTTCACCTGTCAATCACTCCCTGTCATCCTTCACCTGTCAATCACTCCCTGTCATCCTTCACCTGTCAATCACTCCCTGTCATCCTTCACCTGTCAATCAATTCCTGTCTACTATTACCTGTTTCTGCCGTTGCCTCCTGTCGCTACATCTTCCCTGCAGCTGACAGCCTATAAGTTTATCAGCCTCTGGACGGCTTATTCAGGTCTATCAACCTCTGGAGGGTCATTAAGGCCAACCACAATACTGACCAACCAGCAAGTATACTCAATAGTCGTGATTCCAGAACATAGTCCAGGATCAAGGTAAACACACCTCTCTGTGTACATACACCCAGCCATGATCTACACCGCTCTCTACACTACTCCTCCTCCTCCTCCTAGCTGTTGCTCCACTCACTTCCCTGAAAATCAAATCATTCTACGAATAAGGAAGCAGGTTTGTCCAACTCTGATGGCTAGCATACCGGTGTGAGGGTCAAGATTGGCTTCCAAGGAATAACTGTATTCTTACGAACGTTACAAGAACGTTATTTATGCTGCCTGGAGTTTAGCCCGATCTCTTGATTTGCCACTTCGTCGAAAATCTACCCTAACTTAACCTAATCTACCCTAACCTAATCTAACCTAACCTAACCAGAAACTAACGAATCCAAGCAACCTACCTGACCTATTGAGTCCTTCGCACAGAAAACGTCTGTATTTGAGAGCAGTTACATTTCATAATAGCCTGTATTGGTAACGTTGGATATTATAACGTAAAAAAAAACGCGATCTGTGAGTTGATTAGACAGGTTGTGGAGTTGGTTTGGCCAGACAGCAAGGGGCGCAGAGGGCGTAGACTATACGCACTTCCAGCCAACGGCCGCGGCTTGTGCTGACAATGGCCTCACCGAGCAGTAGAACGTAGCACTCAAACACTCACTAACAAGGAATTATTTACTGTAATTATATATAATAGGATCATTGGATCATAAACTGACGAATGTCAGTATGAACGTTGTGTGTCTACTGACCTATTTGTGCCTACAGGATCAAGCAATAGCTCTTGGACCCCACACAAATAGTATATACAAATTGTGTGTATGTGTGTGTGTCTAGGACACACACATACACACACACACACACACACACACACACACACACACACACACACACACACACACACACACACACACACACATACACACAATATATATATGTGTGTATATCACGAAAAATAAACACGTGATTAAAAATGTGACAGTGTCAGACCACGTAGGAAAAGACTTCCTCCGTGGTCAGTCCTCCGTGGTCTGACACGTCACAATATATATATATATATATATATATATATATATATATATATATATATATATATATATATATATATATATATATATATATATATATATATATATATCGTTGCCATTGGCCTCCATCTCTCTCTATTGAATGTTTTCATCGGAGTTAAGTCGTGTACTTAGCTTCCACGTACCTTACACTGCTCTGGTTCGTGAGGACGCGAACCTTCCTCAAGGCTTCAGATGCATAACTCTCTACGGGAATAAACTCTGAGAATTTAGCTGTCCATCAAGTAGGGTGGAGGCCGCCTAGACGATGATGGCGGTAAGGCAATTACCCAGAGGCACAGGTAGTTTCTTCCGGCGTAGGCGGCTTCTGATACACGTGGCTGGTTAAAGTGACTTTCTCCAGTATAAGTGACTTCGCCTGGCCGTCAGCAGTGGTGCAGAAGACCTGGAGGGCGGTGTAGATGGCGTGGTTCGAGAGTGGTGGGGTGTGTGGCAGTGTTAATAGCGGAGATAGCAGGAGGTCACAGCGTGTAGCGGTGGACTCCTGCGGTCACCGGCGGTCACCCTTGCTATATAGCCTGCCCGCCACCACCACCACAGTTCCTCCAACACGCTGACGGTGGACGCTCCTGCGGGTGCGCGGCCGCTCTTGGCCCTCCTGAGACTGGTGCAATGTGGCTTCTGCCGTGGCGGCTGCTGCTGCTGCTGTAAGTTCCAGTGCTGTTATCGCTGCACTATCTCCACTTGTTCAACTATCCGCTGCCTGCTTTTCTGTGCCTTTCCCCTGCTGGTGTTGAGACTGTTAGCAGCCGTGTTGCTGCTTGTGTTGCGAGGTGTGATGGTGTTCTCACTGTTAGTGTTACATGGGCACACTGCTCCAGCTTTACTGCTATTGCGAGTGCTGCTACTGCGGGAGTTGTGGGGTATTTGTGTTTCTGGTATTATTGTTGTTGTTGCAGTTCTGTTGCTGGCGTTGCATGGGACCCTTCACCTGTAGTTGGGGGATACTGCTGTTAGTGTTGGTTATACTCTGTTGTGGCTCTGTGGTTGTTACTGCCTCTGTTGTGGCTCTGTGGTTGTTACTGCCTCTGTTGTGGCTCTGTGGTTGTTACTGCCTCTGTTGTGGCTCTGTGGTTGTTACTGCCTCTGCTCTGGCTCTCTGGTTGTTACTGTTCTGCCTCTGTGTTTTTTTTTCTGTTCCTTGGTTTGAAACTGTGGAATGCCGCTCTCGCTTCTGGCGGCAAGACTCGCTCAGCCACACTGTACCCAACTTAGTGATTTATTCATATTAATTTTATTGTGGCGATCCGCTCTGCTAACTTTATCATATTGCGCGTTCCCTCGTAAATACTGATGATAAATATCAGTATCAATATCAATGCAGGTGTTCCCGAGTTACGACCGCCGTTAACGCCGAACTTTCGTGCGCCTGTTGCTGTCGTTGCATGCGGTCTTAGTCGTGTTGCTCTTGCTGTTGCAAACGCTGATAAATGTTGCAAATACTGCTATAGCGTTCGCTTGATTTCTTTGCTTCTGCTTACAAAAAAAACTGTTTTTCTACTTACCCCTAAAAGTATTGATAATGTTTCAGCAACTGTCGACGTTACCCCCCCCCCCCTGATGTTGCAACCTCAGGTATTGATATTGCACAAAGCTGCTACTGCTGTCTTACAAGTGTTGATAATATCGTATCGGTTTGCTACTGCTGTTATTGCTAGTACTGATAATATTGCACCTGCTGTTATTGCAAATATTGGTAATATAGCACAGTCCGTTGCTGCTTGTATTTGCAGGTATGGATAATATGGCACATGCTGCTACTGTTGTTATTTAAAAAAAATAATGCACCTGTAGTTATTGCAAGTAATGGATAATGTTGCACCAGTCTGCTACTTTTGGGGCTCGTATTATTCTTAATGGTACAAATCCCAATATTACTGGTATTAATGATAATATTACTGGTATTAATTATATTACTGTTGTGTACCATCGGCGTGATTCCTGCGTCTGATTCCGACGCTCTTGGTACATTTTTTTTTGCGGAGTTGTTCCAATTGTGTACACTTAATATATGTAGGTTTTATTTACCTGTGAGGCACCGTTGTGCTTGCAGCCGTTGTAACGGCGTTCTTACTGTTATGACTGTTGCTGTTACTAGTGTGCCTACTGTTGTATTTATTGCCCCCCTGTTACTCTGTTGCTACTGTTTGTCTCGCTTCTGATGATAATGATATTGAAGGATTTTTGTCCTCTACAAGTTTAGACGACGTGTCCTGCCATGCTCTTGCGCCGTTGTTGCTTCTGTTGTTGTAGTGCCGTTTTTACTGTTGTACCATGATTGTTGCTTCTGTTGTAGTGCTGCTGTTCCGGCTATTGTACCGTTATTGCTGCTTCTCCTACCGTTGTACCATTGCTCCTTTTGTGCCGTTATCAACATAAAAAAAAACTATATCCGTAGAACGCCTGGCATCACTGTGTTACATATTCCTTAAGTGTTCTGTGTTGAGTGTTCAGCGAGACTCCTGTTTGTTACGCGTTATCTACGTGTTCTACTCTATCTATTCTTATCTACGTGTTCTACGCGCACCTAATGTGTCATGAGTGTTAGTTTAAGTTTGTTTATTGAGACAATACTAATAATAAATTAAGCCCCTAAATATGTCTGTGTCTTTTTCCCCCTGATCAGAAAATGTGGCTCTGCTTTGCAATACAAAGCGGAGATGTTTCTGAAGAGGGAAACAGACAGGGAAAAAATACATCTCAAAGGGATAGAGTAGCTTAGGCTATTTCTACCCCTCCCAGATGAGTGTTAGATGTTCTACGTGGAAACTGTGTGTTGAGTTTTCTTTTAAAGAACGTATGTGTTGCGTATTTCTTAAGGACTCTTGAGAAGGTTATGTCTTTAGGTTCTGTTGATGAAGTATTTATGGCGATTCGAACTGAGGAAGAGAATGAAGCACTGTTTGTGAAAAGTTCGAGCGGCATTAATTATGAGTCGTGCAGCTCGTCCTCATCAACAGAGACCAAATGCTCGTTAGTTCAACCGCTAAACTCACTGTTTATGAATTAAAAACGATTTATTCAAGATGCTCAACTGAGGACGTTCGAGCATTTTTCGAACAGCGCTAAGCTGACGACCTCTGTTCGAATTGCAGCTGACGACCTCTGTTCGAATTGCAACGCTGTAAATGTACCACATTTAAACTATATATATAAATTGAGTATATAATAATATTCATATTTAAATGAAAAAAAATATTTTGTAACTCGCAATACGTTAAATTGATGAATGTGTCGTGTAGGCTTAATGCAGCCGCAGGTTTGACGCAGCCGCAGGTTTAACACAGCCGCAGGTTTGACGCAGCCGCAGGTTTAACACAGCCGCAGGTTTAACACAGCCGCAGGTTTGACACAGCCGCAGGTTTGACGCAGCCGCAGGTTTAACACAGCCGCAGGTTTAACACAGCCGCAGGTTTGACACAGCCGCAGGTTTGACGCAGCCGCAGGTTTAACACAGCCGCAGGTTTAACACAGCCGCAGGTTTGACGCAGCCGCAGGTTTAACACAGCCGCAGGTTTGACACAGCCGCAGGTTTAACACAGCCGCAGGTTTAACACAGCCGCAGGTTTAACACAGCCGCAGGTTTAACACAGCCGCAGGTTTGACACAGCCGCAGGTTTGACGCAGCCGCAGGTTTAACACAGCCGCAGGTTTAACACAGCCGCAGGTTTGACGCAGCCGCAGGTTTAACACAGCCGCAGGTTTGACACAGCCGCAGGTTTAACACAGCCGCAGGTTTAACACAGCCGCAGGTTTAACACAGCCGCAGGTTTAACACAGCCGCAGGTTTGACACAGCCGCAGGTTTGACGCAGCCGCAGGTTTAACAAGCCCGGCCTGAGGAAGGGTTGGATACGTTTGTAAACGTTTTTTCATTGATAAACAAGGTGTTTGGTGGCTTTATTAACGAGCATTTGGCCTTTGTTGATGAGGACAATCTGAGGAATCCGTTTTCACTTGCCAAACCATCTCGTTCTCTTAGGTTTTATTCCCTTGAATTAGGCCTGAGTTAAAATATTTCCAATTTTTTAGCCAAATCAGCTAATAAAACCTATTTGCGGATTTTCATATGTTTATAACAAATAATTGCCTTAAGCGCATTTGAATCCTTGTGACCTCTTAGTTGCTAACCTAACCTAACCTAACCTAACCTAACCTAACCTAACCTAACCGCAGTTGAATCCTTGTGACCTCTTAGTTGCTAACCTAACCTAACCTAACCTAACCTAACCTAACCTAACCTAACCGCAGTTGAATCCTTGTGATCTCTTAGTTGCTATATTTACGTTGAAATAATTATTGCCAGTTTAGTTTAGTTTCCGCTTTTAATATGTAATATTTTGATTTTTTTCCAAGTTTGTAGCTGTGATTTGTCGTGTTTAGCGTCATTCCAGTCGTGACTCTGCTGTAGGATAGTGCACCAACCACCCTAGGTGTCTCCTGCAACAGTGCATGTGAAGATCCTGCAATATAGTGCAACATTCACGTGTCTCTCTTGCAACATTACCCGTGAAGCGCTTGCTATATACTGCAACATCCAGTTATCGCCTGTCACATCATGCATCTCCGGGGTATGTCCTATACTTTGTTTTCAATTAATTTTATTAGCAATAAATTAATCATTTAACTTGCATATCAGTCTTCTGTATATGGTGATATTTTTGTTTCTCATAACTTTTACTGACATTAATTTATATCTCATTTCTCTGTGTATATATACACTGAGAATTTAGTCCTGGACATTTGGTCCACGGGAGACATCTCCCGTCACGCAGGGTGCAGTCGCACCTCCACAGATCTCCAGTATCATCTATTGATACTGGTAATGGCTCAAAAGGGCCACTACTTACGGGCTATTCATGCCCGTGCCACCTTTTGGGTGGCTTAATCTTCATCAATCAATCAATCTTCCTCATCACAATCGACTTGAGAATGGTCCACGACGGACCGAAACATCGTCGTCCCTTCACTTTCTAGTGTGTGGTTTGGTCAACATATTTCAGCCACGTTATTGTGACTCCTCATCTGCAAGTTACTTGGACCAACGGAACAGATAATATCTCCGATAAGGAATTGGCACAGTAAGGTGACAGCCAGTCAGCCGCTGATAGCTAGGGCAGTCGAGTACGACTTGTAGGTCTCGTAGACGGGACAATCTACTCAAGGGTGAGCTGGCTGTTAATTAGTTGGCATTAATTGTTGTCTAGTGCTTCGCCGATGTCTAATCTTCTATTGTCTTTGTATCTGTTGATTATTTCGGTGTTAGTAACAATTAATCTGATGATCATCTAATAATCTCTTTACACAATCAGATCACGACTAGAGATATCCCGACCAACAATACCGAAATAATTGATTAATTTTTTAATCTAATTAATTAATTTTAATCTAATTAAATTAATTTTAATTTATCAATCTATTGTAAACGGTTACAATAAACGTTTGAAATAGATTTATGAATTAATATTCAATTTATCAGATAGTTGTATTTTGCCAGCTAATTTAACGGGAGAAGAAATAATGTTTACGTTATAACATTATAACATAACAAGAGAATTTTAAGCCATAAATCAAATACTTCCAGACTTAGAAATGTTCAAACGTCAAGCGCGTTCGTAAATATATTGATATTGAAATAAATTTATTGATGTATATATACACACAAAGGGTTGAGGTAGCTCCATCTATTCTCACCCCCGTTCAGTACAACGTGTTCATATATATATATATATATATATATATATATATATATATATATATATATATATATATATATATATATATATATATATATATACATACACACAGCAAATGAACATGTTTGACGTGTGACAGAGGCAGGAGCAGGAGCAGTGTGGAGAAGAGCGGGGCCTCTTCACTATAAATCACACAGCCTGGGAACGATGCCGTCGTGAGACATTGCTCTCGCAAATTGCTGAGGAAATCATGACCAACGTCAAATATATTACGAAACGTAATGTAATGACGCCGAGGAGAGAGAGAGAGAGAGAGAGAGAGAGAGAGAGAGAGAGAGAGAGAGAGTGGACTAAGAGAATGAGGCAATGACGTAGGGGGGGCGGGCGAGAGATGTTATTATCAGGGGAGGCTTGGGGTAAGGGTGGTCGCCCCCCCTTACTTACTTGTCTCTCACTCCTTTTATTCTCTCTACCTCTCTCTCTCTTTTTTTTTCTCTCATTCCCATCACACTCTTCTACCTTTACCCGAATTTCCTCCCCTCCCCTACCCTACCACTTCCTCCCCTCCCCTAGTTATTATCGGGGATTTACCCCAAACGAGTTGCTCCCATTACCTAGGACAAAGTTGTTATCTGACGAGGCCACGAGAATGATTTTGTCTTGGACATAAATGCTACCATCCAGAGGGAAATTATTGGAATTACGAACACTTGAGTGATACGACGACTCTTGGTGTATCGTGTTCTCTTTGGGTGTAGTGTAGGTGTCCTGAGTATGTATGCTCCAGTATATATATATATATATATATATATATATAATATATATATATATAATATATATATATATATATATATCACATACTCAAACTTGACGCTCATCTCTGTTAAAGTTCTATCGACTTTTTTACAATTTGGTAACAGCACAATACTTAATTTGTTAATAATACATAATACACAATACAATAATTGGATAACAGCAGCGCGTATAAATAAAATACAATGGTGTATATATTTTTAATTGTTGCGAAGGTAGGAAAGAGCGCCGACCAGGGCTATAACCTCCCTCCCCGCCGCTAGGGGGAGAGAGAGGCAGTGGGAAGGGAATCTACGATGACGCTTGAAGCATTAAATGGCCCTCTGGCGGATAATTACTGGAACTAACACGCCAAAAGTCTTGATAATAGATGGGCCGGGCACGTCTTTACCCCGCTATAGGCCTACCGGTGGGAGGATATATAATGAAGTACGGTGGGACGCTCCCCACCTATCCCCCCCCCCTGGTATTAATGGTGAGTGCCGCCCCCTTCTCTACCCCCTTCCCCCTCCATGTTCCCCCCCCCCTCTTTGGTAACGTCGACGTCCCCCTCTCATCCCCCCTCCTCCTCCACCTTATTTATCCCCCCTTTCTTGACTAACGTCGACGCTACAAATAGACCCCCCCTCCTGGTTAACGTTATAGGCCTGATGAAAAGGCTCGAACCCTTTCAGGATGATGTGTGTGTGTGGTCACAAGGTTTCTCCATGTTCCCCCATTTCATCATCTCCAGACCTGCCTTTTCGCCATCTCCAACTTCCGTTCTCACTACCACTATTATCATTAGTAACGCCTCGTCTCTTTATTTTCCGGGTTTAGATGTGTTGAACAGCAGGAATGTGGTCGAGGCAGGATCTTGGGATTCGTTCAAATGTTCAGTAGTATTTCCTTCTGGCTACTTTCTCAGTGATTTGTAAAAGTCTATAGGATTTCCTTTCACATAATCTACCTTAATTAAATCATCCCCATGAGACATAATTTCTTGCATATGTTTTTCATATTTATTTATTTATTTATTTATTTATTTATTTATTTATTTATTTATTTATGTTTTCACACGTGCCACTTGTCTAAGCCTATTGTAGAGCAAGCAAAATAGAATTGCATTGTTCGATTCAGCACAACAATGTAGGGATGATTTAGTGTTATTGAATGTTACAGTGTGTCAGTAACTTACACAGTAACACGCTACATGTGACACACACATGTCACCCCACACGTGTGTGTCATGTGGTGCAGGTTTGGTCAGCAAACGATAGGATTGAATAACTTGACTTGAACGCGTCCAGTGAAGGATTAAGAGTTCATGAAGCCTCCTTTATGAAGAACGGTTTAAACAACTTAATTCGTCTGAATCACAGGCGAGGAGGTAATGTGTTGTCTTGTGAGAGTCATCGGTGCCTCTGGCGATGGCACTTCTGATATGGCAACCTTGAGCACTGATGGTGCCTAACGGGGCCATTGGAGATGGCCACCTTCTCCCTCTGCTTGTGGCACTCCATCCTCTTTACCCTCCTCCCCCAAACAAAAAAAATCAGGCTGGCTGGTAATTTCAGAAAACACTTGCATGAAGAGGGGAACACATTAGGCTTAGGGCAACCGGTTTTCACCAGGGGTTGGGGTAGTAGGGTCGCCACCCCCCCCCCCTGGTCAATACTGTCCTCCCCAGTCTCCCCCATCACCAGGTCAATACCACCCACCACCCCAGTTCTAACCCCCCAGGTCAGTACCACCCACAACACCCACCATCCACCCTAGGATCCCCCAGGACCCCCAGTACACCCCCAACACCCCCAGCACCCCCCAACACCCCCAGCACCCCCCCCAACACCCCCCATCACCCCCTGCACCCCCCCCAACATCCCCCCCCCCCAGGTCGTCTGGCAGCGTTACAATTTGTCAAGAGCAACAAAGCCTCTGAAATTATGTTGGCAAATTGCTTTTCTTTTGAGTGGCAGCAGAGATTTACGATCCCCTGCACGACTGTCTGCGACGCTCCGCTGCACGACTGTCTGCGACGCTCCGCTGCACGACTGTCTGCGACGCTCCGCTGCACGACTGTCTGCGACGCTCTGCTGCACGACTGTCTACGACGCTCTGCTGCACGACTGTCTACGACGCTCTGCTGCACGACTGTCTGCGACGCTCCGCTGCACGACTGTCTGCGACGCTCCGCTGCACGACTGTCTGCGACGCTCCGCTGCACGACTGTCTGCGACGCTCTGCTGCACGACTGTCTACGACGCTCTGCTGCACGACTGTCTACGACGCTCTGCTGCATGACTGTCTGCGACGCTCTGCTGCACGACTGTCTACGACGCTCCGCTGCACGACTGTCTGCGACGCTCTGCTGCACGACTGTCTACGACGCTCTGCTGCATGACTGTCTGCGACGCTCTGCTGCACGACTGTCTGCGACGCTCTGCTGCACGACTGTCTACGACGCTCTGCTGCACGACTGTCTACGACGCTCTGCTGCACGACTGTCTACGACGCTCTGCTGCACGACTGTCTACGACGCTCTGCACGACTGTCTACGACGCTCTGCTGCACGACTGTCTGCGACGCTCCGCTGCACGACTGTCTACGACGCTCTGCTGGACGACTGTCTACGACGCTCCGCTGCACGACTGTCTACGACGCTCTGCTGCACGACTGTCTACGACGCTCTGCTGCACGACTGTCTACGACGCTCCGCTGCACGACTGTCTACGACGCTCTGCTGCACGACTGTCTACGACGCTCTGCTGCATGACTGTCTACGACGCTCTGCTGCACGACTGTCTGCGACGCTCTGCTGCATGACTGTCTACGACGCTCTGCTGCACGACTGTCTACGACGCTCTGCTGCATGACTGTCTACGACGCTCTGCTGCACGACTGTCTACGACGCTCCCCTGCACGACTGTTCATCTGCACAACCACGACCCCTAACCTAACATTGGAAGGGGTAGTGGTTGTGGTGGTAGTAATAGTAGTCGTCCGAGGGGAGGGGGTGGTAGTGGTGGTAGTCGTCCGAGGGGGAGTGGTAGTGGTGGTAGTCGTCCGAGGGGGAGTGGTAGTGGTGGTAGTCGTCCGAGGGGGAGGGGTGGTAGTGGTGGTAGCAGTGCAGGTGGGCTGCCTCGCCTCGCCCACCACAGACTAATGAGCCAACACTCATTACATAGAAACAATAACCAATCAGCTAATGGTTTCATGCCTGATTTATGACGTAGGCTCTGAATGGAAGACCTATGGGCGGTGGGGGGGGGCGTAGGTAAGGGCGTGGATCAGAACACGATTGAAATACGCTCGAACCCCCAGAACGCACACTTCAGCACTCGAATATCCGAACACAAAACACGCATTCGAACACTAAAACAAACGTCCTAATAATAAAAAAACACTAATTACTATACTATAATAATTTATATGACTACAAACTAAACAAAATCATAATAATCCCTAACCTTTATTGACCCAATCCTCATATCCCAGCTCACTGTCTTGATATCCTCAATATTCTCGCGTCCTATCCTCTTATGGATTAACTGGTATACTAACTATCTGCGAGTAATGTCATTATAGATATATAATAACATTTATATGAGTTATCTTGATCAATGTCCTTCACTGTTTTCAATGAGTTATCTGTTTTATCTTAAGCAATGTTCATTTGTGACTTATCATTGTAGATCCTTATAGTCTTAACGGTATTAATCAAGTCATTGCAGTTAATATGACACTATCAAGTCAACAGCACGGGAGGAAAAGTTGCAGTCTTGTTGCTGTGCAAGGTAGACTCTGCAGCCTTGTTGCTGTGCAAGGTAGACTCTGCAGTCTTGTTGCTGTGCAAGGTAGACTCTGCAGCCTTGTTGCTGTGCAAGGTAGACTCTGCAGCCTTGTTGCTGTGCAAGGTAGACTCTGCAGCCTCGTTGCTGTGCAAGGTAGACTCAATACAAGAGCAGGGGCTGGCACTAGAAACAATGATCAGTGTTATTAATCTGTCACTGGGTCTTGCCTCCAGAATCAACCCAGAGGAGGGACTCAAATGGTTGGGTGTTTGACATTTAATTTGTTTATGCGTCTAGTGGGAATTGGCAATGAAACGATCATGCGAAATAACATTGAGGATTATTTCTTCTTACGTAAATTCTTGATAATATGTCTAAATATTTTTTTTTAACTATTTACATAAAAGAGATAAGTGATAACGAGTTTCACAAAAAAACTCAATAGATGAGTTTTTTCAATACTAATTTTCTAGGTTCGTGAAGATGTAAATGAAATATTTTGCAGCATAAAAAATTGTCACAGTCCAGCTCTGAAGGTAAACTATCGGACGTACTTAGCAACAGCAACTAAATAACATCAGAAACACCAAACTCCCCCAAAATAACCATTTATAAAAGAGTAGCCACGTCCTGGGTTCGATCCCAGGCGCCGGCGAGAAACAATGGGCAGAGTTTCTTTCACCCTATGCCCCTGTTACCTAGCAGTAAAATAGGTACCTGGGTGTTAGTCAGCTGTCACGGGCTGCTTCCTGGGGGTGGAGGCCTGGTCGAGGACCGGGCCGCGGGGACACTAAAGCCCCGAAATCATCTCAAGATAACCATAACATCTGCCTTGGGTACCAGAGAGGGATAATTATACTATACAAATCACTGGTAATGACACATTCAGTAACACAGAGCCAGTAATAAATAATTACTCAAGAATAATGAGGTTATTCCTTCAAGTAATGCATATAGAGTCAGTAAAGTCTGCTATGATCACACATGTGCCTCAATAAGCCATCAATAGAGATAACACAAGTGCTCTCTCTATCTCGCTTCACCAAAATAATGCATAACAATATACACACAATCTAATATTAACTTCATTATACAAATTTATACTTTCGAACATTTAACTATAATATTCTCTGCCAGACGTTCATGTTGGTTATGAGTGAGGCTGACTCCTGGAAGACTGAGTATTGTTGCTGTGGACTTGTGTGTTGTAACTCGGGCTTCTCTTCTAGCCAAGTAGCGAGGCGCGACTGGAGTTCAAGTTCAAGTATGTTTATTGAGATAAGCAAGAAATACATCTCAAAGGGATAGAGTAGCTTAGGCTATTTCTACCCCCCTCTACTTCAAGAGGGGGGGGGGGTAGAAAAAGCCTAGCGACTGGAGAACCAGAGACCCTGTACACACGAACTCTAAAATTACGTGAGTCGAAGCTCTATTCACTCTTGGTACTTACAATTTAAGATTCTGTCAAACGACCAGACACAGAAATGTGGATGGTTGATAGCACATGTATAGCTGTGATGGTGAGGCATAGCTTGAGCATACTGCGTGATGGGGAAGGACGATTCGCAGCAGCGGATGATGCATCCTTTCCTGAGGAAGTCTGTGGTGGCTTACAGGTGGCAGGTGACATCGTGACGCTTGGGCAAGTCGTCTTCCGGCTCCTACGAGGTGAGATGAATGTGGCTGACGAGGAAAGTGCAGCTGGTGGCCTCCGTACTCGAGGTGGGCTAACTTGACACCCAGCGCAGAGCTCGTTCTAAAGTCTGCGGCCCAAGCCAGGAGATGTGGCCTCTCTAAGACTGGAGTCAGCTTGAGAATGCTTTCTTGAGAAATGCCCCTGATCCTTACTCTCCTGGAACCAATCAGGATAGTCCATTTGAGCCATAGAGCAGTTTCTACTGGACACAAAGGCAACATATATATGGCACTTCGATGTGACACGTCACACGTTCAGATATATATGTGAAGCACAGGAGGAGAGGAAGAGGGTCGTACTCAGGTGCCTGAAGTATGACGACTCACAAGTGGCATTACTGTCTCTCGAGTATTATTGATTCAGGTGACCTGCCAGGTGACGGAGCACGACCTAAGCGCCGACGACGACGAGGTACACAGCTTGACGCGAGAACGACCATTCTGTGAGGAGCCCACGATAAGAGGCTTTTATAACCACTTCATGGAAACGTTTTGGTACTAATTACACAGTGTGAAGGGAGCAGATGAGTCTGTCCTCTCGCAATTATGATCAGCTATCATGCCAGCTATCACTAGGGAAGTTCATATTATTACCTTCAACAATGCCTATTTCTACGATATCATGATTGATATCCATGTGCTTGTTTTCAATAGCGATATCCATCTGTGGGCTATCGTTGGTAGCGTCCATCTGCGGACATATACGAGTAACTTAACAGACCAAACGTAAAAAGAGTGAAGTAAAGAGTTACTGGTGGAATAATTACCAAAATACAGTGATTTAGGAAACGGCGAGCGGCCCAGAGCACTTGACAACGGCGACGCCGACTCTTGATGAGCGCTGGAGGCTTCCGTTGTTGTAGAAATAGCTAATGAAACTGTTTAAGTGCACTCCACGTTCCTGGAAATGAGGTGATGTTGCGGTTGAGGGCCCCTTGAGATGGTTGTTTTATTGGTTGGTGATGGATGTGGTGGTGGTGGTGGTTGATATATATGTGTGTGTGTTGATGGTTGTGTTGTTGTCTTGGGGTCTGGTTGATGTGGTGGTTGTTGGGGTGCCGGTTATATAGTTCAGGTTATAGCACCTGATAGTTGTGGGGGTTATAGAGTTCGTGGTAGATGTGATTGTGATGGTAGATGAGCAATGTGTTATGGTGCTTGTGTTCCAGGTGGTTGTGGTGCAGCAGCAGGTGGTGGTGCAGCAGCAGCAGTTGGTGGTGCAGCAGCAGGTGGTGGTGCAGCAGCAGGTGGTGGTGGAGGCAGCAGCAGCAGTGATGGGTGGAGCAGCAGCAGCAGTGATGGTGGAGCAGCAGCAGCAGGTGGTGGTGCAGCAGGGCAGAAGAGCAGTGCCCCCCGCCTGGTGAGGCATGTTGTTGATTACAGCGGCCAGTCCAACTGGCCGGGGTCGTGGGACTTGATCCACCCTGCACCCCCCTTATCCTCCTCCTCCTCTTTCTCCTCTTCCTCCACCTCCTCTTCCTCCTCGTCTCTCTTTATCATTCTTTCTACTCTCCTACCTGCTCCGTTCCAGTCGTCTCCTACGCCAGGTCTCTTCTGCTTCACCTGCCCTATTCTCCCCCCACAGGCCGCCCCCACAGGCCGCCCCCTCTCACCCCACTATTCATTCCTACCTCACTAGGTTATAACCATTCTCCCACTCTCATCACCCCAACACATTCAGCACTCCCTACTATCTCTATCGCCACCCACGTCCCATTCAACAATTCCCCTCCCCCTACCAACCCAACAATCCCCACCTCAAGACGCATCATCCCCAACAATCCTCCCCAAACACCCCACCCCAACATCATCTCAGGAGATCATCTGAAAACCAGACAAAGTTTCATCTTAGTTCATCATCGTATTATTGCGTCTGTGAGTGCAGGATGCTGTAGTCGTGGGAGGGGCATCTGTGAGAGAGCGCAGGATGCTGTAGGTCGTGGGAGGGGCATCTGTGAAAGAGTGCAGGATGCTGTAGGTCGTGGGAGAGGACATGTGTGAGAGAGTGCAGGATGCTGCGGGTCGTGGGAGAGGACATCTGTGAAAGAGTGCAGGATGCTGTAGGTCGTGGAGAGGACATGTGTGAGAGAGTGCAGGATGCTGCGGGTCGTGGGAGAGGACATCTGTGAGAGAGGGCAGGATGCTGTAGGTTGTCTCAGATGGTCGAGGCAGCTTAAATATTATTGACCACGGAGAAGGAGACAAAAACAACGTTGAAGACAACGAAGAAGAACAAGAAAGAACAAAGAGAAAATGAAACGCTAAGAAATAAGGAATATGGCGAAAAATAGTAAAAATAAGTCGAAGGATAAAGAAGTCTAAGAAAAAGAAGAGAGAAGAGAAAGAGAGAGAAGAAGAGAGAGAGAGAGAGAGAGAGAGAGAGAGAGAGAGAGAGAAGAGAGAGAGAGAGAGAGATGGTGAGTGGCAAGTGATCTTGAGCTAAGGAACGCCTTGACATTTGTACCACTCAAACTGGTTATAGTTGACAGTTAATGTGAGCTGACTTCATCACGTGACTGTGATGACTGACTGATGTCTATTCATAAATATTCAAGTAATTTTATCTCTGTATTCGACGACGTTTAATCGACGTTAACATAAATTTACCATAATTAGTATATAACTTCATCAGGGACTTCTCTGGTTATATAATTTAACCTGATGGTTTTGATTTACACAGACCGTGTATGTGTGGACGCTTTAGCCAGCTTGTTAGTTTGACTTGTAGTCATGTGCGCGCACTCATATGCGCACACATGCTCACGCACACACGCACACACGCTCATGTACACGCACACACGCACTCATGCACGCACACATGCTCACGCACACGCACACACGCTCACGTACACGCACACACGCTCACAAACTCACACACGGCTACAGGATGACCTGGAAAGACTGTATGAATGGTCCAACAAATGGCTACTAGAATTTAACTCGAGCAAGTGCAAAGTGATGAAGATAGGCGTAGAGAGCAGGAGGTCAAACACAAGGTACCAGCTGTGAGAGGAAATCCTTCAAGAGTCACGAAGAGAAAAAGATCTGGGGGGAGGTGATATCACACCAGACCTGTCCCCTGAAGCCCACATCAAAAGGATAACATCAGCGGCGTATGCAAGACTGGCGAAAATAAGAACTTCCTTCAGAAACTTATGTAAGGAATCATTCAGAACCTTGCATACCTCGTATGTCAAACCAGTACCTGGGTATGTGTGTTGAGTTGAACTTACTAGATGCAGAGTGAAGGTAAGTTGCCTCTCCAAGATGTAACAGTCTCGGATAATGAGTTGTGGCTTTCACAAATTAGTCTTTTAAGGAAGTAGTAGAGTAGTAGGAATGAGCCTTACTGGCAGCACTGAGTGTGGTGACGGGAAGAGGTGTTGAGAACGAGAGTTAGCCGCGTCCACACTGCTCCAGGTACTTGGTACTTGGTAAGGTAAGGCAGGTACTTGGCAATATATTATTATTTATATATATATATATATATATATATATATATATATATATATATATATATATATATATATATATATATATATATGTATATATATATATATATATATATATATATATATATATATATATATATATATATATATATATATATATATATATATATGAAGGTGCCTAAAGGTTATGGATCTCTTGAAAAACACGACAATGGGAAACATTGATGAATGTCACAGACAGGTTCGAACATTGTTACAAGTCAAACACTTCTTCGAATTCCTCTGAAGTTGGACTAGTGCCCAGACGCAACAGGCATTTCCCCTCTGGATCATCATGGATCATCGTTCACTTACGAAACTTGTACATCTTTCCCTAACTATGGAGGCTTTGTTTACAGTTATTTAACAGCTTAAGAGCTTCGAAGCTTCCCATTCTATGGTTATTATTGTTATAAACAACCTCGTGGTGCCTCGGAGCTCATAACCTGGTTAATAATTGTAAACAAAACACCCATGTCCGAGGAGAGATGTACCGGTTTCGTCAAGGGGATACGTAAAGGCTTGTTGAACGCTGACCCTGAGCCTTATGAGGCCCCTGCAGCGGCCTGCACGCTCAACTGCCTGGCTCGACCTCCAAGTGGTCGTTGGGACGAGGCGTCCCAGTTACGATGCTGGCCGGTGAAACTGAGGAGCTCAGTTGGCGGCGTGAGCTGTCGAGAGCCGGATATAGCGATCTTGAGAGTGTGTGTGTTGTGCCATAGTGTTCCGGCCGGTGACTGGAACCGGCTACGTTATCTAGTGCAACCTGGTTCTCCTAACGGGTTAAAGTAAAGAAAACCAAGATAATACAATTACAAATAAAATCTAAACTAATCAAAGTTTCAGTAACCATAGCACACGTAATGTGAGGTACAGACAAAAAAACAAAAAAGCCTTACAAAAAGCAAAGCAGAAGACCATATAAATTTATGACAAATTTAGTTTATGCAATACTGAAACAATTAAACCTAATGTGAATAATCAAATTTGCATTCAAATCGTTAGCGTTGACCCATACTATTCCTACGTTATGCTTAGTTTATTATGGTCATTCCTGTTGAGAGATCTGGCGAAATACATAAGGCCCGAGGTGAAAGCCAGTGCGAGATTACGTTGCAGTCGTCAGCATGGTATGCAATAGTGTCAATAGCACACACAAGCCCGTGGACCGCTAGTCGACCCGTGCGCTAGGTGTGTGTGTGTGACTGCTCGCAATGACTGTGTGGTTTGTGGGTGTGTGTGTGGTGTGCTGTGATGGTGTAGTGTGTGTGATCGTGAGTGTGTCGTGTTGTGAGTGTGTGATGAGTGTTGGGTCAGGCCCTGTAGCAACGAATGCACACACCTGGCCACTCCACCCACTGACTCGATGACCCAGGGTTGTTGATGGTGGGTGTGTGCTTGACCAGTGTAGTGAGATGAATTCCCCCTCCCACATGGATGCTGACAGGGCGCATGTGTATGCACACGTGTACACAGCAGTGCCAGCAGGGGGCCACACATGCCAACGCTCACTCACGGGTGACCAAACTGCACGGTATAAAATTATTGGCACTGGTGTCATGGTGGGTCGGTATGGGTGAGACTCCTGGTGTGTGTGATAGTGTTGTTAGTAGTGTGTGTGTGTGGTGTGGTGTGTACGTGGTGTGTGTGGAGTGGTTGTGTCGTGTGTAGTTAGTGATGTCTGTTGTCTACTGCGATAGGCACGTAATATGTAATCTCCTCTGTAATATATGCACATCGCATACGGCAATGACAGCTTGACGCATATGGCGCAACTCGCATAAACCGTGCCGGAACAGCGTAAAGTAACTCACGTAATGTACAACAATCGAGAATCAGAACGATAGAGAATGGTACAACAAGACGGTCAGGAACCGAAGCATGGCGGGAGTCCCTGAACCACGTTGTAGCCCACTACTCCCTCCAGGTCGAGCACAAATCCCCGTTCCTGCGGACACAACACGTAACAGGAAACAGGTCCTGCTGTTCGAACCTCGTCCGTCTTCCACCCCAAGTTTGTGGATGTAAAGAGGGCATTCGACCAGTGGCATCCGGGATGTTAGGGAGA
>WNGS01135237.1:15110097-15124466 GCA_020271785.1 Procambarus virginalis
ATTACGAGAGACGATGAGGAGAGTGAGACTGATCTATTCTGTTCCCGAACTGTGGTGGGAATGATTGACAGACAACTAGTACAGTCCATTCATTTGGGCTGTAAGAGACTCGAACCCTGGACCCGAAGCGTGTGTGATGTGCCAAAGCTCTATCGACTGGGCTCTGAGTGGTCTTAATAAGGAAAGTTAGTGACAGTATTGGGCAGCGTCACTCATCCTGTGAGTGGACACACCGCCATAGTGATAGTATTGGGCAGCGTCACTCATCCTGTGAGTGGACACACCGCCATAGTGACAGTATTGGGCAGCGCCACTCATCCTGTGAGTGGACACACCGCCATAGTGACAGTATTGGGCAGCGTCACTCATCCTGTGAGTGGACACACCGCCATAGTGACAGTATTGGGCAGCACCACTCATCCTGTGAGTGGACACACCGCCATAGTGACAGTATTGGGCAGCGTCACTCATCCTGTGAGTGGACACACCGCCATAGTGACAGTATTGGGCAGCGCCACTCATCCTGTGAGTGGACACACCGCCATAGTGAGAGTATTGGGCAGCACCACTCATCCTGTGAGTGGACACACCGCCATAGTGACAGTACTGGGCAGCGCCACTCATCCTGTGAGTGAACACACCGCCATAGTGACAGTACTGGGCAGCGCCACTCATCCTGTGAGTGGACACACCGCCATAGTGACAGTATTGGGCAGCGTCACTCATCCTGTGAGTGGACACACCGCCATAGTGACAGTATTGGGCAGCGTCACTCATCCTGTGAGTGGACACACCGCCATAGTGACAGTATTGGGCAGCGCCACTCATCCTGTGAGTGGACACACCGCCATAGTGACAGTATTGGGCAGCGCCACTCATCCTGTGAGTGGACACACCGCCATAGTGACAGTATTGGGCAGCGCCACTCATCATGTGAGTGGACACACCGCCATAGTGACAGTATTGGGCAGCGCCACTCATCCTGTGAGTAAACACACCGCCATAGTGACAGTACTGGGCAGCGTCACCCATCCTGTGAGTGGACACACCGCCATAGTGACAGTACTGGGCAGCGCCACCCATCCTGTGAGTGGACACACCGCCATAGTGACAGTACTGGGCAGCGCCACTCATCCTGTGAGTGGACACACCGCCATAGTGACAGTACTGGGCAGCGCCACTCATCCTGTGAGTGGACACACCGCCATAGTGACAGTACTGGGCAGCGCCACTCATCCTGTGAGTGGACACACCGCCATAGTGACAGTATTGGGCAGCGTCACTCATCCTGTGAGTGGACACACCGCCATAGTGACAGTATTGGGCAGCGTCACTCATCCTGTGAGTGGACACACCGCCATAGTGACAGTATTGGGCAGCGCCACTCATCCTGTGAGTGGACACACCGCCATAGTGACAGTATTGGGCAGCGTCACTCATCCTGTGAGTGGACACACCGCCATAGTGACAGTATTGGGCAGCGCCACTCATCCTGTGAGTGGACACACCGCCATAGTGACAGTATTGGGCAGCACCACTCATCCTGTGAGTGGACACACCGCCATAGTGACAGTATTGGGCAGCGCCACTCATCCTGTGAGTGGACACACCGCCATAGTGACAGTATTGGGCAGCGCCACTCATCATGTGAGTGGACACACCGCCATAGTGACAGTATTGGGCAGCACCACTCATCCTGTGAGTGGACACACCGCCATAGTGACAGTATTGGGCAGCGCCACTCATCCTGTGAGTGGACACACCGCCATAGTGACAGTATTGGGCAGCGTCACCCATCCTGTGAGTGGACACACCGCCATAGTGACAGTATTGGGCAGCGTCACCCATCCTGTGAGTGGACACACCGCCATAGTGACAGTATTGGGCAGCGCCACTCATCCTGTGAGTGGACACACCGCCATAGTGACAGTATTGGGCAGCGCCACTCATCCTGTGAGTGGACACACCGCCATAGTGACAGTATTGGGCAGCGTCACTCATCCTGTGAGTGGACACACCGCCATAGTGACAGTATTGGGCAGCGCCACTCATCCTGTGAGTGGACACACCGCCATAGTGACAGTATTGGGCAGCGTCACCCATCCTGTGAGTGGACACACCGCCATAGTGACAGTATTGGGCAGCGCCACTCATCCTGTGAGTGGACACACCGCCATAGTGACAGTATTGGGCAGCGTCACTCATCCTGTGAGTGGACACACCGCCATAGTGAGAGTATTGGGCAGCGCCACTCATCCTGTGAGTGGACACACCGCCATAGTGACAGTACTGGGCAGCGCCACTCATCCTGTGAGTGGACACACCGCCATAGTGACAGTATTGGGCAGCGTTACTCATCCTGTGAGTGGACACACCGCCATAGTGACAGTATTGGGCAGCGTCACTCATCCTGTGAGTGGACACACCGCCATAGCGGCATGCACAACACTCCACCCCCTAATAGGAAGAAAATCCACTGGACTGCTCATCTTGTCACTTTTACGATATCTGTGTTCTGGTAATCATGGTGAAGTGGGTATTAGGTGCACCTGAGCATCTTCAGAGACGCGAATAGATTATATTAGCGATTATGTCTCTCTCTCTCTCTCTCTCTCTCTCTCTCTCTCTCTCTCTCTCTCTCTCTCTCTCTCTCTCTAACACACACACAGATATAAGTGCGTGTATGTGTGTGTAAAATTGTAATGTGAAGATTACAGCGATAACGCTAATGCCGATGATAACGTAGGATGATGATGGCAAAAACATAAGGAATATCATAAAATGATCGGGAATACTATCAGGTGTATTAAGAATGATAACCGGTGTATTATAAATGGTACTAGGTGTATTAAGAATGACATCAGTGGTATTAGGAATGATAGCATGGGGGCTGTTGTTGTTTTAGATTCAGCTATTGGGAACAAACGTTCCAAGTAGCACGGGCTACGGTGATCCCGTAGAAACAGGGGGGTAAAATAAAAATGATTGGAGTGGTATTTAGAATGATAGCAGGGGTACTAAGAATTATAGTAGGGGTATTAAGAATAATAGCAGGAGATATTAAGAATGATAACATAGGGTGATAAGAATGATAGCAAGGATACAGCTAGTAATAACAAGAATACTATAGAATTATAACATGAATCTATTTCGAGTTCCATCAGGAATTGATAAGAATGATGGCTCATTATATATGATGATAAAACTCATGATAACTCATTAGTTATAATGATAAAAACACAAAAAGATAACAGGAATGTTTTGAAAGATAACCTGAAAATTTTGAATGATAAAATTTGAAGAACAAAAATTAATATTTATATAAAATGAAGAAATTAAAACAAATAATGTTTGAAGAAATATTTGTCTTAACTCTTTGGTATAATTAATTATAGATAAAACGGTAACTTGGATTAAATGACGAATAGTAAATATTATAGATTTAAAATAATATATTATAGAGAGAGAATATTAAATGCTTGTACAGGAATATTAATATTAATTATAAGAATAACAGAGAATCATTGCAGGATTCTTGGTAAATTTAAGTAATTATAGAAGGAGTAGAAATTGGGGCTATTAGGTTATATATATATATATATATATATATATATATATATATATATATATATATATTATATATATATATATATATATATATATATATATAATGTAATTAAAACAAGAATATTAGGAATGATCTCGGGTATATTAGGTATAACAAGGTTTGTCTTAAGAATATTTTGAATTCCAGCAAAAATATGAGAATATTCACCTCACACCCAAGAACACGAAAACAACGCAAGACCAAACTCATTTCCGGAACCTAAGAACAAGTAACAATTAGGCTAATAAAGAATAACCCCTCCCCCCCAAAAAATAACGGATAGGCCTACATAAAAGAATGACACGGAAATTGGTATCTGGTGGTACCATAATAATCCAGCGATACCACGAGTGATGCGTGTGTGAAAAATGACCCAAATTATGATATCTTACAACCTTATAAGCAGTTACAACCTTGTTGTCCGGAGAGCATTTACAACCTTGTCATCAGAGATAGCAGTTACAAGCTTGTGAAATATATTATTTCGAGAATCCACTACGGGCTCACCATAGCCCGTGCTACTTGGAACATCTTGTTCCAGGTAGGAAATCTTTAACAACAACTTGAACAACATTATTTCGAGAGGCAAAGTGCCGGGGAGAACTCTGAAAAAGCGAAAAAGAATGCAGTATTGATTGAAAGAATGAAGTATTGAATGAAAGAATGCAGCATTCAGTGAAAGAATTTAGTATTGAATATACGAATATAGTACTGAATAAAGAATCCATTACTAAATAAATATTTAGAATGAAAGCAGGGGATATTAAGAATAATTGGAGGGTATATTAGGAATGATAGCAGGGGATATTAAGAATGATAGCAGGGGTACTATGAATGAAAGTAAAGGGTATTTCAAAGAAAGCAAGTGTATTGAGAATGATAGCAGGTGTGTTAAAAATAATAGCAGGAGGTATTAAGAATGATAACAATAAAGGGTAATAAGAAAGATATCAATAGTAATAACAAGAATATTATAGAATGATTTAATAAAAGGATACCAACACTGCTATCCTGATGATACATCACTGTTATCGATCATTCATCACTAATATAGATGATACTTCACTGATATCAATGATACTTCAATGATATCGATAATACTTCACTGATATCGATGATACTTTACTGATATCGATGATACTTCACTGATATCGATGATACCTCAATACCTGCCAATGTCTTCACACGAAATCTATAAGATAACAAGCGGCTAAGAGGAACTCAGCAGTAACAATGATATTATACCTATGGAGCCAATAGGATAGCAAAGGATGTGCGTTATGATATCGGTACAGATTATAGTGCTAGTAACGATATCATTATAGCCAATAATGCTAGTGACGAGATCAGTACAAACAATAGTGCTACTCGCGATATCATCTCAGACAATGGTGCTACTCACGATATCAGATCAGATATCCTACCACACCACCAGGATGCAATTATCCCCCAGAGGCGATGGTTATATCCCTGAGCAAACAAGACAATTATCTCCTTGACATCATGGTATGAGGAGTTCCTTATACCAGCACACACCTCATAATTGCTCCATGAGGCATTAACGAGTTTAATGTGAGGGGAGGAAGGGGGGGGGGTGCTTGGAAAGAGGAGGAGGGGGGGGGGACATTGCCCTCCACCCCCCTTCCCATCCCATTGTATATCTTTTGGATACTGCCACAAATGTGTCGCACATGTGTACTGTGGGACACATTTTTCAAGGATATGTGTTTGGCGCACTCCAGCAGAATAGAGATTGCCGACGAGAGAGAGAGAGAGAGAGAGAGAGAGAGAGAGAGAGAGAGAGAGAGAGAGAGAGAGAGAGAGAGAGACGTAGGAAGTAAATTAAAAAATATTCATCTCCATCTCTAGATTTCTCACCTTCTCTCTTTCCCCATACAAAATAAACACTGCTTCCCGTTTTCTTTCACTCAGGACCATTGCGGCAACCAAATTTCCCAACGACTCCCCAGACGACAATTCCCACTGCCAGAAGAGACACAAATGTGAGTGAAACACGTGAGCGATTATAAGGCTTTCTGCCCCCCCCCCCCATATCACCCTTGAGCGCGACATGTAAACCTTCACTCAGTCCGCAGGTAATACCGCGAGCGCTGTGTGTGTGTTCCTTGCCGTTGCAGTAATTCAATCTGCCAGGGAACAGCGGACCAGAGACACAACATCGTCCAGACACGAAGAGCGGCGAGCCGGCCCTCGCTCGCGGAGCTCGCTGGTAATCTCCTCGGCGGGAATTAGATAGACGGTAAAGAAACACATGGCGCTGTGGCACGGGATGAAGCTGTCTTCCAGCTAGGCAGCACGGGATGAAGCTGTCGTCCAGGGTAGGCAGCACGGGATGAAGCTGTCTTCCAGCTAGGCAGCACGGGATGAAGCTGTCGTCCAGGGTAGGCAGCACGGGATGAAGCTGTCTTCCAGCTAGGCAGCATGGGATGAAGCTGTCTTCCAGCTAGGCAGCACGGGATGAAGCTGTCTTCCAGCTAGGCAGCACGAGATGTCGTCCAGCTACCCGCCAAACATACACCGAAACTACGACGTTGGTACAACGTTCGAACAAGTTTTAACACCGCCTAACCAGTTATAACAACCAATATAGCAAGTTGTAACAACGTTCTAATACGTTATAAACACGTTAAACCAAGATGTAACAACTTTATTACAAGTTGTAACAAACGGTAAATAGAGACAGTTTCGATTTGTGTTTCCAGGGTAGGCAGCACGCAGATGAAGCTGTCTTGCAGCTAGGCAGCACGGGTGGGTTTACAGGAGAGGCGTCACACCTCGCGGAATGTCGTCCCGTCTAAAAGCAAAAGACGTCATGGGGAGTGACGTTCTGTCGAAAGCAAAAGACGTCAAACCATGATGAATGTCGTCCGAACACAAAAAACGATCCTGACACCAATTTGAAAGTGCAAGCGCATCTTAACCGTCTGTACACATCTCAGAACAATATGTGTCGCCTTGCAAGGCTCCAGTATTCAGCGAACTTCATCGAAAATCGGTCTTAAAATGACAATATCCAATAAAACAGATCACAACATCAGCTGATAAACGGAGACTCGTTGTAAGAGAGTGATGTCCTAATGTGTGTGTGTGTGTGTATGTGTCCGGAGGCGAGGAGTGACCAGAGTCGCAGGGTCGGGCCATGGTCCGACCACCAATAACCCGTGACTAATGCTGCTGTTGGCCTCTTCGGGGCGGGACAAAATCCGTGAAAACATACGCTAAACCATACACAAGTTGATTAAGCGAGGACACTATACCTGCCTCGGGGTCATCTACTAACGCTCTTCCTCTCACAGACCTCAATCAGCGCCCATTGTTACAACGTTGTTTTCCTCACTAGTGAGATCAAACTGGCCGAGCGTATCTCACCAGAGAGAGAGAAAGGCCTTCCCTCGAGGGGGTGAAATACCACGTTTTTCCCTTGGGAAGGAAATTTATGATGCATTGTTTACCTCCTGAACGACAATAAGGACGATTTTAGCAAGCGCATCTCCATCCTCCTGAGAGGCTCAGGTAATGATCGAGGGAGACGTGTATTCTGGTGCTATAAGCTGCCTTAATCTGCTCTGCGGCGAAGTCTGTCGTAATCCGAAGTGCGGGAATCAGGTAACCTGTCGCTCGAGGTGCTTGTCCTAATGAGCTGCCCTGATGCCATCTCCAGGCCGCCCCTGTGGGTGGCCTCACCCTACAGGTAGACGGGGACGCTACAGGTAGACGGGGACGGTACAGGTAGACGGGGACGATACAGGTAGACGGGGACGATACAGGTAGACGGGAACGCTACAGGTAGACAGGGACGATACAGGTAGACGGGGAAGCCATCGGTGCTCCAGGTTCTCCTTCCACTGGCTTCCTTAGTCGTGAATTTATCCACGTTATTTCTTGGAAGATTTTTACTAATTCCTAAAGAGGTTCCAGAAATCTCAAACAATGTTGCGATGTGTCATAATGGTACGAGCTCAAGACTATACAGCCTAACAGGTAATCTGCCAGACTGTGAGATGATCTGTTATTACCGGCCTTAAGTCTCCCTTTGTAATGGGGGAGAGGTGTTGATGTTGAGCCAGAGTGTTGTGGGTGGTGCCCTCCAGGCTGTGTCACTAACACCATGCTACAGGGACCTGTGTGTGGGTGGTAGACACACAACACCAGGGACCTGTGTGTGGGTGGTAGACACACAACACCAGGGACCTGTGTGTGGGTGATAGATACACAACACGATGCTACAGGGACGTATTCAACAGGAATGGCAAGCCTAGTGTATTTGAAAGTGTCTTTCGTCCAGTGGGACACTCATCTCATCCCAACCGTGTTCTCGAACTCTGTTCTTGGCCGTCACAAAAAAAAAAAATCTAGAACTGACATCAAACAACTTTCTGAATAACCTGACTCACGTCTGCTCGCGTGTCGCGAAACGTTCCTTTAAGTGTTGAGACGACTCCGCCCGTAAGATGAATATAAGTAGCAAGAGAGGGATGACAAACAACTCCCGTCATCACTACGGGCTCACCATAGCCCGTGCTACTTGGAACTTCTTGTTCCAGGTAGCGAATCTTTTAACAACAACAACAACATCCCGTCATCCCAAGTGGCAAAGTGTAAACAGGTGACGAATCAAGATGAAAGTTTACATAGCTTATATCCGACAAAATAGTTAAGTAATAAGCAGCATGGATAAATANTCCATACTTGGGCTACTGTCTCCAGGTTATCCATATTTCGCGAAACATCCTTTCGACGCCGTTCTCTTCAGCCTCAAGAGACTGGTGTCTGTGAGCTAAGCATCCATGAGGCAGGCACGAAAGGATTTACTCAGCACTGTACACAGTGACGCTGCACGGTGGGCCCTTCGTAGCCCGGTGGGCCCCTTGTAGCCGCGGTGCCCCTTGTACCCGGTGGGCCCCCCCTTGCAGCACGGTGGCCCCCCTTGCAGCACGGTGGGCCCCTCGCAGCACGGTGGCCCCCTTGCAGCACGGTGGGCCCCTCGCAGCACGGTGGGCCCCTTGCAGCACGGTGGGCCCCCCTGCAGCACGGTGGGCCCCCCTCGCAGCACGGTGGGCCCCTTGCAGCACGGTGGGCCCCTCGCAGCACAGTGACAGCGGACTATTCATCTCCCAATCCCTGCTCATAACATGTCAGTTGATTCCTATTTAACATGCTGATCAGACAGTCGGAAAATTTACAAAAAGCAACCCCCTAACCCTTCCTTAATAACTCGCAGAGGAGCCGCTTGCAGCACGGTGGGCCCCTCGCAGCACGGTGGGCCCCCTTGCAGCACGGTGGGCCCCTCGCAGCACGGTGGGCCCCTTGCAGCACGGTGGGCCCCCCTTGCAGCACGGTGGGCCCCCCTCGCAGCACGGTGGGCCCCTTGCAGCACGGTGGGCCCCTCGCAGCACAGTGACAGCGGACTATTCATCTCCCAATCCCTGCTCATAACATGTCAGTTGATTCCTATTTAACATGCTGATCAGACAGTCGGAAAATTTACAAAAAGCAACCCCCTAACCCTTCCTTAATAACTCGCAGAGGAGCCGCTTCGTCCGGCTGGCACGGCGGAATTGCGGGAATGTATCAGCGGGCCTAGGGGCCGGGATATCGGAAACAGCGGGCTAAGCTTCAGATTCCGGCGACGTCATCGCACTTCGCGGCAGAGACTCCGATCTCGCGGTCAGGTGTGGGGACATAAATTTGAGGCGCTGATGAGAAAAGTGAGATTTATGATCTCTTTTGATGCTCCAAAGAGTGTGTAGACAATTCTCCTGGGAGGGGGGGGGCAAAAGGGGGAATGTTGTTGAGAGGAGGGAAGGGGAAAGGGGAGGGGAAAGGGAAGGGGAAGAATTGGGGAAGTCGAGTATTGAGGTGCAGACCAACTTGTCTTGTGCTGACCACCAGGAGGTCTGTGTGTTGCTGTACTAGAGCTCAGGGTAAAGACCTGGTTGATGGGGTTCTGGGAGTTCTTCTACTCCCCAAGCCCTGCCCGAGGCCAGGCTTGCTACTCCTGCAGCAGCAGACAGGGCACTGTAACCCCAGGGGGTGTGCCGACCACCCCACACTACACCACCCCCACACTACACACCCCACAGTATACTACACCATCCCCCTAAATAACCTGACAAGAGTCTTAGGAAAGAAGGTCTCCATCCGCCCGCGACGCCTGCTTCAGGTAATGCTATCTTGGTGGAGGCCGCCCAGGATAATAATATGGTTATGGATACTTGAAAAGGAAGGAATGCTACCTGTTCCTGGCGGGGAGAGACGCTCCCTGCTGCTGACGGGCACAGTGTTACCTTTTACGAGTTAATTTGGCCCACTGAGCAACCATCCAGCCGGGTATGGTCGCCCTCCACATCTTCCAGGTTGCTGCTAACTGGTCATTCTCCGCCCTTCCTCTTGCTACCTTTATCATCGACTAGTTCCCTTCTTCCTCTGAGTCTTTCTCACCTCGGGTGCACTTCCTTCTGCAACGTCCATTCCTGCCTGAATGTTGCTGGCGTGACGCGCAGGTCTTGGCAGATGTGCGTGTGTGTGTGTAGTTGTACACATGTCTCTCCATCGCATCTTTAGCAGATGCTGCTGGGACAGCTCACACCCTGGACAGGTGCTGGTGCTGGGACAGGTGGAGTGTAATGCCAGTAGCCCCAGTGCTCACGTCTAGAGACGCCCGGTCAGCATCCCAACTATGGTCATGAACCCGCCGCCAATCCCGAGTGGTGTCACGTCCAGCCTTAGACCCGCCCACCCGACCGCCCACCTCCACGGCCGCCCACACACACATGGGTGGTCTTTGAACCATTCACGGGGACAAAAAATAATTGAAAATTAGTGTATTAACCTTGCAATCAGGCTCACCCGTTCTGTTGACGAACAAGTGTGAAATCTGAAGGCTCTTTACTGACCTCTCGCCACCTCCCCCCCAACAGACGTCCCAATACCCAATACCCAACCCCCATCCAACAAGGGATATCTCTACCCCTCCCTCCCTTCTAACAAGGAAATTCTTCGTCCTTCACACTACGACAGTAGTGGTGGAGGGTCACGTGACCCGAAACTCTATAAAGGTTTCCTGGATGATCTGCTATACCTCCAGCCCCGCTCTTGTGCCAGGTAAGTCCACTACGGGCTCACCATAGCCCGTGCTACTTGAAACTTTTTGTTCCAAGTAATGAATCTTAAACAACAACGTCTGCTATACGGGATCACGTGATCATTTACCCACCACTGGCACGTTTGGGATGTACTGTGGTGGGTCTCCCAAGAACACGGAAGTGTTATGAGAATCTCCCAAGAACACGAAAGTGAATAATGTAAATGTAAAACTACAGGCACCTCACACCAGCAGGTCTGAAGGGTGTAATGACTGGCAGGGAGGTCAATAATCTGTGTGTGAGATGTTGACCCAGTATGACCCTAAGGAGCGAAGGGGGGGGGGGAAGATAAGAGATCCACAATGACCCGAGAAGCCAGAGAGGGCACAGTATGGCAGCCTGAAACACCACCACCACCACACACTGTATGTGAGGCCTCCCCCCTGACCCACCCTGCTGGTAGCGGCAGTAGGCTTCGTCGACGGCCCTCCCCCATCAGGTGTGAGGGCCGAGGGGAAGGGTTGGAGGTGAGGAGGGGGCGGTTAAGAGGGGAGAGGGGCGCCAACACGCGATTCTCTCATTACACTGTACAACACTCCCGTCGCCGCCTTACCTCTCTCTCTCTCTCTCTCTCTCTCTCTCCCAACACTTCTCCCTGCTATCTTGCCGTGTTATTATACCTGAAATGGATTGGTGTTGTACATCCCCAGTGGTACAGGTTGGGACACACGGTGGTACAGCTTGGAACTCCTAAGAAACCTAACAAAAGTTCAGGGACACAGCAAGGTTCCTGTTGTGTGTCCCTGTGTCTTTGTTATGTGTTCTTGTGTCCTTGTCCTGTGCTATACTGACGGACCTGAGCTACGAGGAACGACTTGGAGATTCCCCGGCCAGGATACATACATTAAAACAATTTTAATCATTTTAATTTAATAAAACAATTTTAATGTTTACATATATTAAACAATTTACCAGCTTTGAAACTCTACAATCCAAGGCTTTGTTACACCCAACCTCGTATAGTGATTCAGAGCTCATGAACTTTTTAATAAAAGTAAACAAAGCCCCCATGATTGAGGAAAGATGTATTCGTTTCGTTTAGTCAAAAAGGCTTTCTAAATCCTGGCCATGAAACTCAACAAACTGGAGATAAGAAACAAGACGAGGGGAAAACATGATAACGACATACAAAATCCTAAGTATAATTGACCGTGTAGACAAAGAAGTAATGGTCAACGACAGCTACAGCAGGAAAAGAAGTTGTTGAAGCAACCTTAACACACAGTGTTTAAAATGTAAATGGTCCAACTCTAACAGCAGCGAGGGAACAGTTATTACACGGAGTTGATTGACGGTTGAGAAGGGAGACTAAATGGCCGAAGCTTAACACCCGCAAGCACAATTAGGTGAACACAATTATACAATTAGGTGAGCACACGCTCTCTCTCTCACACACACACACACACACACACACACACACACACACACACACACACACACACACACACACACACACACACACACACATACACAGATATTGTGCTATGTATGTGTGTATGTGTATGTATGTATGTATGTATGTATGTATGTATGTATGTATGTATGTATGTATGTATGTATGTATGTATGTATGGCACACATACAGAGATATTAGAAAGAACTCAGATATTAGAAAGAACTTTTTTAGTGTCAGAGTGGTTGACAAATGGAATGCATTAGGTAGTGATGTGGTGGAGGCTGACTCCATACACAGTTTCAAGTGTAGATATGATAGAGTCCAATAGGCTCAGGAATCTGTACACCAGTTGATTGACAGTTGAGAGGCGGAGCCAAAGAGCCAGAGCTCAACCCCCGCAAACACAAATAGCTGAGTACACACAGACACAGACACACACACACACACACACACACACACACACACACACACACACACACACACACACACACACACACACACACACACACACACACACCACACACACACACACACACACACACACACACACACACACACACACACACACACACACACACACACACACACCCCTGGCACGCCTTCAACCAATCGATTCAACACCTCCAACCCCCCAGCAAGAGTACTACTACACCTCATGCATAGTACACAGTTGGGTGTATTGATCTACACACCGCTGCTCTCCTGGTCCTCCACACTTACACCCTGGAAACATCAACCAACTCTACAAACGACTCAAACAACGCTGAAACACTTAACAACGACACATAAGACAATGAAAACGAGACCCATAGAGGGAAGGAACTTATCGGGATAGAGCACTCAAGTCAGTATGTTATGTGGAAGGGATATACGCGCCCAGGATTGGAGCAGGGATAGAGGGACGGAGGGAAGGGTAGCTTCCCTCCGTCCTTTGTACCTTCCCTACCTTCCCTTCCATCCACTTGGTCCATCGGGGGATAGAACACCGACTTGCAAGAAGCGAGGTTTTTTTTCACCATTCCGACCAGTCTTAAGTTGATGGATATCATCACTGCAAGCCGCCAAGGAACACCAGCGGGTTGCAGCACAAGACACAAGCCATCAGGTGGATCACAATCTTACCTTACGTTACTAACAGCTTCATGAAATGTTTCCGGTGCAACGCATTAGAAAACAAATATTTTGTCACTGTTAGAAATTTAGACCATTGCAATGCAATTGTGACGTCAGCGAAGAACAGTGCAATTGTGACGTCAACGAACAGCTAACCAATCATCAGTTAACAGGAAAGAATACATAAGCCGCCATAACTCAAGCAGAACCACCAGCTCTTCACACGCCAACAATATATCCAGAATTTAATAACAAAATTTGCAATATTGTAAAATCGTCTTTCAATATTGTAATTCTAATATATATATATATATATATATATATATATATATATATATATATATATATATATATATATATATATTGTTCATCACGTGTTAATTTCTTCGTGATTTACACACACACCAAAATATACTAATATATATATTACATATATTTATTTATTTATATATGTAAATTCATACATTTTCAAATGTTTTGGGTATTGGTCTTTAGGTCTAACAACCTCTGGAGGGTTGTTAAGGTGGCCACAATGGTTCACTAACTAATCAGCAAGTATACTCGAGTCTTGAACACAGTTAAGTACTGCAGTATATATATATATCACTATATATACACGGAGAAATATACATAACATATACAGTATAACCCCATGTCAATCGTTTATTAAATCATTTTATATAAAAATTATATATAAAATGTTGACCAATTATTGCATTTTGCATTTAAAGTAGAAACCATCATTGGAATATAAAAGAATATGTAATTAATAAATTATTTCATATAAATTGTTTATTTATTAATAATCCAAAGGTTATATATACGGGAAAATATACTACGATTCTCGGTGTATATCCACTGAGAGTATACTTTAGTCCTGGACAATGTTGAGGACTAAAGTAGACTTACTGGCTGGTTATTAAACTGTTGTAGTTGTGGCCTTAATAACCCTCCAGGGGATGATAGGCCTTAATAACCCTCCAGGGATGATAGGCCTTAATAACCCTCCAGAGAATGATAGGCCTTAATAACCCTCCAGAGAATGATAGGCCTTAATAACCCTCCAGAGAATGATAGGCCTTAATAA
>WNGS01135237.1:15129609-15143155 GCA_020271785.1 Procambarus virginalis
TATATTTTAATGTAATGAATTTTTAATAATAAATATTTACAACTTTTACTTGTGTGTAGCAGTGAGAGTATGCTCAAAATACATTAGAAAACCATTATATATATAGGTACAAAGATAGTGCAGTGCAGAAGGATCGTGGCATATAAATACATAAAAATTCATTCATTTACACAATGTATGAATTTCTAGGGGGAGGGGGGGGGGGGGGGGGAGGGAAGACTGTGTTTAGGTTGACAAGCATAATACTCTAATTTTTTTTTAGGGGGGGGGGGTGACCAGCCTGGAGATTATTTTCGACATGGCGAGGAAACTTTTGAGGAAATTGAGAGAGTTTAGATAGCACTTGAGAAGTGTACATTTGTAGGTGGTATAGTAAGTATACTGTAAGCAAAGTATACCTCTTGCTTACAAGTAGTTTTCAGGCGTAACTAAGGAAGATTATTAATAATACGTAACGGTATTATATAATGTTAATGTTTAATATTTTTATTTGTATTATAAAATATTCATTTATAATAATATTAATTTGTGTTATAAATATTGATATTTAATATTATTTATTTGTATTATAAAATAATAATATTTTATATTATTCATTTGTATATTTGATTTTAATTTTGAATATTATTTAATTCTAGTATTTATTAATGTTAAATATTATATTGTATTATAATTATTAACATTCAATAACATTACTTAGGAAAATTTAATGTTATATAATTGAATTAATAGTATTAATAATAATATTTAATAATGTAATTATTATTATTATTATTATGCTCCACTTGTTATGTACTTGTATGTATTTTTATTTCTGAAGCAGTGAAGGGATTCATATATTTTTATTGTATACTATTGTGTGGGATTAGCCATTCATTTACAAGATTTATGTATTGTTGAAGTGAACAATTGTTGTGGTCGGCAGACTATTGCCAAAATGCGTTGCATTATTTTGCGCATTTCACACGATTCGAACAAAATTTGACGAAATTCGAACGATTCGTCAAAATTGGTGTGTTGGTGCCAGGGACGAACTACCTGGAGGTGATGTGTCTCGCCTGCGTTTCTCACACACACACACACACACACACACACACACACACACACACACACACACACACACACACACACACACACACACGGACCCGCTACAGCTCTTCAGTGTGGCAGACCTCGGTACTGGATCACGTACATAGATTGACTTTCCTCCTGAACCAGATGGTGGCTCCATTCTTTATCTTTTTATTTGAGAGTTGTACATAGGTTGGTGAAGAAAAGTCGTCCCAGTTTAGTGGCGACAATCCTCCGTAAGTAAGATGCAAGTCTCTTATCACATTTGCTTGTAATATTTTCCCCCGAGTCTTGTAAGGGGGACAAATTTTCGTCAATTTCCACTCGTAATCATTGATGGGCTGTGTATATCAGTGTTCTATTATCTAAGTCCTATGAGAGACGACTGATATGTTTTTGTTTTATTTTGTTTTGCTTGCGTGAGACGTTCATCAGTGTAGTTCCCGCTACGGTAACATAACCTGACGACCTCGTCCACCTAGACTAAATAGTTTCCTCAGGGTAATTGATGGTATTTACATCTACCGTCTTGTCTCCTGAAAATGTCACCGTTAAGTTGTTTAATACCGACTATCTCAATAATTTAATATTATTTTAATTTGGAGTTGGTCTCAAGGCCGATCAACCTCTGGAGGGTTATTAAGGTTTATCAACCTCTGGAGGGTTATTAAGGCTTATCAACCTCTGGAGGGTTATTAAGGCTTATCAACCTCTGGAGGGTTATTAAGGCTTATCAACCTCTGGAGGGTTATTAAGGCTTATCAACCTCTGGAGGGTTATTAAGGCCTATCAACCTCTGGAGGGTTATTAAGGCTTATCAACCTCTGGAGGTTATTAAGGCTTATCAACCTCTGGAGGGTTATTAAGGCTTATCAACCTCTGGAGGGTTATTAAGGCTATCAACCTCTGGAGGGTTATTAAGGCCTATCAACCTCTGGAGGGTTATTAAAGCCTATCAACCTCTGGAGGGTTATTAAGGTTTATCAACCTCTGGAGGGTTATTAAGGTTTATCAACCTCTGGAGGGTTATTAAGGCCTATCAACCTCTGGAGGGTTATTAAGGACTATCGATCTCTGGCTAGTTATTAAGGTCTATCAACCTTTGTAGGGTAATTAAGACCCATCATCCTCTTAGAGGATTATTAAGACCTATGAACCTCTGGAAGGTTATTAAGGCCTATTGACCTCTAAAGGGTTATTGATCTGTCAAGGACTATTAAGGCCTATTGACTTCTCGAGGCTCATTAAGGACACCACAATGGCATACTGGCCGACCTGCGAGTATACTTAAGCACTGAATACTTTCCAGAACCAAACTTAAATCTAAATGTATATTTTAGAACCAAACTAAAATGTATATACTATGTGAGTATATAGAATAAAGCGGGGTATACTTTTCTGTGTTTATATAAATTGCTTTGTTTATCCTGATTACAAATTAATATAATTATTAATTTGTAGCAATATTATTTAAACAAAAAATAATTATATATATAATATATATATATATATATATAATATATATATATATTATATATATATATATATATATCACATATTAATGTCTTCATTATATTTAGCATTATTCTAACAATCAAAGACATCCCCCTAATCATTACTTCTGTGGGCGACACCGCTTTTTTAAGAGCTCTGTGAGTAAGAGACTGTGAGAGTATTCTTGATTAATCCCATGAATAGGGGCGTGAGTTACCCATGAATAGGGGCGTGGCTCCCCTATGACTAGGGGACGGGTAGCAAGGTCTCGTGTCACTGGGTAATTATACTTTAGATTAAAACTGCTAATTGTTCTCCACTCATCTGTATTTCCCGTCATGAAAAGAGTTTGCGCAAATATTACCGAGTTATTTAAATATTGTTGTAATTAATCTCTTCATATTCTATACTATAAGCTGCAGGACTGTAGGCTACAGCTAGTTATGTCATTGGTTTACCTAATACGTCTCTCTGCGTGCGTGTGTGTGGTGTGTGTGTATGTGTGTGTGTGTGAGAGTGTGTGTGTGTGTTTACTCACCACTTAAATATGCTTGCCGGGCTTGGTTACTGGGCCAAACATGCAATGAATCCTCACCATTGTTTGGATACATATATATATATATATATATATATATATATATCTATATATATATATATATATATATATATATATATATATAATGAGGGTATACGTGCGTATACCCTCATCCGCATGCGTATGTTTGCGCGCAAGCTTGTGCATGTGAATGAGTGTGTCTGTACTTGCAAGTGAGTGAGTGAGTGTGTTCAGAGTTGCGTGCATCAAGGGAACAGACTCCAACATCTTCACCAAACTCGTAATGTTGAACGAGACGTTTAACGACACAGCCAATAGGCGGATGACTTGAGATGAGGTGGTGGCAGCGGGGTACTCATCCCTCCCACTGATGTTATCGTCATTCCGTCTTCCTCATCGGGCTCCACCAATGACAGGCGCCTCGGGAGGTGTCAATTGAGAAGGGTGAGCCAATCAGGGCAAAGGGTGAACTGTCGACGTCATCGTTATGGGCGGGGTTTAGGTATCTGTCAATCATTATATCATTCAGCGGTGAGCGGGGTGACTGACGGCTTTTGGGGTTTCGTGTTGTTGTGTGTTTGTCAAGTCGTATTTTCTCTTGCTAATGCTAGGATTTATGGTGATTATATATATTTTTGTTTTGTTTTTGCTCACGATTGGTTTATAATACGCGAGTAGACTTTGCGTGACAGCCAGAATCGATGGTATATATATATATATATATATATATATATATATATATATATATATATATATATATATATATATATATATCTGTATTTCCGTATTTGTACTGTATATATTCTGTATATATTTGTATTTTTATATATATATATATATATATATATATATATATATATATATATATATATATATATATTTGTATTTCCTCTAGTTCGGACAGATGAGTTGACCCGCCACAATCAGACTTAATGTTTAGCAATAGACAATTATCTACTAATTTATGTTTACTACTTAAATAATAAAATAACATAAATTGTCATGTAATGGGCCACACATGACCTGTAATGATAAATCTATACATTTATCTCTACCAAAAAAATGCCAATTTATTCACTTATATTATAATTTCATGTTTTTTGTTATATATTTTTTTAATTAAATAAATTGCTCACTTAGCACAATCGTTCCCAAAGCCTCGTGTCTCAGAAAGTTCTTGCAAGCGAATTCGCTCAATTGCCAAAGAATAATTTGTTTCAATTTTAGTAACAAACTTACTTAACCCACATGTAATGCCAGAATAATAATAATAATATTAATAATAATAATAATAATATTAATATCTTTTATATCAGCAGCATTTACGGTGAAAAATCACTATATTTCTAATACCATTAAGGACGGTAAAGACTTGGCCGAGAATTGCTAACTAATCTCGACGTTATCCTGAGCTCTTCTATCTCCTCAGCTCTATTTAGATCTGAGCTCAATGCTGTCATGAGCTCTATTGAGACCTTAATTCTACATTAACCTCGCCTCCGCGTTACGTTGATCTCAAAAATTATTCTGATCTAAATAAATTAATAAAGCTCAATATTATTGACCGGTCGGATATCTGGGACTTCGCCCTGGTCAACAAAAGGAGGAGTCGAGCCACTATCTGAGTATATCTATTTAAAACTATACATTTTTTTTCAACATAGAAAAGCAAACTTGCTTTAAACCAAAGTTTCAATTGGAAAAGCTGTTGCGTCAAACTGTACCCATATTTACCCAAGTAGAGTTACAAGCGTATGAAGACCCGTCACTCACTCTAAGTTAAATTAATTGACTGATTTTTAACCCCTTTTGTTAGCTAGAAGCAAACATCTGAGCTTTTTGTTTAACATGTTGTTGTTGTTGTTGTTATAGATTCAGCTGCTCGGAACAAGTTCCAAGTAGCACGGGCTATGGTGAGCCCGTAACTTACCTGGCACAGGAGCTGGGCAAGAAGCACGGGCTATGGTTAGCCTCGTGGACAGGAGAAGTCTCCCGTGTGTTTAACATGGGTTCTTCCCCTGTTTATAATAGTCGCTAGATTAATGCTAAGTCTTTTGTAGCTTTTGCTGGCATTCAGTATTCATAAAGTGTTAATCTGACCTGTTTTAAAAAGTGTTAAGGAATGAATCATAACTCAGGTTATGTGTTGAGTAAGATATTATGTGTGTTATTATTTTATAAGATATGTGTTAAGATATTATGTGTTGAGTATGAAGAGGGGAGGGGAGTGTTGAGTCTGTATGTGTCATCATGGTCCCTCCATGCAGTTAAGACACATGTCAAGTTATGTATCATGCGAAGACACTAGAAGCAAAACATAGATGTTTAATAGTACTCTCGGTGGCTTTCTGTACAAGATATCTATTGTTCTTAGCACTTTGTACCATAATAAACTTGGATCACTTCAATGTGTGAATTCTAAATAGACTTTATTTTACACCTATTATCTACTTATCTATTATCACTTTTGTTACTATCTACCACCGTTGCCAACGTCAGATTGGTACAGTGTTGCGGGGTAAGGAGAATTAAACCAGGAACTCTGTCAATCACGTGACCTATGACGGTGGACATGATGTCCCTCAGACAGGGATGTGCCACGTCCCTTAGGGGTCAAGGGATGTGCCTCGTCCCCTGGGGGTCAAGGGATGTGCCTCGTCCCCTGGGGGTCAAGGGATGTGCCTCGTCCCCTGGGGGTCAAGGGATGTGCCTCGTCCCCTGGGGGTCAAGGGATGTGCCTCGTCCCCTGGGGGTCAAGGGATGTGCCACATCCCCCTCACGACCTTAAACAGTGTCAGTCACGCGATCTCAAGCATCTCCGAGCAGCGGTAAAGTTTTTTATTTGTTTTAATGGAGGAAAAAACAAGGACTGTACATATACATGAAGGAAGGGAGGTACAACACGCGCGTCCTTTCACGGACTGAACGTACGGTAATAAATTAGAGTGATGAGCACCTTGGTTGGCCGTAGAAAAAAATGTAGAATTCAGGTCTCGGTTGTGGACGGCTGGCTCTCTGGGAGTTCGAGTCGACCGCCCACACGTCGCGCGGTACAAACTTAGCAATATATCCTGTCTGTACACTATGTACACTATACACCTTTGTACACACTATGTACATCACTGAGGACGGGGGATAGACGGGGCCCTCCACGGTGGGTTGACGTGGGTGGGGGAGTGGGTGGGTGTCAGGTGGGGGTTGTGTGGGGGGCCCCACAGACCGCCCACTGTTAGTACGCCGTGGAGGTGGGCGGTAAGACGTGCGTCAAGCCGCCCACGGGACTGTGTTCGTTGCTGGGCGGCGTGGGCATCCCCGCGGCACTCTGACACACGTACCATTCACTTAGATTAGTTGAGTGTCCCCCGACGGCCGTGTTCCCGCCGCCGCCGCCGCTGCCACCCGTGTTCCCGCCGCCCCCGCCCACGCCGCCCGTGCCACCCGCCCCCGCCCCGCCCAGACCCGAGCCGGAGACGAGCGCCGTCTGACCCGTGTTGGACGAAGACACGAGCGAAGACGACGTAGAGGTGCCGTTAGTGGTGGTGGAGTCGTCACTCTCGTAGCCGGAGCCGGAGGGCGGCGGGGACTTGCCGTGGACCTTCATGTGCTTCCTGAGGGAGGACGGGTGGGTGTAGGACTTGTCGCAGCCTCGCACCTTGCAGTTGTAGGGCTTGTCGGACGTGTGGACGTGCGAGTGTTTCTTCCTGTCGGAGGAGTTGGCGAAGCGTCGATCACAGCCCTCATACTCGCACCGGAACGGCTTCTCTCCTGCAACATGAAACTCACATTACTCATACTTGAAAGATGCGGACCAATAAACGTTAATTATAGACCATTTTTCCGAAACCAAAAAACGGTAATGAAACACATAGACGTCACATAACGTATATATATATATATATATATATATATATATATATATATATATATATATATATATATATATATATATATATATATATAAAGGTCATGTAATTTAATGTAATTAACGACCATTGCATACACCATAGGACAGAGTATACATATACACCACACTGCATACACAGGCTGGTGAAGCCCTGTGTCACGGTGCATGTGTACTGGCTTCATTTTAGGGGGGGGAGGGTGTTGCAACCAGAGGCAATCAACAATTACTTCTAACCTGCACTTCTTATGATGATAATATTGGCTAGTTATAACAATATTTTCGTTACAATATCTATGTATTACATAATTATTATAATAAATTGATGGCAAGTCGTTTGCTAATACATAAAATATTTAGATTATGGAGTTATTACAGGATCATAGAAAATGTGCTGCATATCATTATTGAAAATCAAAAGGAAAAATCAGTAACTGATTTTGCCATTGATACATCACGTTAATCTGACTACTTTGTGCATTTGAAGAGAAGCGTTGGAGATAGAATTTCTAGACCACAAACCAGAGTGCATGGAGGGGGAGTGGAGGGCGTTGTGTGAAACCCTGGTTAGGCTTCATTGGAAGCCTCAGGGACCCTAGAGGCTTCAGTTGAATCTCAGGTTACATTGTTCTTTTTGGCCATGTGTAGTGGTCTAAGGCGTGTGCTTGGGTTATGTACTGTGTTATCACTCCCAAGATCATTAAGGTACGTCATGACCCCCTTGAGAGGTTGGCAGGCCTTGGGCCCAACACCAAACCTGCAGCAGTGCCAGTAACAGTGCCACTGAGGACAAAACAAAAGGCCTGTACATGCGGGCCAACCATCAGGCCAGACCACCGAAGAAAACCGTAATTCCCGCCATTTATCAGAAGCCCTGAGGGGCGGTAAATCATGGCACTGTACCCCGCCTGTAATGGTGGCAGGCCAGGCCTCCATATTTCTCCCCATGTTCCTGCCGCTGCCTCCAGTAAAGTATAGGTGGCCTGGAGCTCTTCCCTGGAGCCTCCACAGCGCCTTCCTCGCACTCAAGGCCTCCACAGCGCCTGCCTCGCGCTCAAGGGTACTAAGGCCCGAGTGAAGGGAAACACTGGGTTTAAGAGCCCCTCCATAAAACACCTCAACACCGACCCTTTGAGACAACACAATATGGAACGGAGACCTGTGCTCGCCGCCCTCATTCTTCTTGTTACCTCGGCCACAGATACCTCATTATCTCGTGCAATAACACCATGGGATGAAGAAGCGCCCAGCTAGTCCCAGATCAACACGGGAGGAAGGTCAACCGAACTGGAACTAGGGCGTGCGACACACACACACACAAACACACACACACACCACACACACACACACACACACACACACACACACACACACACACACACACACACACATACACACACACACACACACACACACACACACACACACACACACACACACACACACACATACACAACACTAAAAGAAACTGGCAGAGTGGAAGAAAGGGAAGAAAAAGGTCAGTATGAACAAGGGAACTCCTAGCAGCCATGAATAGAGGCTGTAGACACAGATGAGCCGTGAGAGTAGCTCACTCCATCGCCATGGAGTAAAGTAGATGGAGGAGGCAGTAGAAAAAACTATTAACTCCATTCGTATTCCATTTGGCGGTAGAGAGCAGAGATGGCGGAGGACCAGGAGGTACAGGTCAACCCTGTAGAAGTTAACACAAGGGACTGAGTACCTAACACACCACTATACTCATACCAAATCGAGCCCATATCCCCAAACTCCACCCAGTCAACACCGCCCACGCCCCACCCCGCCCACACCACATATCCCACCCCGCCCACACCACGCAACAAACTACAGACCAGCCTAACCCACCACCCAGATCTCATGCTTTCACAACACTCACCAAAATTCCATTCCCGGCCATAAGCCACTCTCTAGAGGCTGGCTATACCCCCGGGGGCGACCCTGCGCCCGGCTGTATGGTCGGTAATCACCTCTAGATGGTCACCATTCAGGGGCATAGAGGCGCACCCAGGCCCTGGAAATTGTCGACTGTGTAACACTCTCGCCCAGGACCTGCGGTGACGTCCTCAACAGCTAATTGATGAGCCTCCAGGATAACTGCTGGTGATTCATTCAAAGCACTCGGAGCTTTGTTTGTGTCGAATAATTATCCATTAAGCAAGATATAGCATGATACGATAACTTCTAGAAAATGCAGGCACATCCCAGATCAGCCTGAGGAGGGTGATAGCTGCAGCACCAGCATCAGCAGCCGCAGCAGCAGCAAAAGCAGCAGCAGCAGCAGCAACAGCAGCAGCAGCAAAAGCAGCAGCAGCAGCAAAAGCAGCAGCAGCAGCAGCAGCAGCAGCAAAAGCAGCAGCAGCAGCAGCAGCAGCAGCAGCAGCAGCAGCAGCAGCTTGCTGTTGCGCTAAAGCTTCGAGGTTCAAGCCCCGTGTGTTGGGACTAGCTTCCACGCAGCGGACGGCTATGTAACAAGTGTCGCGGGTACCTGCACGCTTCGCAACGATGCACTCGCGCAAAGCTCAAGAGTTGAGTGCACTGTGTGCATAGAGCCGCAAGGCACCGTGCCTCACCCTTCACCGCAGTGCCACACGTGCCTCTAGTGCCGTCGTGTGGCTCCTAAGCCAACCTCAACCAGCACTAACACAAATATAACCAACTTCATCCCGAGGCATATTTAATTCCCCCCCCCCTTTCCAGTGATGAGTTTTCATTTCAAATATTTCTCTCGTGGGCTCTAACAAAAGCTGAATAGCGGAAGACGACCAAGAAGTTTACATAATCAATTCTCCCAAGAAGAAATGGGCCATTCTGTCAAGGGTTCGCCACTTGAAATACGGTCCAATAACAGCCATTCAGCTCACTAGGAACAGGAAGAATGGGGGAGGGAATGAATGAATGGCCGAGGTTATACTAACGGAAAGCAGGTACGCCACAGCCGGCTATGTCAGCCTCGGCTCCATTTCCGACCTGGAGCGTTATTAATTATTATCTTCATCGTCACGCTCAACCTCTGGCCAAGCTAAGCACCCAAGCCACTTAAACACACGTCGCCACTCGCCAAAGCAACAGGACAAAGCCAAACCAAACGAACTTAAAGACTTTTACGATCCAGTCTCTTTGAGGCGAGGAGTTGGCAGCTCCAGAGGGACCGACACCGGAGGGGAAGTGTTCCGACACCGAAGGGAGTGTTCCGACACCGAAGGGGGTGTTCCGACACCGAAGGGGAAGTGTTCCGACACCGAAGGGGAAGTGTTCGAACACCGGGGGATCGTATAGGCAACTCTTCTCCAAACAGCAGCGCGTGGCCCACGATAAACAGGGTACTCAGGAGCTTCTAGTGCCCGCCGGCCGTCGCTCCGGATCCTTATCTTGACAACGGGAAGGTGCTGCTGCTCCTCCTCGTCCTCCTCCCCTTTAGTAATTCATTAACGGGTCGACCTTTTCAATTGTATGAATATAGGAGAACGGTACACTGTGTACTAGAGTCTAATTTGGTTCATAGAGAGAAAGACAGGGATGGAGGAGAGGGAGTCAGAGAAGAAGAGAGAGAGAGCGACAGAGGCAGAGAGAGAGAGAGAGAGAGAGAGAGAGAGAGAGAGAGAGAGAGAGAGAGAGAGAGAGAGAGACCGAGAGAGCTAGAGACCGAGAGAGCTAGAGAACTAAGAGAGAGAGAGAGAGAGAGAGCTAGAGACCGAGAGAGAGAGAGAGAGCTAGGGAGAGAGAGCGCTAGAGAGCTAGAGAGCTAGGGAGAGTGAGGGAGAGCGAGAGAGTGTTGCCCAGACCAGCCACCACCACCTGCCGCCCATGGCAATGGTCCCGCTACCAGTATTGTTATTCAGTGGTCGTCGGTTATAACTTTACCTCCGCCTAATACTCCTGGAGGCCTGCCCGTCTTGCTAGCAACATTAATGACCTCGAACGCCTTCCAGTATTGCATCAACTCTTTGTCTCGTGAGGCAACGCCCGCGCCCCGCTCCCCCAGGACCCTCAACCTCACATAATCACAGATGCAGCGCTCTGTTAAGTGGGATTTCACACCTGGGAGCAAGGCTAAACACTACCTGTTGGGGGATTTTAACCAGAGTCGGGAGTCAGATTACAGAGGATTTACCGATAGAGCGATAGATAGTGTGTGACGGGCCGAGGGGAGGCGCCAGAGTGATGCGATAATGGGATAACACAGAAGCATTTAGGCTAGTTTCCTCATTCTAAATACACTTGAGGGGCTCTTGAGTGAGTGGCTACGGCGAGCCTAGGTCGGGGAGGAGACTCGCTCGCTTGGTTGAGGCAGTGATTGGTTAAGCCTTTATGTGTGTGTAAGTAGCAGATTACACCCTGGATAATCTGAATACACTTTCCTCTCAGACTCTTCTGTTCTGTCCCTGCTGTGTACTCGTTCCTTAGCCTCGCGTGTACCTCCTGCTTTCATCTTCTCTCTTTTCCACCTTTGTGTTCCACTCAATGCCTCCCTTCCCTTTTCCCTTCCAACCCTGCTATTTCTCCTCTCTCTCTCTCTCTCTCTCTCTCTCTCTCTCTCTCTCTCTCTCTCTCTCTCTCTCTCTCTCTCTCTCTCTCCGTCAGGGAGGGCAAACAGCACGGCGGGCGGCGTAATAGGAAAAAATGGCATGTTTTCAGTAGGCTGGGCAGGCCAGGGACTGCTTAACTGCTCCATGGGCTCCTGCTGCTGCCGCCCTGCTGGTGTGATGACCGTGTCATGCCTGCTGCTGGTGTGATGATCGTGATGATGATTATAGCTGAGATTATTATCATGTCTCGCTGCCAGGTGGTTTGTTTAAGGAGCTCATAAAGCAGTGATGACTGTCTGTGTGTGTGAGAGAGAGAGAGAGAGAGAGAGAGAGAGAGAGAGAGAGAGAGAGAGAGAGAGAGAGAGAGAGAGAGAGAGAGAGAGAGACGGGGGTAGAGATGTGCATAGGGGGGTGAGGGACAGTCTGCGTGATCCAGAGGCAGCGGGCGACAGAAACCCCCCCCCCCCCCCAAAGACCCGCTAACTTACAACACCATGCTGCTATTTTTACCAGACGATATTTTAGCGACACGTCTCATTTCCCCCCTCCGTGGGAAGCAGATCATCCTGGAGGCCCGAGCCCACCACCTGACGAAAACACCGCACGCAGAAGGAGCGTAGCTGCACCAGCAGGAGCTAGGTTAATGTGGATAATGCGACGAGCTGAAAATTTGGTTTGGGGTTGGCCAGGTGTACCGCGCTCGGCTAGAATGGGAGACTAATGAAGACAAGGCCGGTACAGGGTCCGCTGGCGGCGGCGGCCTCCGCGCCACACACACCAAACCTCTTCACTACCATACGCTTGCCAGTGCAAGGAAGGGATTCCATCTGGCAGTTTGGTCTGGATTGAGTGACAGGAGCGCGAAGGCCACCATCCCCCCCAACCACCATTACCTGCGGCTGCCATATCCGCAGGCGGCGACGAGGGACATCCATCCCGCAGCCCGACGCAGAAGGATCATCCCGCGGGGCGGTCCAGCCGGCCCTCCTTTCTCGACTGGTCCCTAGGAATCCTTGCGACAATTAGCATGAATATTTAAAGACACGTCCAGTAGTTACATACGCCCGCTGACTGCGAGAAGCAGCAGCTCTACGGCGCCTCGAGTATACCATCACTGAAGACGACTACACGACGTCCCGGAAATTAGTATACATCCTCGTTATGTGTCCTCGCTAAGCTAAGCCTCCGGTAACCACATTTTTGGTATCATCTGCTAATGATATCAAGCGCTAAATCTGCTCCCATTGGCAAACGATTTAGGCAGGAGAGTGAGTGCTGGTCGCCAATTACCAGCTGGTCGGGGTAGGGTGGCAGGGTGGAGTTGCCACCGCCAAACATACGCTCCCCTTGCCTTAAACCTCTCAAAGACAATATCCACTCCTTCAGAACCGCCTTCACCAATATGGAATAATTCTCCATGTCTTAACTCGCAGATAACTCACAACCGATGCATGTCCAGCGCTAGCGAACGCAAGACATTAAAACCCCAAAAGAATGGAGAACCAGCGCGTAGGCAAGAGCAACAGAGGGGAAATACGACAGCGCCAATATGGACAAACGAACCGGCGTTCTCCCCTCTCCGAGGAGCTGTTGTTGACACCCGGCTCAGAGGGGAACACACACACACACACAGCCGCACCACCCACAGCACCAACATTCCGCAGCTATATAAGCTTTTTTTATCGTCATTCCCAATGCTGCGGGGCAGTGCCATGTCAACGGCCACTGGTTCCGCCGGGATGACGGCACCGTCCCTGCCTATAACAACAGTATTCTTGAAAGATCAAAAGATAATGTTATCATTATCTTTTGATCGTCACTTGAAAGGTCAAGAGACGAAGGTCGGGTTTTCTTCGGCGGTTTTTGCCTAAAAAAAAGTAAAGTTATTATTAAGAGACAGCGTTAATCCTGTATGACTATATAGCCCTTGCAAGTGTTATGAGGACAAGGAGCTGGGTATGAGGACAAGGAGCTGGG
>WNGS01135237.1:15149158-15164485 GCA_020271785.1 Procambarus virginalis
GGAAGTACTTTCCGAGGTGCTTAAACACTATAAAGAAGATGTTGTTGTTGTTTAAGATTTGCTCCTTGGAACAAAAAGTTCCAAGTAGCACGGGCACGGGCTATGGTGAGCCCGTAGTGGACGTTTTTCTTATAAAGAAGAGGCTAGTGAGCCCCTTGTCCTACATGGTTGTTAAATCATTAGGGGAGTCGAACCGGGATCGTCGAAGGTTGCTAATGTGGTGTAGATTTCATGAAGGGAGACAGATCACTTGTGTGACAGTATCTTCCAAGCAGCTTAATGTCTTTTGTAGGGAAATTGGTTGAATCGATCATCTTAAAAAGCCATTAATTCCCACTGATCTTGAAACCCACAGATTAATAAAGAATTCACCAGATGGTTTTACAATGAGCCGCTCGTGCTTAGCAAATTTACTCTTATTCATTTCCAGTATGTTGACCAGACCACACACTAGAAGGTGAAGGGACGACGACGTTTCGGTCCGTCCTGGATCATTCACAATCGACTTGAGAATGGTCCAGGACGGACCGAAGCGTCGTCGTCCCTTCACTTTCTAGTGCGTTGTCTGGTCAACTTACCATAAATGGAGTTATATCCATATATATATATATATATATATATATATATATATATATGTATATATATATATATATATCTATATATATATATATATATATATATATATATCAAGCTGACTCCATACACAGTTTCAAATGTAGATATGATAGAGCCCAGTAGGCTCAGGAATCTGTACACCAGTTGATTGACAGTTGAGAGGCGGGACCAAAGAGCCAAAGCTCAACCCCCGCAAGCACAAATAGGTGAGTACACACACACACACACACACACACACACACACACACACACACACACACCACACACACACACACACGTAACTCCTCAAGGTGGCAACTCACCCTGACACCCACAATTAAACAGGCAGACAAGTCATAACAACTGGAGGCTTACGACCCTCTCATGAGTGCATAATGTACTCAGCTGGGCGAGGAGAGCACAGGAGAGGTACCAGGCCCTCCACACCTACTGTGGAGGAGCACTGGAGGAAGGAGGAGTGGAGTGGGCAGTGATGTAGTGTGTCGTGGCGACCAAACTAACGTCACCAAATACAACTAATACAACTACCAACCACGCACCGTTAGCCTCCACGTTGTCAGTCACTAAGCCACTCCAGACTCACCGTCCTCGTTCGTCTCACGACCCCAAAGATGGAACTGCAATTGCAACTCCTAAATCCTATGCAATTCTTTTGACCTATAATGTATTATAATGCATTCAAACTTGCATATACATCTCCAGCCACCTGATGTATTTAACTCTCTATTAGTGTCTACCATACACGCTGTCTCGTAGCACAATTGGCTACGGTCTCGGCTCACAAACGGGGATTCCTGGTCTCGATTCCCGTGCGGGTCAGAAATGTTTAGACATGATTTCTTTCACCTAATAACTCTATTCACCTAGCAGTAAACAGGTATCCCAGAAGTTGGGTAAATGTTGTGGGGTTACGTCCTGGGGGACATTAGTAGTTTGCTCTGGGGAGGGGGGGGGGGGAGGATGAGACATGGCGCGTGTATACCTATGGGCCCAAGAGCCGGAGTCCAACATGAGCTGAGAGCACTGGAGCTAGTATTCGTGAACTAGTTACTCATTTTCGTTATACAAAGTGTCTCATATATATATATATATATATATATATATATATATATATATATATATATATATATATATATATATAGAAAGTCAGCACCGTCAGCAGCGAGAGAGACACGTGGACACGACAAAGTCAAGCAGGATGATGAAAGCGATAAGGAAGGGCAGCTGCTGCCAGCACAAAGCTCCAGGAGGAAGCAGCCAGCGAATTAACTCCCGGAAATGTATAAGTCACCAAGTAAGTCCAAATGCGTAGCAGAATTATGGTAATAGAGAAATTATCTGATAAAACGAAGAATAAGAACGGAATTGTGTGTGTGTGTGTGAGAGAGAGAGAGATGAGGGTTTATGATATTGTATTTAGAAAGCAAGCATTAATACTCTAACACACGCACGCACGCCAATCAAACAGTTAATCACACTAAGACAATTCACAGACTGATGTAGTAACTACCGTTAGTAACAGAGTGCACAGACCGTTGTCACGGTGTGGTATTAACCTAACCAAACCCCCCCCCCACTTAACCTAACCACTCTAGCCAACATAAATTAACCAAACTGCATAGCCTAATCAAGCCACCTAGCCTAGCGACCCCACCTAGCCTTACAAACACGTTCGTAACCCACCAATCTCATTACCTAACGAAGCCACCTAGGCTACAAATGACGAGTCAGTTGGCTCAATATTTTATTTCGTTGCCTGATTTCGTGGCCTGATTTAATGGAGTCAAGCATATTGTTCTGAGTGGCGTCAACATTCACCAGAATATTCTCTACATTTGCTCTGAACGACGACATTACCTTATCGAACTCCCTTGCAACAGAACGGGCAGGTGAGGCAAGTTTGCAACGCTGGTTCACTAAGAGAAAGTGTCCGCAATGTTTCCACGTTGCGTGGTCGCTAGAGACTGGTCACTAGAGACAGCAGTCGCTAAATGCGATGGTCACTAAAGATGGTGGCTCACAGGAATATATATATATTTTTTGTATATATAAATTTCAATGTCTTACCTGACATGACACACTCAGACGCCGGTAAACAGCACTCAAAACATTTTTTTGAGTGTTTTGAGTCACTCACACACCCAAAGTTTTGTTTGGGTGTGTGAGTGTCGCGTGAGCCACGAATTGTGTTTGTGGGGCAGGGGTATGCTTCCTACACTCATATACACTAAACAGTCCGTGTGTGTGTGTGTGTGTGTGTGTGTGTGTGTGTGTGTGTGTGTGTGTGTGTGTGTGTGTGTGTGTGTGTGTGTGTGTGTGGCTCATAAGAGCAACAAAACCCACCAACTGACTTTGTAATGAGACAGTGGGACGCTGTCGGAGAAAGAGAGGTGAATGGCTATTGCGTCAGACAGGATCACACGTATTGAATTTTTTACGTCAACTATGAACGCAAGTACTGAATTTTGCGTCAGCTAGGAACGTAAGTACTAGCTTTTGCTTTAGTCAAGAACGCACATACTTTAGAAATGTTGCGTCAGCCAGAGACGCAGGGAGGAATACAGCAGAGCCTACAGGATGTTGTTGTTGTTTAAGATTCGCTACTTGGAACAAAAAGTTCCAAGTAGCGGAACTTTGAACTAGTAATTCAGCGTTGGGGGAGGGGGGAAGACCTCAATAAAAGCCTAACGCAAATGAATATACTCTGTCTGCCTGTCCCCCCGACACAAAGAATTACACTGTTTTTCAGCTACTTGGAACAAAAAGTTCCAAGTAGCACGGGCTATGGTGAGCCCGTAGTAGCTGGTAACTTACCCAGGGGGCGTTATATCTAATGCAACAATGTAAACATTACATATGAACCATAAAGTAGACATGCTTTACGTCACTGTTGTTGTTGTTGTTAAAGATTCGCTACTTGGAACAAAAAAGTTCAAAGTAGCACGGGCTATGGTGAGCCCGTATTACGTCACTGTCTTAAATCCAACACAACCTTATCCCCCTTATCCTCTTCCCTTCCCCAGCATCCTGTCCCCCTTCATCCACCTCCTCCCTCCACTACATTCTCCCCCCCACCTTTATCACTTCCTTCTCTCCTGCACCGCCACTTACGGGTTATTCATGCCCGTGCCAATTCACCGTGTCAATCCACAGTCAGTCCACCTCTACCCTTAGGAAGAGAATAATTAACCGCCTACACATTATTATAAACTTAATCATTCAAGAGCAACACAGGTATAGACGGAAAAAATGCATGTTTTAACAATTTTAATAAGAATTCTACGACAAGATTTGATAAATACTAGAAACAAAGAGACAATCCTGGATTGCTTGGAAATCATTGAATACCTAACAGACAAAAAACAAATGGTCATTGTCAGAAGTGGTGTCGAGCTGAAGGAACGTGACAAGGAAGTGAATTAAAATGTATTTGTAGTTAAAGATTTAGCTACTCAGGACGAAGTGTCCATGTAGCACGGGCTATGGTGAGCCCGTAATTAAAATGTAAATACCGAGGATAATTGCACAGAATGACAGGAAGAGCTTAATAAACTCCGGCCAAAGGTAGAGAAATGGCTGCTACTCGAGTTCAAACCCAACAACGTAAGGTAAAGAAGTTGGTGACGGGAGACAGGAGACCAGAATCACTCGACCCCATAAGAGAAAGACAAACGTTAGAATCAGAATGAATATAGATGATTAGTCACAATAACGTGGCTGAAATATGTTGACCAGACCACACACTAGAAAGTGAAGGGACGACGACGTTTCGGTCCGTCCTGGACCATTCTCAAGTCATCATTCTCATGCCAACTTGAGAATGGTCCAGGACGGACCGAAATGTCGTCGTCCCTTCACTTCCTAGTGTGTGGTCTGGCCAACAGAAAGAATAAATCACTTGGGAGTGAATGTAATTTCAGCATTAACCTTGCAACAGTCTGTTGCAGGGACGTATATGTGTATGTATATTTGTATAAGAAAGGGAGAGTTTGTCAACGAAAGAAAGTATTAAAGGAAGAGTGACAGCGAAGAGAGAGAGAGAGAGAGAGAGAGAGAGAGAGTATGAGGTGGTGTGAGCTAGTAAGAGGGAAGAGTGTGGGGGGCCAGAGAGAGTAGGGTGAGAGAGGTAGCTACGACCCAGGAAGTAGACGACACCCTGACATACGACTCTATAGTACCATGTTAAGAGAGCGCAGCCAGCATGAGCAACACACACCACACACACACACCACACACACACACACACACACACACACACACACACACACACACACACACACTCACCATAAGCCGCCTCCGGGACAACCTTACAGTGAGCCCTAATGTGAAGCAGAACATCAGAGCTAATAGCTCTCAATTATCTTGTTACCGCCAGTCACCGCCTCCACTGATAAATATCACCCACTGGGGGGAGAAACAACAACATAAAAACCCACCCACTGATCTGCATGGCTGCGGGAAGGCCAGTGGCTCTGAGTGGCCTCAAACCTGTCCTCACAGTTCAAGCACCTGAATGGCCACGCTTGAGACACGCTTATATTGGGATATTTGGGACACGGTTTATTGGGATTATACCACATCAATGTGAATGCTTCCCTGGGACTAATGAGTATTGTGTTCTGGGTAGGTTACGGCTGTTCATTATGATTCGTACTCTTATGGTTAGGCAAGAAAAAACTGTTGTTTTTCAGCAAAAGGTTCATGGGCCATTTATACAGAGGGTTCTTGACTATATGAAGAGTTGCATATGTGTCGAGAGCCAGGTGTGTGTGACACCACAGTCCCCCATCTCGCAGGTCAGTCATACATTGACAAGTGTTTAGTGGTCCCGTAGAAGGGGGTACCCGGCTCCACCCGGGTCTCTTCCCTCTTCTTTCCACCCTTGCTGCAAATGTCTTATTATTCAACATTTTCATCGTCGTGTAGAGAATGCTGAGGAGGAGAAGGGGTTGTGGGGTGGACCTGTCTGTTCCAGTGGGAGGTGTTGACAGTGTCGCGGGGAGGGGGTGTGGAGGGTTGGGACAGGTTGTCATCTTAGTGTGGAGGATTGTGGGAAGGAGTCAGTGGACCTGCCACTCTTGTGGTACATGTTCTGGGTACGCGATTTCTTGAGAGACCCGGGTCCAGCTGCTCCCCACCTCTCCTCCCCTCCTTCTTCCCTTCTCCTTCTCCCCCTCCTTCTCCTCTCATTACCTCTCTCTCCCTCCCCGACACAGTCTCGTTCAGGCCTACCAACCCCACTAGCCTCTCCCAGCTCCGTCAACCTCAATACAGGAAGCCGGCGGTTTGTCTAAAGTCTCCTCATTTTTCAGAGGATTTTGTCAACTGGAATTTGAACTGCAGCAATGTTATGACATATACGCCTTCGGCGGGTAGGCGGTTCCATGGGTTTATAGCCCTGTGGAGTGAAAAAGCATCTCCTGTTTTCTGTCCTACATTGTGACTTGTTGAGCATGAAACCGTTGCTCCTTGTTTGTGTTACATCTGTCCTTTAAGAAAAAAGTAGTTTGGATCATTATCCTCCAAATTGTTCGGCGTTTTAAAAGATCCAATAAGATCAGCCTTGTCATTTCTAGTTTGAAGTGTCGTTAGCCGTGTGGCCCTCAACCTGTATGAGAGTTGACTTAGTTCTGGAATGATTTTTTGTCACCCAAGGTTGAACTTTGTCCATAACAGATATGTCCTTATGAAGATCAGGTTTCCATGCTTGGATGCAATAGACCAAATGGGGGATGCAATAGACCAAATGGGAGATGAAATAGACCAAATGGGGGATGCAATAGACCGCACCACAGATTTGTAATGATCTATCACCACCTTCCTTTTTTCTTGAAGTCAAAGGTTCTATTCCTAGGGTTTGGCTGTGTTTGTTTTAATGGATCTCCTACTTCTTGTGCAAATTTTAATGATTAGCGTATTCTGACTCCAAGGTTCCTTTCTTCATCAATATTGCAGCAAGGTAATGAGGATTTGGTAGTTGTGATGTGTACCGATATGCTACATAATCAACGTCTTACAGGTTTTCTGTATTAAAAGCCATTTGCCAGACTTCTGACCATTTGTGCAGTTCATGTAAGGCCATAATATCATTTCCATTTCCTGCTTTATCATAATTCATAGTGTCATCTACAAATCTGATGATGTGGTAGTGTTGTGCTAACAACCACTGGAGGGTTATTAAGGTTTAGTAATCTCTGGAGGGTTATTAAGGTTTAGTAATCTCTGGAGGGTTATTAAGCCCTATCAATCTCTGGAGCGTTAATAAGCTCTATCAACCTCTGGAGGTTAAGGCCTATCAACCTCTGGAGGGTTATTAAGACCTATCAACCTCTGGAGGGTTATTCAGCCCTATCAACCTCTGGAGGGTTATTCAGCCCTATCAACCTCTGGAGGGTTAATAAGACCTATCAACCTCTGGAGGGTTATTAAGCCCTATCAACCTCTGGAGGGTTAATAAGACCTATCAACCTCTGGAGGGTTATTCAGCCCTATCAACTTCTGGAGGGTTATTAAGCCCTATCAACCTCTGGAGGGTTAATAAGACCTATCAACCTCTGGAGGGTTATTCAGCCCTATCAACCTCTGGAGGGTTAATAAGCCCTATCAACCTCTGGAGGGTTAATAAGCCCTATCAACCTCTGGAGGGTTAATAAGCCCTATCAACCTCTTGAGGGTTATTAAGGCCTATCAACCTCTGGAGGGTTATTCAGCCCTATCAACTTCTGGAGGGTTATTAAGCCCTATCAACCTCTGGAGGGTTAATAAGACCTATCAACCTCTGGAGGGTTATTAAGACCTATCAACCTCTGGAGGGTTATTAAGCCCTATCAACCTCTGGAGGGTTAATAAGACCTATCAACCTCTGGAGGGTTATTAAGCCCTATCAACCTCTGGAGGGTTAATAAGACCTATCAACTTCTGGAGGGTTATTAAGCCCTATCAACCTCTGGAGGGTTAATAAGACCTATCAACCTCTGGAGGGTTAATAAGCCCTATCAACCTCCGGCCATTAAGCCTACCGCAATGACTTACTGACCAACCAGCAAAAATCATTTGGTCCTATAATTACACTCTCGGTGTAAATACACCAAAGAGATACTTACATTACACACAGAGATCACACTAGCATGATGCATCAAATGAACAAATCCACAAAGGTCGTGATGAGGATTCGAACCTGCGTCTGAGAGGGTTGTGCAGCGTCTGGAATCCTCTCAAACGTAAGTTCGAATCCTCATCACGACCCTTGTGGATTTGTTCAGATACTTACACTTCTCAGTGTATTATAAAGGCTCCCTATACTGACCTAACGAACCGATCCTTAAAGAAGAGTCTAAAACCTGAGATAAACACATCTAATCTAACCTAACCTAACCTAACTTAACCTAACTTAGCCTAACCTAATCTTAACTTATCCTAATCATAGGAGATATAAGGGTGTATGCCGTCACTATGCTCAGAGTGACACAGGTTTTACAGCCTATAATTGTCTCTTGTGGGAAGTGGACTATTGATTACGCGAGTAGAGTGCCCCGAAGGTCAAGGTGGCACCTTGTGCACACAGACGCAATGCTTCTCGTTTGCGTCCCTGTTGCATGCCAGTTGCGTCCTAATTGTGTCCCAGTTGCGTCCAGTTGCCAAAAGACTTTTAATTTCCTCCTATTTATTTTCATTTTATCTAATGTTGTGTTACGTCTTACTGAAGTGCAGGTACCGGGTGTTGCAAGTACCGGGTCTGGCAGGTACCGGGTGTTGCAAGTACCGGGTCTGGCAGGTACCGGGTGTTGCAAGTACCGGGTCTGGCAGGTACCGGGTGTTGCAAAGCTAAGTCAGATCAGGTTTGTTAAGAAGGCTAGAACACTTAACCATATATATATATATATATATAGCATTTTCGTAGATCCCGTGATTCACACCCATACAAGCTGAGGCTTTTATTATTAAAAAAGTTTACTTCCAAATATCAAGATGATCACATTCACTTGTGATAAATGTTTGTGTCTTGACTTTCAGCTCTCTGACAAGTATCAGAAAAATCTACAAGTAGGTTCTTTGAGAATATGACATGACCCAGATGCCTTACGAAATACTTTACTGGCATCTCTCTGCATAACCATTTTCGTCCAGGGTCTGAATGAAGCGAATTCCGCGAGCCAAACGTACTTACAATGTAGCAAGATTATATGTGAGGTATTCAACACTAAATATATATCACATACTCCTGTTATGTTTGTTCACAGCTCTTAATTCTTTCGACAAGGACTCCAGATAACAAAGCACTAACGTGAGTACCTTGTGTGACCTTGTGAGTATCTTTAGTACCTTGTGAGTATCTTTTTAGTGGGAAGTTTTCAGAGAAGACATTACTCGATTTCCCAGCTACCGTGCATACCTGATAAGAAATATTTAAGTATCTACAGGACATAAGTTTTTGAAGCGGAGGAGGGCGACATTAGAGCTTAATATCGTACGGCTGGCAGCGGAGCGAAACAGAGGCGTATCGGGAAGAAGTGTTATACGGTGAGAAAAACACACAAATACAAAATAATTACAGATAATAATAAGTCAAATGGTAATATTTATATTGTCATTATACCACACGACTTTCACGAGTAATTGAGAAGTATAACAATAAAAGTGAGACTGAATAAGAATGAATGAAAAAAACAAAGAATGAAAGAAAGACGAAGGAAGACTAAGTGTGGAAAAACTGCTCTCGTAAGAGTTGCAAGCAATGTTGAACTCAGAACTTTGAGCAAGTTTTTGAACGCAAAGATTTATGAGAGGGATGGAGGGAGGAGGAACCTCTCTGGGGGAGGAGAGGCACCCCTAGCACTGGGGGAAGAGGCACCTTGACACTGAGAAAAAGTCTAGTATGTGAGAAGAAAGCTCAGTATATGGAAGGGATACTCATTATATAAGAGAGCAAGCACAGCATGTGGAAAAGAGGAGCTCATAATGAGAAAAGAGTTCACTGCCCCTGTGAGTCGTGACTCATAACTCTCACCTGTCTCAGACTCAATATCGGCGGAGAGTCTCGATTTGGATTTAGCGTATATGAAAAAATCAGCATGTTTTGTATATGCATCTATAGGATTTTTTTTTTTAGTCTGGTTTGAGAATCTTGTGCGGTGACATTCTTTGAGTTCTTCCTCAAAGTAACGTTATTGATGGGGGGATTTTGCACATTTTAGAGTTCAGTTTGATGAGTCTGATGAGGCCGGCTTCCCTCAAGAGCCTTGCTGGGGTCTCTATTATTTTTTACCCCCCACTCAATGCCCTTATTGCTGATATTAAATTCACTGAACTGCAAATGCCGTTGTGACNCCTGCAGGAGCTGGACTTGCCCCGCATACAACGGAGGCTGTGACTACTAATTTGATTATAACACACTGGCACACGTCCCACATGTAAAATAGCGGCACTGTTCATCATGACGTAGGAACAGTGATTGAGGTGCCACGGACGAGAGGACAATGGAATATTAAAGTGGAGTGAAGCGTGTTGTGTGGGTTGACAGACCCGGTCCATGTGGATCCTGGTGGGCCTGGTTCATGTGGATCCTGGTGGGCCTGGTCCATGTGGATCCAGGTGGGCCTGGTTCATGTGGATCCAGGTGAGCCTGGTTCATGTGGATCCTGGTGGGCCTGGTCCATGTGGATCCTGGTGGGCCTGTTTCATGTGGATCCTGGTGGGCCTGGTTCATGTGGATCCTGGTGGGCCTGGTCCATGTGGATCCTAGTGGGCCTGGTTCATGTGGATCCTGGTGGGCCTGGTCCATGTGGATCCTGGTGGGCCTGGTTCATGTGGATCCTGGTGGGCCTGGTTCATGTGGATCCAGGTGGGCCTGGTTCATGTGGATCCTGGTGGGCCCGGTCCATGTGGATCCTGGTGGGCCTGGTCCATGTGGATCCTGGTGGGCCCGGTCCACGCGGTGACAACTAGACCTGCTTTATAACGCGACAGAAATTAAAACTTAACCAAATATTCACACGTACATGACAGATTTTAAAATGATTTTCATAAATGCATTATATTAGAAAATTATTTTTGATAGCAAATAATATTAGGAAGAACTTGAATTTGGCTGAAAGTTTATGAAGCTTTAGAAGTTTAGAAGATAATTTATCCAGGGGGAAAAATACCAGAAATACGTCTTTGAATACAGAAGAAATGTTTTACCTACAGGAAGACATATTTTTTTTAAGAGAATGCGGTTAGGAAAAGCAAACTGCCGCATTTAATACAATGATGTCGCGTTTTAAGAAGGCCATTTAATGGCGGCTTCCGAGATTTATGGTGCGAAACTGCTTGTTCTTCACTCTTAAATGCAATATGTATATGATGCACAGTTGCAGACCTCGGGGCTAACCTAACCGGAAACGATCTCGACCTCAATATGGGAATTATACCGAGTGGTAACGATGCAGTCGTTACCGAGGTAGTAACGACTTCTCAGGTGCTAGCGAAGACGACAACCCCAGAAGAGTTAAACCAGTTCAGAACTTGAAGTGTTATGCCTCATTTTTTTTTATTAATTCAACAATTGAGTGAAATTTTTTTGCCAGACACAATGATGGAAGCTTCTCGAGGGAAGAGGGGGGGGGGGACCGGTAGTACAATCTGCTTCGTTTTGGACTCACAACCGAAAATTCCGGGTTCGAATCTTATGATGGTGATAAGGAGTCTTATGATGGTGATAAGGAGTTGTAAGTTAACCCCCCGTATTACCCCGTTCACACTCCCAGGGAGCCGGTCGGCCGAGCGGACAGCACGCTGGACTTGTGATCCTGTGGTCCTGGGTTCGATCCCAGGCGCCGGCGAGAAACAATGGACAGAGTTTCTTTCACCCTGTTACCTAGCAGTAAAATAGGTACCTGCGTGTTAGTCAGCTGTCACGGGCTGCTTCCTGGGGGTGGAGGCCTGGTCGAGGACCGGGCCGCGGGGACACTAAAACAAAAAAAAGCCCCGAAATCAGCTCAAGATAACCTCAAGATAACCTCCCGCTCAAAGTTAACTCGTCCAGCCTTTTGTTCAATATGACATGTTACAAGGTTCATTATAATTGTAAAATGAACTTCATAGAGTTTATTTCTATTATATATTCGTAAATAAACATGAATCTAATAAATATGAAGAGTCGTGCTGGTATTGTTTATCTAACTCCCTTTTACGTCACAAACTCTATATTCTGTATCTACACATGGAAAGTACTGTTTTGTTGACGGTTTGAGGAAGACAAAATTGTTCTCAGTAATTGCTGTTGGGTGCGTGACCAACATGGAGGGGTCAGGACAGGCCGTAAAGAAAAGAGCTCCACGTGACCCTGCCAAACTTACCCTACCTTGAGGATACCTTGAGGTGCTTCCGGGGCTTAGCGTCCCCGCGGCCCGGTCATCGACCAGGCCTCCTGGTTGCTGGACCCCTAAGCGAAATCTTGCAATACGACTGACACGACTCTTAATTTTTGTTTGTGATGTCATAAAACGTTTGTGCCTCCTACCTCCTCACCCTCTTCCTCCCCTCCCACCTCAAGCCTTCTCTCCTGCTGCCTCTCCCTGACCCCCAAGATGCACTCGCTCTCATCCTGAGCTGGAGATTAGCTTTACCGGGGAGCCAACATGAGGGTTCGACCCCCTCTGCGGGGCCATGAAAGATGGCTGTAATTTGGCCCACATGTACTTCAGGGCCCTGGTGGGCCCGTCTGGGTCAGTGGAGGCTGCGTCTCCCTCCGCTGGACAGTGGTGGGGCATCAAGGCGTAGGGAGGAAACTCATCATGTGATGATACATGTCCTAAATGATCTCTGGGTGAATGGATAAGTGTCTGGATGGATTAATGGCTGGCTGGCTGGATAATATCTGGATGGGTAATGTCTGGATGGATAAGTGTCTGGATGAAGGTACGCTCGAAGACATAGGTGCCATTGATATGAGGCCAGAGTCATTCATTGTTAGTAAAATGCTCCCTACACCTATCTTCATTACATTACATTTGCTTGGGTTAAACTCTAACAATCATTTGTTCGACCATTCCTGCAGCTTGTCCAGGTCTTCTTGAAGCCTCAAGCTGTCCTCCTCTGTCTTAATCCTTCTCATAATTTTGGCGTCGTCAGCAAACATTGAGAGGAATGAGTCAATACCCTCCGGGAGATCATTTACGTATATCAGAAACAGGATACTTCCGAGTACAGAGCCCTGTGGAACTCCACTGGTGACTTCATGCCAGTCTGAGGTCTCACCCCTCACTGTAACTCTCTGCTTCCTATTGCTTAGGTACTCCCTTATCCACTGGAGCACCTTACCAGCTACACCTGCCTGTTTCTCCAGCTTATGCATCAGCTTTTTATGGGGTACTGTGTCAAAGGCTTTCCGACAGTCCACACACACACACAGTTGTGTGTGTGTGGCACAGGTGTCGTTGGTCTTTCACCCACGTAAAGTGTTACAAATGCACATATGTGTGTTGTATAAATCGTCATGATCTTTTTAGTGTTTAGTTCTGCTTTTATAAAAGGCTTCAAACTGCTGTCGATGAACTGCACATAACCCACGTTTTCTGTTTCTTCCTGGTGCTATGTGCTCTCTCGCGTTGTTAGAATGAGCTGCAGTTTTGTTTAAGGTTGAAGAAAGAATGGGAAATGAATTAGCAAGCGTTTTTAAGGGTAAACTCTCAACAAATCCTAACAATCCCTCTCCCCACCCAAAAAAAAAAAAAAATTGTATCCCTCTGCTCTCCTGCTCTCGTAACGAGAATTGAAGTGGACGAGGTTGTTCTTGGCAGCAGGTTCCTGTAGAGCTCGCTCTAGGCCTCACCATTGTTGTATTTGAAATTGAAGTTGAAATTGAAATAAGTTTATTGAGATAAAATTGTATTTGTGGGGGAACAGGAAGATATTGTTAGGGTAGGGTAAGTCAGATGGACCTTTTACCACCTGAATGGGATATGAGGACACGATGCTGGGATATGTGGACACGGAGCTGGAATATGTGGACAAGGAGCTGGAATATGTGGACAAGGAGCTGGGATATGTGGACAAGGAGCTGGGATATGTGGACAAGGAGCTGGAATATGTGGACAAGGAGCTAGAATATGTGGACAAGGAGCTGGGATATGTGGACAAGGAGCTGGGATATGTGGACAAGGAGCTGGAATATGTGGACAAGGAGCTGGAATATGTGGACAAGGAGCTGGGATACAATGTTGGAGTGGACGAAAGATGCACAACCACTTCCACCATCGGGGATCGAAGACAGTCCTTGCAAGAGGCTGTTGTGGTGCGGAAACCATCTTTTTATATTTATAAAGTCAACGTTATAATTGATTCTACTTCATTGGGTCTGCCCCTCAAGTTATCGAGGCCGTTTTGTCATGACCGAAATTTTGTGAACATGGCGAAATTAATTGAGTGTTGAGAACGTTTGCTTAGTAACAGCCTCGGTTCCAAGAGGCTCTTTGCAGTAATTATCAACATTCCATTATTACATCGTCAACAAATCAACATGATAATCGAGTCTCCAGTTAGTTCAGAACATTAGATTTGTCCAGAAATCTATTTTTTTTAACATTAGAATTTATAGATCTCGTGTACGTCGGGAAAATCAAAATAAAAAATGAGATAAGAATTCGAACATCAATATTTGACCGGACTAATAATTTATCTATATAAATAACAGGTGTTCAGTGCTCATATCTATGTTGATAGTCGAATGTTAAAATCTGTACTCAAAAAAAAAAAACTTTTATCTGATGCCTCATGGCTCGCTGCACCCGCCCCTGAGTCATCAGCCATAAACCTGTAGCCAGTGTGAAGCACGATGCTCTAACCTAATCAAATCTTTTCATTATTGATTTCAAATGTTTGAATATTTGCATTACTATTGCTGGTACCTTTACTACAAGTAATAGTTGTACTACCAACAACTACTACTATCTGATACACGTAGCAAGACGAATAAATAGACCTGGGACTATTGAGAAACAAATTGATAGAAGTGGTGGACCGACAAACACGCTCAAACCATTTGATGGCGCGTCAAATGAAAAGTAATAAAAAAAAAATATTAGTCTTCAAATACAATATTACAAATGGAGCAAACTTTATATATGTGACGACCTTTGCATGCAGAGAGCTAACATTATCCTCCAAGATTAACAAGAGAGAGAGAGAGAGGGGGGGGAGGGGGGGGGAGGGGGGAGGGGAGAGGGGAGAGGTGAGAGAGTGAGAGTGAGTTACAAAACCCTAATAATCATTGTAACAAGACACAGGAAGGCGAGTGATACACACCCAAGGTGACACATGCTATGTGAAGGTGACACAGGCATTGTGAAGGTGACACATAAAGTGACACAAAGTGACACATAAAGTGACACATAAAGTGACACACCAGTAAAAGGAAGATATATACAACACGAGACAACATAAGAAGACAGTGAGGTGTGTTGCCAGTCAGCAACATGATGACAGTGACGATGATTGTGAGAGGTTATCTTGAGGTTATCTTGAGATGATTTCGGGGCTTTAGTGTCCCCGCGGCCCGGTCCTCGACCAGGCCTCCACCACCAGGAAGCAGCCCGTGACAGCTGACTAACACCCAGGTACCTATTTTACTGCTAGGTAACAGGAGCATAGGGTGAAAGAAACTCTGCCCATTGTTTCTCGCCGGCGCCTGGGATCGAACCCAGGACCACAGGATCACAAGTCCAGCGTGCT
>WNGS01135237.1:15164503-15199416 GCA_020271785.1 Procambarus virginalis
CTTGCAATATGAAGCAGTTTACACACAGAGAAATCACAATAGCGTGAGGCATCAAATGAACAAAACCACAAGGGCCGTGATGTGGGTCTCGAACCTACGTTGCAATTCCCGGTTGCAATTCTTTGACCATGTCGTGGCACAGTCGATTAAGGCAGCGTCTGGGATCCTCTCGGACGTCGGTTCGAACCCTCATCACGGCCCTTGTGGATTTGTTCATGAAGCAGGTTTTTTTTTGTAAATATGAAGTTTTTTTGCAATATGGAGCTGTTCTTGCAACCTGAATACATTTCGGTCATTGTGCTTGCCAAGACCATCAGACCATGACCAGGTCTTCATCGTACAAGACGCCCTGACTAACGCCTTGAATTACGTGGACTCACTATCGTGAGAAATATAATTGTATAATTAACACTTAGAATAGTGGTGATGTATCATGCTGGTTGATGTATCATGCTGGGTGATGTATCATGCTGGGTGATGTATCATGCTGGTTGACGTATCATGCTGGGTGATGTATCATGCTGGGTGATGTATCATGCTGGTTGATGTATCATGCTGGTTGATGTATCATGCTGGTTGACGTATCATGCTGGGTGATGTATCATGCTGGGTGATGTATCATGCTGGTTGATGTATCATGCTGGTTGATGTATCATGCTGGTTGATGTACCATGTTGGTTCTTCTTCATTCGTCAGAACTCTCTGTCCATGAATGTAAAAGATATGCCCCCTTTTTTTGACCAAAAAAAAGTCACTCATAAACCTTTTGTCTCAAGGAGAGGTCAGCATTTAATGACAGCCTTGACCACCAAATTTCAGTAAACTCTTATGACAGAAAATAAGTGAGTACCATCCCAGCAGTTTTGGTAGCTAGTCTACCATAGCAGAGCTCTGGTCAGAAACAAGGTATATTGTTTTTGTGGGTGTGAGAGGGGGGGGGAGAGAGAGAGGGGGGGGGAGAGAGAGGGGGGGGGGCAGGGAGATGTGAAGAGAGGAGGAGAAAGGGAAGGAGAGATGCAAGAGAGATGTGAGGAGGATGGAGGGAAATTGAGAGAACTCCCCTCCCTAATTTATGATAAATTATTGTTATCAAAATTATTTTTGATAGTTATTGTGATATAATTATTTTATCAAAACTTGCGTAACTGCTTCGTGAATCTGGGGCCACGCTCTTATCCGGACTTCCTAAAACGGAATGTAGATGTCGCCACGGTCGATGTCATTAAAGACGCTATCTGCCGCTCTAAGATGTCCTCTTCCACGCCATCCATCACCGAATATCTATGACGTCATTCAATGTGATATCCACGATGCTAACCTAGCCGCTAGACACCCTAGCCACAGGGTGTGGCTCTGTGTCTAGGGTGTCGAGTGTGGCTCTGTGTCTAGGGTGTCGAGTGTGGCTCTGTGTCTAGGGTGTCGAGTGTGGCTCTGTGTCTAGGGTGTCGAGTGTGGCTCTGTGTCTCGGGTGTCGAGTGTGGCTCTGTATCTAGGGTGTCGAGTGTGGCTCTGTGTCTAGGGTGTCGAGTGTGGCTCTGTGTCTAGGGTGTCGAGTGTGGCTCTGTGTCTAGGGTGTCGAGTGTGGCTCTGTGTCTAGGGTGTCGAGTGTGGCTCTGTGTCTAGGGTGTCGAGTGTGGCTCTGTGTCTAGGGTGTCGAGTGTGGCTCTGTGTCTAGGGTGTCGAGTGTGGCTCTGTGTCTAGGGTGTCGAGTGTGGCTCTGTGTCTAGGGTGTCGAGTGTGGCTCTGTGTCTAGAAGGATACCGTCAGATTGCGAGCCGCGGCGTCTAACAGCCTGGTTGACCAAACCACGATCTAGGTCTAGTCGGAGACCGGGCCGCATGGACAATGATCCACGGAGCCATCTCGAGGCTCCAGATAAGGTGGTGGTGTTCGGGGTTGATGACTGAGTGACGCGTCTACTAAACAAGCCATTCAACTCGAACCAAAATGTTGAACAGCGGAAGGGAACTATCAGGAGAGAACGCCAAGCCATTACGACTATATAGCCCTTGGAAGGGGTCAGGATAAGGATCTGGGATGGGCGGGGGGGGGGGGCGGGGGAAAGGAATGGTGCCCCAACCACTTGTGGACGGTCGGGGATTGAACGCCGACCTGCATGATGAGAGAACGTCGCTCTACCGTCCAAAAACACATTTCTTTTCTGGAGTAATAGCTTGAACAAGTAATATTTTCTGGAGTAATAGCTTGAACAAGTAATATTTTCTGGAGTAATAGCTTGAACAAGTAATATTTTCTGGAGTAATAGTCTTATACTTATACTTACACAAGTAACTAGGGGTACCAGGTAAACCCCAGGACCGACTCTCAGGAAGGTGAGATCTCTTACCAGTCTTGCCGAGGTAAACCGAGGGATTTACCAGAGTCGTGGTTTACCTCCACGTATCTCCGGACGTCTCTCCAAGACACACGCGCACGTAGAGTATCCATGCATACTCCGAGACAGAGGCGGAGGTACAATGACGGAATATATAAGGAAGGAAGGAAAATGCAGGAGGCCTGTTGGCCCTCACGAGGCTGGTCCTGTTTACATCCATCTACACCCTGCGTGGTGTAGACGACACCCAACACTTTATAAAGTATAGCTAAGCTGGGCTAAGAGAGAGAACATCGGGGTAAAGCAACTTTAGATATAGTACACCGGTACAACGGTACAACGGTACAGTGAATAAAATGCAACATGATAATACAGATTGCATTTCACAGACGGCCAGAAATTCTTTAACATCGCTCCCCGCTACACACTGACATACAAAAAGAAGGAACATGAAACAGAGATGCTAAAAATGGGGGCGAAAGAATACCTAACAGGAAGAAACAGTGACAGGAAGAGGGGTCACATTGAGGTATGTATCACGTACGTGAGACCAATACTAGACGATGCACTACAATATAAGCCAAACATAACCTGGATTAGAAAACAATGTAACTAATCGGATTCAAATATTCGCCGCTAAACTCGTACTAAACCTGTGAAATATGCCTGAATTTCCTATAGCAACGGCCTGCCTAGCATCCGGCCGAGGGGTCAGTAGCCTGCTGATAGATCAATATCAACGCCAAACTGACTGACAAGCACGTCGCTGGAGCCTGCATGCAACATGGCCCAGAAGAAGCTCTTATGAACACACAATATGTTGCTAACTCTCCATTCTCAGCAACTAAATGGTTGCAACAAGATAAAATCTTTACTTATAAAAAATGATAAATAGGAGAAAGGTATTCAATTGCCCTATTTCAACTAATGATTCAGTCACAGCATAAACGAACATAATTTATAAACAAAATCTAAATCTAATTGATAATACACTCTCTATGCCAGACTTTGACGGGTAGAAGATCATTTTACGAGAGGGAGGCGTTCCCAATCAGCTTAGGCCAATTAAGTGATCAAGTCATGATTATCCCTAAGTACACCTTGGTCGCGTGTAGTTACCGTCATCGGTAATCACCTGATCGGTCCAATTAACTTACCACGGGGGAAGTTACGGCATTACTATCAAGGCTCAAGCTGGGAAATTTTAAGTTATGTCTGCGTTTTTATTCTTTGGGAGAAAATTGACAAGAGCGCTTGCGGCGGACCTCGCGCAGGTTGGCTGCCCTGGAGTGGCTGCCGTGTGTGCGGATGTGACGTCACAGTCCGTCACGAACGGTACACGTCAGCGGTATGGTGTGACGTCACAGCCTAGACCTGGGGCCAGATTCACGAAGCAGTTACCCCAAGCACTTACGAACGTGTACATCTTTCTTCAATCTTTGACACCTTTGGTTACATTTATTAAACACTTTACAAGCACGAAAACTTGCCAATGAACTGTTGTTATTGTTATAAACAGCCTCCTGGTGCTTCGGAGCTCATTAACTGTTTAATAATTGTAAACAAAGCCGCCAAAGATTGAGAAAAGATGTACAGGCTCGTAAGTGCTTGCGTAACTACTTCGTGAATCTGACCCCTTGGTTACTTACTGAACTAGAGCGGTTGAGAATTATGTTGCCGGCTTGGGGTTATTATCCTAGGAAACATCTTTTTTTTCTTGTAAGACAATTTAATTCGTTATTTGTAATAATAATATTCGGTGGGGGTTATATCTCCCCCCCCCCCATGATACAACCCCACAGCAAGCCGAATTAACTCTCGGATACCTATTTACTGCGGAGGTGGACAGGGGCATTAGGTGAAAGAAAATATGCCCAACCACTTCTCTGGAGTCCAGCCAGTGAGGATCTGGACGCGGCCCTCGGGGCGGCCTATCTTGAGGTTATCTTGAGGTTATCTTGAGATGATTTCGGGGCTTTTTAGTGTCCCCGCGGCCCGGTCCTCGACCAAGCCTCCACTCCCAGGAAGCAGCCCGTGACAGCTGACTAACACCCAGGTACCTATTTTACTGCTAGGTAACAGGGGCATAGGGTGAAAGAAACTCTGCCCATTGTTTCTCGCCGGCGCCCGGGATCGAACCGGGAGGGACCACAGGATCACAAGTCCAGGGTGCTGTCCGCTCGGCCGACCGGCTCCCGGACCGGCCTGGACTAGTCTGCCTGCCAAACCAGGTTTTATATATGAATCATTATGAACAAAAAGTGGACCTGGTCATCCCCATACTGCTCCTCCGAGGACTGAGACACACTTACACCCCCACCACCACCACCCGCACCCACAGTGATTAGAACTAATAAATATATTATTATTAATGTCTTAAGTAAACTTTATTAGGGAACGTGAGCATGGATGCAGGAATGATAAGACCCGCTTAGCAGACCTGAGAGAGAGAGAGAGAGACCTTGACACTAAAACGACGTCAGTCAGACATGAGAAGGGTGGGTAGGCTGCATATTTCTAGGACTGCCAGAGAGCCTTTAACACAGGAACACGTTGCACTAGTTGGGAGAAACAGACGGGAATTACCGGTACGCTGAGTCGTCACCCGTCACTCATCTGTCGTTGATTTCCTCATCAATTGTTCGTAACTCACCCGCATTACCCGCCACACATTTCCTTATAGATCTATCGGAACTCAGTCATCCGCCACTCATTCCCCCTCACCCATCACACATTCCATCACCTGTCACTCATTCGCTCACCCGTAACTCCCAACTCATCCATCATGCACGCCGTCACTCACCGCCATCCATCACTACATATAATGTACATATATTATGCTAAATCCTGCAAGCAGAAAGTTATTAAACCTCCACAAGTGTCATGTTCGTACGCCGAATATACTCTGTGTGGAAAAGTTGTAAAAAAGCCTGTCAACACTTGACTTGTCACACACACATGTCCGCGTTCAGGGCAGCTGACCCGGGAGTATTAGCGCTCTCTTCGTGGCTTGAAACGCCCCATTCTAACTCAACCTTTCTGACAAATGGTCGTTAATTCGCTACTCTGGCTGTTAACGGGGGACCGGAAACAGTCTGTGGCACTCTTTCATGCCCCTCTATATATATATATATATAATATATATAATATATATATATATATATATATATATATACCCTACCCCCCATAGAACCCCCTACTCCCTTCACCTTTTCTGCCTCTGGCCCCCTGGCACCCTCTCCCCTATCTGGCACTCCCCCCCCCACCCCTACTATCCGATATTCCCCACCTGTAACCCCCCTAAAAACACCGTCCCCACCCCCCCCTCCCCCCCCCCCTTACCACGGAACAATACCGCGCCAATACCTCTAATGACCACTATCTCGTCCCGTCAGCTACCAACCCACAACCATCCGTCCCCTGGGACGAGGCTCTGTCCACACCCCAGGTCCTCGCGCTAAATAGACGGTCTATCCCCTCGGAAGAAGGGAGGGACGGGAGGATTAGGACAGGGGGGACTAATCGTAGACAGGGTTGATAGTGAACAAGGAGCCGATGGTGCAGACAGAGGTGGTGGTGGTGGTGGTGGGGGGGGGTGATAGACAGAAGATACACGTGCGAGACAGGTGAGCGAGAAAGGATTAGTTATAGTCAGGACGGGAAGTAGGATAAAATGACGACATTTGGGGTTAGACAGGAGAGGGGTGAGACAGGAGAGGGGGTGAGACATGGAGGGGGGGTGAGACAGGAGAGACAGAAGGTGCTGCACCAGACGAGTAATGTGATAATGGCGGGAGTTATTACTGCTCCATCCAGTCCTGATAACCTCATTAGTGGGAAGTGAGGGAGAGGGTGAGGAGTGAGGCAGGGGTGGGGAGTGAGGGAGTGAGGAAGGGGTGAGGAGTGAGGGAGGGTGGGTGAGGGTGAGGAGAGAATGAGTAGTGAGTCAGGGGTGGACAGTGAGCCGCAAATTGGCAGTACACCACGGGCTAACAAGCAGAGTAGGAACGCCGCTGAAGACTCTATAACCTCTAACAGAAAAAGCAAATGGACTCAAAGAGTTGAACAGCTCACAAGAAGCTAGACACACTAGGCGAGTAGATCAAGACTGAACTAAGAGGAGCGTCTCCTCTATAACCCCCGTTGGGTTGAGCCTCAGCTGCTGGCCCCGGCTTTCTAACGCTTATAATTGCTTGGTGTAGTGAAGTGATTCAGTTTGCAAGTGTCTGCGCTTGTGTACTCTCACCTAATTGAGCTGGTTGGGGTTGAGCTGCAGCTCTTGTGTCCCGGGTATGTGTGTGTTCTCACCTCAGCTTGAAGAGTCGAACATCTGCTCTTATAGCCTCGCGTATCTACCATCATTAATTCAATGCAAAGTATTTAAAATTTGTGTCTGCAGGATCAAGCTCTTAGCTCTTGGATCCCGTCTTTCTAACCTTCGGTTGTCTAATGTAGACTCCCAAACTAATTTTCTCTATCGTATCTAGTATACATATTTCTAACACACACACAGACACACACACACACAGGGCACTCGCGGCTGAGTGGACAGCGCTTGGAGTCGTAATCCTAAGGGCCAGGATTTGATTCCCGACGGAAGCAGAAACAATTGGGAAGCGTTTCTTTCACCTAATTCATCTGTTCACCAAGCAGTAAATAGGTACTTGGGAGTTAGACAGCTACTACGAGCTACATCCTTGGAATGTGTTCTCACCTATTTGTACTTACCTGTTTGTGTTTGCAAATCGAGCATTGACTCTTGGATCCTGACTTTCTAGTTGCCGGGTGGTTAAAACAACGATTCCTGTCATTCTTCTAACCTCGCAAATCTAGTTTTAAAACTATGAATAGTTTTCTCCCACAAAGGGCTCCATTAGTACACTCCATGTCCCCACTACTCTCTCACGCTAAAAGAAAACTTCCTGACATCTCAGTGACTCATCTGAGCTTCCAGCTTCCACCCATGTCCCCTCGTTCTGTTTGTATTCAGTGTGAATATTTCGGCTGTTTCCACTCTGTCAATCCCCATAAGTATTTTATATGTTGCTATCATATCTCCCCGTTTCCTCCACTTTTCTAAGGTAATCAGGTTCAGTTCCTTCAGTCGCTCTTCATATCCAATCCCTCGCAACTCTAGAACGAGCTTCGTCACAAATTTCTGAGCCTTTTCCAGTTTCATTATGTGTTTCTTTCACCCTTTAAGTTCCATGACTGGGTTGCATACTCTAAACTGGTCTCGCGTCGTGTATGCTGTGTGTTGATGTGTGTGTGTACTCACCTAGTTGTACTCACCTAGTTGTGCTTGCGGGGGTTGAGCTCTGGCTCTTTGGTCCCGCCTCTCAACCGTCAATCAACAGGTGTACAGTTTCCTGAGCCTAATGGGCTCTATCATATCCTACACTTGAAACTGTGTATGGAGTCAGCCTCCACCACATCGCTTCCTAATACATTCCATTTGTCAACCACTCTGACACTAAAAAAGTTCTTTCTAATATCTCTGTGGCTCATTTGGGCACTCAGTTTCCACCTGTGTCCCCTAGTGCGTGTGCCCCCTTGTGTTAAACACGCCTGTCTTTATCAACCCTGTCTATTCCCCTGAGAATCTTGAATGTGGTGATCATGTCCCCCCTAACTCTTCTGTCTTCCAACGAAGTGAGGTTTAATTCCTGCAGTCGCTTTAATTCCTGCAGTGTGTGTGTGTGTGTGTGTGTGTGTNACAATCAAACTTTCGGAGCCTCACCCACGTTTCGCTGACTGAGAGCTCTATATAATATAGAGTCAGCAAGCTTACACAAAAGTGAGTCAATTTACATACTCAAAACCAAAATTCTTTAGTCACAATTTACAAAGAAAGAAATTCAATTTACAGATGAAATTTTCTTCTGTAGAAAAAAATTCTACAGAAGAACAAAACGAGGAACCAAGACTCGCCATGAATGATTGAATATCGTGATACAGGAAGAGCCAACAACCTCACCTGACGATTATGTAACACCTTGAACTCTTAAACAAGAGTACATGAAAATACAGCAGAAGGCTTATGGCCCAAATGGCCTAATTCTATAGCTATACCCACCCTACAACCGAGTCATACACATGTCTAACCTACACTCGAAACACTCCAGCACTCCCATAAATCCTATTTCCAAAACCAGTATTTACACAGGTCTTTCTTAAATCTAAACTAATTTATACCCATCGTTTCGTGTATCTATTTGGGTGAGATTTAGTATATATATATATATATAGATATAGATATATAATATATATATATATATATATATATATATATAATATGTAGGAAAGGAGAACGGTATGAGTTAGACTTTGTTATTGTCTTAACGAGGGAGGTTTCTACCTCTTGGATTAGTCATTCTTGTCCTGTACGCGTTCAGGGCAGCCCGTTCTCGTGACCTGCCACAACACACAAAATAAATGGTACTAAATCGCCGTCGCCCGAACCACTCTCCTAACCTATACAACCAAGACATAAAGAACTTGATATTATTTTTCTATCAGTAATTAATGAGATAAGTTACACGTTTCCAAACTTTAGTGTCATGTAGAGTCAATCAACTCTGAATAGCTAATCAACCCTATAGAGTCACTCTATCCCATAAAATCATTCTACTTATTACACACAGAGATCACACTAATGTGATGCATCAATGAACAAATCCACAAGGGCCGTGACGAGGATTCGAACCTGCGTCGGGAGCATCCCAGACACTGCCTTAATCGGCTTGAGCTACGACAGGGTAAAAAGGGTTGTTGAAACGAAGTTCTACTGAACCTACTGGAATCTCGTCACGGCCCTTGTGGATTTGTCCATTCTACTTTATAGTGAAGCGGGAGGGGAGGGAGGAGGAGGAGGAGGAGGAGGGTGGGGGGGGGGGGTCTGAGGGCCACCCTCAAGGTCAACCTCCACCACGACTCATGCGTGTCACATTAAGAGACATTTGAACCGTAGCATCGGAAATGGTTTCAACCACTGTCTACCCACCTGACCACCAGCCTACCTGTGTGCCTTGGGTACCTGTATAGGTTAACTACCTGTCTCTCTCTCTCTCTCTCTCTCTCTCTCTCTCTCTCTCTCTCTCTCTCTCTCTCTCTCTCTCTCTCTCTCTCTCTCTCTCTCTCTCTCTCTCCAGGGTCGAATGGTTCAGAAGCCATTCTGCTGTAAGATCACCAAATGACCATCATTTTAACTTTTTAAATGTTTTGAAATTGAATTTGAAGCTTTTCAGAGACGCTTAGACAGCTGTTCCGGCGCAGATCACACATCCCTTCCTCACGGGACACAATTGTGCCCCCTTCAAACTGTGAATTAGAATTAGACATTTGATCAGGAAGGCAGAAAGCCCTTCGTCAGAACTGGAAACTCGAGAGAGGCAGACGAGGAGTCACAATAACTTGGCTGAAGTATGTTGACCAGACCACACACTAGAAAGTGAAGGGACGACGACGTTTCGGTCCGTCCTGGACCATTCTCAAAGTCGATTGCAAATGGCAACGACCGAAACGTCGTCGGGCCTTCACCTTCTAGTGTGTGTGGTCTGGTCATCAAGAAGAGGCAGTAAGGCTCTCGGCAGCAGACATTTCCGCGTCACTCATCATCATAGGTGACACAATTATTGCCTCTCGTTGACACTTATTAAAGGTGCTGTGCGAGCGGGAGATGAATCTGCTCATAACATCATTCAGCAGCCTCAACAAGGTAATTGTGGTGAACAGTTAGTGTTTTTTATGGCCTCCAGGCTGTGATGGTGATGGGTCTTGTTGACGGTGATGGTTGTCGTTGATAGGAATGGTGGTAATGATGATGGTGGTAGCTGCTGCTGTTGTCTGCAGTGATGGTGGACGGTGAAGATGAGCCAGTGACACATGGACGCGTGGCAGCACCGTACATGCTGACAACAGTGAGTTAATTCCGAGCTGATTATCCCTGTATAGCATACGGGCTCACCATAGCCCGTGCTACTTGAAACTTCTTGTTCTAGGTAGCGAATCTTTAACAACAACATATCCCTGTAAGTTCAGCCTTTAACGCCCACAACCGAGAATGACAAAGAGTTGAACAAGTGTTACAGAGACAAACACAGAAGCAGAGGAAGTTCATGAAGAACAAGAAGAACAGGAACGAGGGATGAACAAAATGACTACTAAGCACAACATCGACAGCGTAAAGAAGAAGTAGATAATAGCGAATAAAACACAAATAGAAGATTTGATCAAGAAATAGAAGACTTTGATCTAGAAATAGAAGACTTTGATCTAGAAATAGAAGACTTTGATCTAGAAATAGAAGACTTTGATCTAGAAATAGAAGACTTTGATATACAAATAGAAGACTTTGATCTAGAAATAGAAGACTTTGATCTAGAAATAGAAGACTTTGATCTAGAAATAGAAGACTTTGATCTAGAAATAGAAGACTTTGATCTAGAAATAGAAGACTTTGATCTAGAAATAGAAGACTTTGATCTAGAAATAGTAGACTTTGATCTAGAAATAGAAGGCTTTGATCTAGAAATAGAAGACTCCCCTCACACCCACGCCCTCTACCTCACCTCTCAGAAGACATATCCGAAGTGACCTTGTGGGTCCCCACCATTGCAGGCTTTAATTATGTTCTCTAACCCGCCTCCTGTTTTCTTTGCCATATATGACACAGTGATAGATTACAGGATGGGTGTTACAAGGGAGGCTCTAGAACATCTAGTGGGGGCTTCTGGGTCTAGTCCTGTGCCTATTTAAGACTTAGTTGCTGCTAAAGTAAGTCCACCTGCATGGGGGGTACGCACGGCTGTGAAGCAAAACGTGGCATTGCTTACAATTACCTGATGTGACGTGTAAGACTGAGCAAGGCCTTAACTGTCCACCATTGGGGGTTAATTGTCCCCCAGTTCGACTGCTTGAACTCTATTTGCCGTATCTAATCTGGGTGTTGGGGCTACGTCAAGACCATCCCAATGATAGGATTTTTCATTGGAGGTGGAATCATGTATCCCCATCAATACAACTGGCGGAAAACAGCTGTATAATCATACATTATGGACACGTGATGTAACTAATGGACACCTTCTAATTAAGCCACCTTGAGGGAAAGCCTCGAGCAACTTTAATAGATGAATGAACATTGTGAATGGAATATGAAATCGACGCGTAGCGAGAATGAATTGACAGTTAATACTCTGTATCATGAATGAAATGAATGTAGTTCTACGTGACGTGAATACCAATGAAGAAAAATGACGGCAGTGAAAGCATGGACCTGAGCTGAATTGAAATGCATTGCAGTAGAGTGTAGCACAATGCAGTACGTGGCAGCACAATGCAGCACAATTTAGCTTAGGGCAGAACACTGTGCTCAGATATCCTATTTACCCATTCCAGCAAGGCATTCCCATTCCAACCAGACATGCCCATTCCAATCACCCTCCCCCCCATTCCAGCCAGAGACACTTATTCCAATCCACCCCCATTCCAGCCAGAGACACCCATTCCAATCACTCCCAGTCCAACCAGACATACCTAGTCGAGGGATGCTGGGATGCCGGACGTGGCCAACATCATCTCCCAGGCGCCCGCCCGCACTGACATAACCAAAGCGGCTCCGTGAGAAGTGAGGTGGGGATTAAACAGTAAGGTGATACAAGACAGTGCCACACCCATCACAATACTAATGGGGGGGGGGGGGAATTGGAATTGGAATTATCAAGGGAAAGCGCCAAGCCATAACGACTTTATAGCACTTGGAAGGGGTCAGGATAAGGATTTGGGAATGGACGGAGGGGAAGGAATGGTTCCCAACCACTTGGACGGTCGGGGAACACGGGACGGGGGGGGGGGGGGGGGGAGAGAGCGGTATCCAGCAGTAATATGCAGTTATTAAGATTAACTCAAGCAGCCTTCTCTCCCAGATTAGCTGTGTTCTGGGACTATCATTAGTTGTAACTGATTTCTCTACTCTTCTTAGGTTGCATCTGCTTGTTCCGTCTTCTGAATGCAATCATCTAGTTGCATCGGTGGGTTAGGTGGGTTGTTGGGGTTCGTATACGTTTGCGGTTAGGCAAAATTAGTTACCTTTTTTAACGGCAAATTGTGAGAATGGGGCAAGCCTGTAATTTGTTGGCCCAACACGTTATCAAAATTAGTTACCGAATTACAAGTATTCCAATTAGCAAAATAATAAACTTATTAATTAACAGGAATTATCAATAGACATATTCCTCTGTCCTCTAAAGACCATGACCATATATATATATATATATATATATATATATATATATATATATATATATATATATATATATATATATAAATATATAATACACAAGATGAAGAGTGTTTCCTGCAGGTGTGTATAAGTGTGTGTGTGACGGCTCTGTTGCAATCACCTTAATGCTCGGGTCTAGGTATGAAAGTCAAAACGCTCACTTCAGGGAATCGCCTCTGATCTGGGCACTCCTCAACGCTATCTTCCCCCACACAGGCCCGGGGGAGGGCGGAATGTTGGCACACGTCTGTGGGATCCGTGTGGTTATCGAGAGTCACGATAACGTGGCGTAAACCACGTTTCTGTAAATATAAACGAAGTGACAACGTTTCGGTCTGTCCTGGACTTGATAATGGTTCAGGACGGGCCGAACGTCAACACTTTCTGATTTTCAGCTCTTAAATGGAATATGAAAGTAATGGGTATTTCATGAGGATTATCTGAGGATTGGGATATGATAACAAGGAGCTGGGTATGACGACTAGAAGCTGGGATATGATAACCAGAAGCTGGGATATGATAACAAGGAGCTGGGATTTGATAACAGGAGCTGGGATATGATAACCAGGAGCTGGGATTTGATAACTAGGAGCTGGGATATGATAACCAGGAGCTGGGATTTGATAACAAGGAGCTGGGATATGATAACCAGAGCTGGGATTTGATAACGTGAGTAACAGATAACTGTCAGTGGCGTGAGGTATACATTGTATACCTCATATCCCAGCTCCGTGTCCTCATATCCCAGCTCCTTGTCCTCATATCCCAGCTCCGTGTCCTCATATCCCAGCTCCTTCCTCCCACAACCTTCCAAGTGCTGTGCATTCATATTGGTCTTGAACTTTCTCATCATAAGTATCTTACCTTCCGTTCAAGCCGTAACGATTTAAGTAGCACTCAACGAACCTTCTTAATGTTGCTCGCTTGCTTGTATTTCTGCTACACTACAGTTGTATATACACCAAGCGTCAATAAAATACGGATGTATAGGGAGGTGGTGGGTGTGGAGGAAGACCCGGGCTGTATATTTGGACCTGTAGTCAGAGAGCGGAAGTTGGTGGCGGGAGTTGGTGGTGCCTGTACATAGTGGCGATGGTGGTGCATGGCTATCACGGGCTCGCCATAGCCCGTGCTACATGGACATTTCGTTCTGAGTAGTTAAATCTAAAGCAACAACAAACTGCATGGTTAGTGTGAAGGTGATAGTGCATCGGATTAGTGGTAGCAAGGAAGATGACAACTACTCGTTGTTGTTGTAGATTCAGCTGCTCGAACAAGTTCCAAGTAGCACGGGCTATGGTGAGCCCGTAGTGGACTTACCTGGCACAGGAGCGGTGCAAGTAGCACGGGCTATGGTTAGCCCGTAGTGGACTTACCTGGCACAGGAGCGGGGCAAGTAGCACGGGCTATGGTGAGCCCGTAGTGGACTTACCTGGCACAGGAGCGGTGCAAGTAGCACGGGCTATGGTTAGCCCGTAGTGGACTTACCTGGCACAGGAGCGGTGCTGTGTGACACCTACTCTCTTCAGCCCGCCTATATACTCCCACGGGTTCAGATCCTCGTCTCCGGCAGAAAAACTTGCTCCTTCTCTAGCTCCGAGAAGGGATACGTCCACCAAGAGGTATACTATCTGTGTATACACTGAGAGTTTCTTTAGCCCTGGGACAATGTCCAGATCTAAAGTATACTTTTCTGGCTGGCAGTAAGCACTTGCGGTGGCCTTAATAACCCTCCAGAGGCTGATAAGAATACGCCCATACCACCACCAGCTCCCCTAAAAATTACGGGCTCACCATAGCCCGTGCTACTTGGAACTCTGTTTCAGGTAGTGAATCTTTAACAACAACAACAAACCAGTTCCCCGCTCTCAATCGCAAGTGGCAGGCGACTTACCCCTACGATATTCCCCCATTAGGGCGAGGAAGGAACGGTCTTACATTACCCACATCCATGCGTCTATATGCACGTTCGTGGGTCCAAATATACATACGAATTGGCGAGGGCATCCGTGCGTGCCCAGCTTCCACAAGCGTGTACGCCTTGACGCTGCCCGGGCAGCTGATTGGTCTGACGGATGCGGTGGTGCGTATGATCGGCAGCATCTCGAAGCCCTCTCCACTTACGCTTAGTCAGTTTTCCTCCGAGAGCTCTAAGCTTGACAGCTTACTAGACATTATTTGTTGCGAAGTATTGAATTCATCTGTGCTGTTTAATCATTAAATGTGGGATTTAGACATTTAATTCACGCACTGCGAAAATGCGACCCAGGCGATAATTCGAGGATACGAACAGAGTTAACATAAATGTCCTCTGAGGAGTCAGAGCAACCGTCCATAGCTTGAGAACAATGGTAATAGTGATGGGAGAAGACAGTCGCAGCTAAAACTGACTGGGAGGCGAAGGGTTCAAGAAGGGGGAGAAGAGACATGGAGAGAATAACTGGTGAACGTAACATCAAGGAACTTCCTAACACAACAATAGCAAAGAGCAAATACGGAGGAAAGAGAAGGATGTGGTGGAGGCTGACTCCATACACAGTTTCAAATTGAAAGAGAAGGAGAGGTTTGGGGAGGGGGAACCAGCAATCAAAGGTAAAGCTAATTTTCACAAAGAACAATATGAACATTGAGAACATTAAGCAAGAAATGACAATTGGGTTCATTAGCAACTGATAATTAGTCTTTTATTACATAGTAATGCCAAAGGCTGTGAAAAAAGGAGAGACAAGCGTTATATAAAGGGAGCACCAGAAGGTTACTTCCACTACGGGCTCTCCATAGCCCGTGCTACTTGGAACTTTTTGTTCTAGGTAGCAAATCGTTAACAACAAGTTACTGCCTTTCAAGAAGACCACGAAGTATACTAATGATCTAAAGAGAAATAACACAAGATATAATGGCCAATATAACTGAAACTGACTGAGATCCACACTACTCTCCTAAAATATGGAAGAACCTATAACAACACTAACACAGTAACTAAAGTCAAGGTCCAGCGTAAACTGTTCTATTTCTTCACCAGTAGGAAGTTGTCAGTGGTCGGGCAACATTTATGAGAAGAATGACACATAGCTTAATAACGTAGCTTGCGATGTGCTACATGAAAATTGAACAGACGTTTCCAAAGTGGAGAGGATTGGTCAGATCAGTTTGTCCTTGATAGAAAGCTTTCAACGGTCTTCTTCACAAGAGACGGCTGCTCAAGCTAAGAAAACTATCTGGTAGTATTGGGAAGAATATCTGGTTGGGAGACTTGAGTTCCTCTCAGCAAGGCGGCAAAGGATCTCAGTGCTTTGGTAGATTTAGTTAATTTATATGCAATCTATACCCATCCAGTGGGCGGTAGTGGACTCAATACCCATTCAAGTACGTTTATTTAGGCTATAAAATACATTTCAAAAGGACAGAGAAGCTTAGGCTATTTCTACGCTATCTTGTGCTGTAGTGGATCCCATACGCATTCTGAGGAGGGTAATGGACCCCATACCCATCTTGTGGGCAGTAACGTACCCTATACCAATCCTGTGGGGTGGTAATGGACCCCATACCCATCCTGTGGGTGGTAATGGAGCCCCATACCCATCCTGTTGGTGGTAATGGAGCCCCATACCCATCCTGTGGGTGGTAATGGAGCCCCATACCCATCCTGTGGGTGGTAAAGGAGCCCCATACCCATCCTGTGGGTGGTAATGGAGCCCCATACCCATCCTGTGGGTGGTAAAGGAGCCCCATACCCATGCTGTGTGCTATAGCAGATCCAACACCTAAGCGCTTTCGCCTTATAGCTCCCTTCCCTTCTTTTCCTTTCTGTCTATAGCCTCTAGAGTAGATAAAAAATGAAGAAAGTTGATGGAAATCTGTTGTAACAGGCGGGCCCAGGAGCTAATACTCGCCCTGCTATCGCATAAAGGTAAGCACGCAGGGAACAAAGCCCCAAAGAGAGAGAGAGAGAGAGAGAGAGAGAGAGAGAGAGAGAGAGAGAGAGAGAGAGAGTGCTCAACTGGCTCCGTCAAGAGACCTCAGACGGGGCTCTTCTCCTCCTCCATCACCCGTGGCAGCGTGCCATTACCCGAGACAGCGGGCCCCGCCCCGCCCCGCCCCGCTCCGCCCCGCAGTTTGCACTACGACTAATAAATGTGGTTAAATTACCGGGTATCGTCATGTAAATTCAATTGTGGTGGTCAGTCGAGGTCCCGCCCACCCCGGCCCTCTAACAAGCTAATTATCACCCGGAAATGAGTGGCCCAGCACCGGTACCTAGATGCCTCGTCGTCTGAATGGGCGGGTGGTTGAGTGGCTGGTTGGTTGGTTGGTTGGGTGGTTGAGTGGCCGGTTGGGTGGTTGGTTGAGTGGCTGGTTGGTTGGTGGTTGGGTGGTTGAGTGGCTGGTTGGGTGGTTGGTTGGGTGGTTGAGTGGCTGGTTGGGTGGTTGGTTGGGTGGTTGCGTGGCTGGTTGGGTGGTTGGTGGTTGGTTGGTGGGTGAGTTTGGCTGGTTGGGTGGTTGGTGGTTGGTTGGGTGGTTGAGTGGCTGGTTGGGTGGTAGTTGGTTGGTACACGATGTGATGATTAGGTGGTAAGATGCTAGGTGGTTGGTTGAAAATGTTCCAATAATTAGGAATTCTACGGTTGTCTGGGTTGCCCCCTTGGCTGTTGTGGCTGGTATATTTGTTGGTTTGTGGTTGTCTGTATGACCGGAGGCGTCTCGGCGTTTGGTTGGTTGGTGGAAGGTGTCTGTGAGGCAAGTTGTTTGAGTGATGTTTGCCTGAATAACTGATTAGCAAGTTGGGTGGAATAGTTTAAAAATAGTTCATGGTTGTTTGCGATGGGTGGTTGGTGGTTAAAAGATTATCTTCTCGTCTGAGTGGCAATATAGGTAGGAAGCTGAGCTGTTTGCTAGCAAGGTAGTTTGTCGAACTGGAGGCAAGTCAGCTAATTGGCCGGTTTTCTGTCTGACCAACCAGGTGATTAAGAACTTGCTACCTATGGTCGATGGAGGCCTGGTCGATGACCTACCCTGGTCGATGGAGGCTTTAGGAGGCCTGGTCGATGACCGGGCCACGGGGACGATAAGCCCCGGAAGCACCTCAAGGTAAGGTATCCTCAAGGTATGCCATTCAAGTGGCTGTTTGGGCTACCTGCCCAGGCAGTAGACATCAGACTAGCCTAACCTATGGACTATATACGACCTTTGCACAAACTAGTACAGTAACCTCTGCTTTGCGCAACAAGATTCCCCCCCCCCTTCCCTAGAACTTCCCATTCTTGCCACATTGCCTATACGTTTCCGCTGAAGGACTGAAAGTGATCTTCGAGAAGGAAGCAAGGAAGAAATTATCAGAAGCGCCAAGCCATTGCGACTACATAGCACTGAATCAGGATAATGATTTGAGATGGGACAGAACTCGCTGTGAAACTAAAAGCGTTTCGCTAGACGCAGGTTAGTTGGTGGGTCAGGTAGCGAGGCCAGCTTCCGCAGAGGGACGCAGGCGGCGTGAGTTGAAAAATGAACGAGGGCTGTCTGACAGCCCCGCAGAACATAGGGCGAGGAGTAATCAAGAGAAATAGAAAGAGTGTGGCGGCGGCGGCGGGCCAGATGCTGACCCATGAGTGGCGGCGGAAAGACAAGGAATTAATCGCGCCATCTGACGTCTAACCGGTTCATTCCTCCTCTTTCTACAGAGATAGACGTTGCTTAAACTTCTGTGTGATGGCCTCTTCTCTTAATTAATATACAATAGTCTATTAGCCATACATTTCAGGCGTTGTATATTTTTATAATGAGTAGTATTAATTCCTTTTGTTTTTTCTTGGTCGTAATATGATTTTTTTCTATAATTGTGTCACACACATACACACACACACACACACACACACACACACACACACACACACACACACACACACACAACACACACACACACACACACACACATATATATATATATATATATATATATATATATATATATATATATATATATATATTATTCGGTTGTCTTCATGGTCTCATACTGCTCCTCACTACAGTGATACTCACACTCTAACAGGTCCTCACGGCCGAGTAGACAGCGTTCGGGATTTGCAGCCTGCAAATCCCTAAATCACGGACATGGGCTCTATTCCTGGCAGAGGCAGAAACAAATAGGAACGTTTTTTTCACCTGAGAATTAGTCAACTGTCGCGGGTTGGATCCTAGGGATGTGTGTGTGTGTGTGTGTGTGTGTGTGTGTGTGTGTGTGTGTGTGTGTGAGGAAAATAGAAATATATATGTGGTAGATATAATAGGGAAAACAGATCGGGAGTCAGTACAGTACTGCCCCTTCTACACCTCCTTCTGCCCCTTCTACACCTCCTTCTGCCCCTTCTACACCTCCTCCTGCCCCTCCTACACCACCTTCTGCCCCTTCTACACCTCCTCCTACACCTCCTCCTGCAGCTGGTGCTGGGTGGAGTGCTCCTGGGGCAGGCTGCGGGGCCCAGGCTGAAGGTGTCTGGTGTAGTGTTAGTGACAGGCGGGGCAGCCTCCGACACGGGCAAGAGCGCGCACGCACCATAACTGTGGGTGCAATTACTCACCTCCCGATCGTTACCTTTTGAGAGTCTCTTCCTGCCGTCGTCGCCCCGGTCAAGCTGCTGCTCCTGCCGTCTCTTCTTGCAGCTCCTGCCGCGAGGCTCCTCGGCAGGGGAGACGGTGAGGGGCAGGCTCTCCAGGCCCTGGCCCAGAGGCTGGCTCCGAATCGAGGTATTGGGCGCGGCCTCCTGTGGGATTTGAGGCAGACGAAATGGGTTTAAAAGTGGACGGTTTGGGCAGGGAAGAGGTTCAGGTAGTGTGTATCCACGCCGCCGCCTCTGGCTATGACCAGGCGCTACCCATCCACTCTATGGTGCACTGCTCTTTGTTGGTGCACTGCGCCTCGTTGGTGCACTGCGCCTCGTTGGTGCACTGCGCCTCGTTGGTGCACTGCTGCCACTATCTCAACACAGCCAACAGTGCCTCACACGCCGGCTACACCACACTAACTATACCACTACTGAAATTGAACCTAAAATATTCCATTCATAAATGTTCACCTTATACATGTATAGTTGGGTTAGTTTACACAAATTTACAGTAAATTATTTAGCTAAGAGAATGTCATAATAATAACAAAACATGTAATATCTTTAATTATAAACTGTATTCTCAAGATTTAGATTTAGAAGCGACGTTTATCAATGATCTGAAAATCATTACAGATGTCAAAATCAGAACGAGAAATTATTTCCGTAATAAATTATACAATACGTTACAATAATGGTTGAAGTAAACAGGTGAACATCAGTCTACATCTTATCTTCTTGAGGTTATCTTGAGATGATTTCGGGGCTTAGCGTCTCCGCGGCCCGGTCCTCGACCAGGCCTCCTTTTTGTTACACATCCCCAGGAAGCAGCCCGTAGCAGCTGTCTAACTCCCAGATACCTTTTTACTGTTAGGTGAACAGGGGCATAAGGGTGAAAGAAACTCTGCCTATTTGTTTCCGCCTCCACCGGGAATCGAACCCGGAACCTCAGGACTACGAATCCGAAGCGCTGTCCACTCAGCTGTCAGGCCCCCGTCAAACTTAACATTTTGTCTTAAAGTGAGTAACATTTTAGCTTACAATTTTGAAAGTTGGTATACATTAGAAAAACAAAGTCTAGTTTTAACTTGTAGATCTCTAACTGACACAGAACAAATTACAAGCAGGCGCTTTGAGGAAATAATGTTTCCCCAGATGCCTTTTTGAATAATTTACAGGAATCTCTCTATGCCTATTAATTTTAATTTGTGACAAACATGAAACGAATCCTGTGAATTAAAGAGAACTGCGGCACATTTGACAGGATTCAACATTAGGTTGTATTCTGTATTATATCTTTCACATATCAAGATTGCCATAGCATCTATGATAGGTGAGAGTTGAACTATACCGTCAGCATAACAGAAAATATTGGTCTTAATACGATCTATACGACAGCCAACTTGACTGGCTCGGAATTTTTCAACAATGGGTCAAGATAGCAAACTGCACCTTGTTTGACCCCATTTTGTTGTGAAAAATATTCAGAGAGGAAATTACTCCATTTCACAGTTAATTTGCATTTCTGATATATAGATATTGAGCGATGACAGGACATATGTTTCTGCTAAGCAATTCTCTGAAAGGTTTGGTGTGTTCAACTTTGTCAAAAGCTTTGGAATCATCAAGAAACAGGGAGAGAGCAAAGCTACCTTGTGAGCTACAGTACTGAATATGCAGACGAGGAGTCACAATAACTTGGCTGAAATATGTTGACCAACCACACACTAGAAAGTGAAGGGACGACGACGTTTCGGTCCGTCCTGGATCAGTCTCACAATCGACTTGAGAATGGTCCAGGACGGACCGAAACGTCGTCGTCTCTTCACTTTCTAGTGTGTGGTTTGGGTCAACAGTACTGAATAGTTTCCGCCACCACGAAACTGCAGAGTTGTTTAGTAACCAGTTTCGTATGCAAACTGAAAGTCAGAGGTGTCTAATTCGTCAGTTAGAAAGTCATTGAATGCATTTCTGCCCGAAACGCTGCGCGTACTATTGGCTTTACAAGAATGTAATTACTATGCTATGTATCCTCACAATCCCAATGTACCTTCTTGTATATAAATAAATAATTAAATAATCAAATACTTTGTGTAATAGTTATTTAGGGCAATAGCTCTATTATTATCAGAAGAGGACATACAATAAGCTCGGCAGTTTTTTTTCGAAAGAGAATAAGTACTGAGGTGTTTATTATTGGTGAGAAAGCCTCTAAGACACATAGAGTAACATACAGTAACCCAATACACTAACAAAATCCTACCATACACTCGCAACACAACCATCCTACTATCTCCCTCCAGTCATCATAACGACTGTATCCTCCAACCATCCATGGCGATTGGCTTCACCGACTATCCATGGCGTCTGGCTCGCTCCAAACATCCATGGCGTCTGGCTCCCGCCAAACATCCAAGGCGTCTGGCTCCCTCCAACATCCATGGCGTCTGGCTCGCTCCAAACATCCATGGCGTCTGGCTCGCTCCAAACATCCATGGCGTCTGGCTCGCTCCAAACTCCATGGCGTCTGGCTCCCTCCAAACATCCATGGCGTCTGGCCCGCTCCAAACATCCATGGCGTCTGGCTCCCTCCAAACATCCATGGCGTCTGGCTCGCTCCAAACATCCACGGAGACATGTTCAGAGCCAATAAGGCTCACTATCCCTCCCACGAGACATTAAGTCTAGACTTAAGTATTTTAAGGCTGAGCTATAATGCCAGTCAGGTCGAGGTAGGAGCCAACGAAGGAGTGGCTCTGGGGCCATCAATGCCAACTTCTCAACCATTAGGATGAAGGATCGGGCCTCTGGTGCCGAGTTTGGGCCACGGCCGGATAACACACACTCATCACCCTCCGCAATGTTCAAAGTTTTAATTACCTAATTTATCTATTCAACAGAATCAACTTAATTCTACTGATTTCTTTGTGTTTTAAGAGTTCATTTGGTACAGAAGCACTGGTTGTTGTTGTTGTTGTTTTAGATTTAGCTACTCAGAACGTAGTGTCCATGTAGCACGGGCTATGGTGAGCCCGTAAGTGTGTGTGTAGAGAGCAGAAGCACCGGCTTCCTCCAACTTTGATAAGATAATGCCATCAGCCGTGAGGTGAAATGTACACACCGTCCTTTATTTTGCTATATAAAAGCGAAATATTATAGGAATGATACAGCTAGTAATTAAGGCGATTAAACAATTAAATGAATCAATAATTGAGCCAATGATCATAATAATTTCTTCAACATACCCGCCAGAAAATGCATTTTTGAGAAGACCTGTCCTTACCCTCTCAAGGGCGCCTGACAGCTGGGTGGACAGCGCTTCGGATACGTAGTCTTGAGGTTCCGGGTTCGATCCCCGGTGGAGGAGGAGACAAATGGGCAAAATGTTTCTTTCACTCTGATGTCCCTGTTACCTAGCAGTAAATAGGTACCTGGGAGTCAGACAGCTGCTACGGGCTGCTTCCTGGGGGATGTGTAACAAAAAGGAGGCCTGATCTAGGACCGGGCCGCGGGGACGCTAAGCCCCGAAATCATCTCAAGATAACCTTAAGATAACCCTGCGGGCTGCCTGTCACCCAGCTTCCAGCCAGAGGTTTGTGGCAGCACCGACTGACACACACACCCGTCGCCAGCACCTCCACTGAGCTTATATTTTGAGAACAATATTTTCATTAATTTAACATTATTTAACAGTTATATCCACTAAGAGATATAAGTCACTCTTTGGTGTATAATGTATACCTTTATACACAGAGTTTACTTTTGTCTTGTAATATGTTCAGGACTAAAGTATACTTGCTGGTTGGTCAGTAATATGATGTAGTGGCCTTAATAACCCTCCAGAAGTTAATAGGTCTTAAGCCCAACAGATAGTTCGTTTAAACTATCTGCTCAAGATTGCATTTTTTTATAATAAGTTGTATTTTTTTTACTAAATCTTCTGCAATATATTTTAAATTGTTATTTATTCACAAATTATAGTTCTCCGGTGAGTGTTAATTCATTATGTGTTGTAAATAAAATATTGTAACCATTTATACTAATGGACGCGTCCAAGATTTATTTGAGATAATACAAAAGTTTCAGCAATATTATGAGATATATTTTGAGGTTATTTCTCTGATACAAGATCTATAATGATATAATTACTTGCGTAATACACATATATATGTTTTATACACTACTATTCAGAAATACATAACGAGTTTAAAGTGAAACGATATAAAGAAGTCAAATGAAATAATGCAAATAGGTTAACTTATTTATGTGAAGAAAAACTTATAAGTTAAATCAGGAAAACTATAATATGTAATAGTTTTAATCAAATTTCAGCAGTTGAAACAGGTTGAAAATTTCAATAAATATTTAGTTTAGCATTGGGCTTAAAGCCTATCAACCTCTGGAGGGTTAAGGCCTCCACAATTGCTTACTTGACTAATTAGCGAGTATACCTTAGCCCTGAGAAGAAACTTGTGCGTCTGCTGCTAGCAGCTCTACGGGCTCACCGTAGCCCGTGCTACTTGGAACTTTTTGTTCCAGGTAGCGAATCTTAAACAACAACAACAACATGCTAGTAGCAGTGCCCCTGATCATAATATCTGTATTCCTGTTCCTAGTAGCTTTGCCTCTCTTTCTAGTTGCTATGCCACTGCTCCCAATAGCTGTGTCCCTGCTCCTAGAAGCAATGTCTCTGTTGTTAATAGCTGTGTGACATTTCTTTCTTTTCAAAATGCATGCTTGTATCACACAGATATAAATATTGTAAATGTAAGTGTTGAGATGACATTATGGAGCTGTCAGGTGCCCAAGACGACCTAAGGGAGACGGGTCCCCCGGCTGACCTGACTAACTAGCAGTCTTCAAGAGGGGCACAAGGCGGGATAATCTAGCAAGACAGCCACCTAATTGAAAGATGATTTATTATGAAATAAATTTAACAAGGTATAATTTGCTGCTGCTTAGATTTCATAGTTTGTTTAAGGGGGGATTTCCAAACACGGCGGGGGGACGACACGGACGTGATCAAACTGCACTTCGAGAGAGAGAGAGAGAGAGAGAGAGAGAGAGAGAGAGAGAGAGAGAGAGAGAGAGAGAGAGAGAGAGAGAGAGAGAGAGAGAGAGAGAGAGAGAGAGAGAGAGAGAGAGAGAGAGAGAGCTTCTTGCTGTTGTCACCTCTGCTGGCGATGGTCCACTCCTTCCGTCCGGATTGGCCGCTTCCCCAGACGAGGTCCCCTGGTGCTGATAACCCATGATTTTTCATTTAATTTCTTTATTATGCATATACCCATCGCGGGGGCTATTGTGGAAAGGGTTTACAGGGGCACAAAATAGGTTCAGGAACTAAAACCCGGTTTATTTTTTCATGATCACAAGACCGTACAAGACCGTACTCACCGTGGCATAGTTGGGTTGTCACCATGCCATGGGTCTGTCTGGGGTACCAAGTGGGCTGAATGGGAGTCTGGTCACTCATCATTTGATGATACTTAAAGTGTGGGCTTTGCTCTCGTTCTCAGGGATGTCAAAAATGGGAGATGAGTTCGTCTTTGAGCTATTTTTTTCCGCTCCTAATGGACCCAAAGACCCGCAGGTGTCTGGATTTGGTTTTTCCTAACCGAAATCTTCCTTAGCAGGCACCTGGTCTCCCCTGTTTCAAGGGCTAATCGCTCTTGAAGTGTTTGGGAGAGCAAACACTCTACGATACATTAGAAAGTCATTCAAAAACCGAAATTTGTTGATTATTATTTGTGGGATGATGGAGACTTAGTTTTTCATTGGGGGTCTGTGAATAATTCTGGGAGTCTCTGTGAATAATTCTGGGGAGTCTCTGTGATTATTTCTGGGGAGTTCTGTGATTATTTCTGAGGAGTCTCTGTGATTATTTCTGGGGAGTCTCAATGATTATTTTATCTCTGTTTCTAAACTTCTCGTGGAGATGAATACGGTCACTTGTCTACACACCAACTCCAAGAAATGTTACATTGAATTATGTAGCCTGATCAAGCAGCCTGCCTTCTACTCCTTGCCCTCCACAAGTTGCCCTCCACAACCTGCCCTCCACAACCTGCCCTCCACAACGCGGCACTTTCACAATTCGCACAACATTTACACAACTTAATTATGAAGTCAGCAAACTGAATGTCAGACTCCTAACGAGTAAATTACGACGAGAAATGTCCGAGTACGGTAGTGGAATTGTTTATACTGCCTTAACAAGTTTGAGTAGCAAAACCCCGTACCATGCGTTCTGTATCATTTACAAGCTGTGGCGCGCCCGGCTGTGCTCTTATTTACAGCTTAAATATGGGGGAGCAAGGGGGTGGGGGGAGGAAGAAACAGAGGTGCACCCCTAATTTCTGTGTTCAGACACTGAGTCTACTTTTGTCCTGGACTCTGTTCAGGACTAAAGGATACTTGGCAGTTGGTGGAGTGTTTAACAACGCGTTCTCACACTAGGCTGTTTAAAGCAGCGGCCGTCCTCCCCAGACGCATTCGTCAATTTTAACACACTGTATATTAAAATTGGTTTGTTCGCATATATAAATTAATATTATTATACATAAAAAATCGATGTATAGTTAAGCGTAGGTTAGGTTAGGTTAGGTGTTTAGGTTCTGTTGGCGATTATTTGTATTTGTAGTACGTGGGTGAAGCATTTACCAACCCGTCCTCGACTCAAGTCCATTCCATCCAGCGGTCGACCCCACAGACGCATTCGTAAATTTGTATATGCTGTTCATTCAAAACGGGAATTTTCTCAAATAAAAATTAATATTATAATATATTAGCATATTGTGCATATATAGGCATAAATTAGGTTAGGTGTTTAGGTTCTGTTGGCGATTATTTGTATTTGTAGTACGTGGGTGAAGCATTTACAGCATTGTAGTTCGAACAAAATTCGTCAGTGAAGCTTGTTCCGGAAGTGTTCGAACGAAATCAGCTGTGAGTCGTGTGTAAACCGTTATTCATTCATAAACAGCTGGGGGGTTTGGTGGGTGGATGGAATCACTTTGGGTCTTTGTTTGGAGGACGGGCTGTTTACAGGGTTGTGATTTGAACAGAGGACGTCGGTGAAGCGCTGCCCGAGAAATATTCGAACGTCATCAGATGTGAGTTGTGTGTGTAAACAGTTTTTCATTCATAAACAGGGAGTTTTGGCGGCTGGATTAGCGAGTATTTGGTATTTGTTAACAAGGACGGACTGCTGCATCAACGATTATAACCTGCATAGCCCGAGGATTGTTTGGATGAAACACCACTTGGCTTCGAATGGGTTGACGAACGAGTTCACTCGAAGCTCGAAAGCAAGAACATTCAAGCCTTTTACCTGCGCAGGTGAGGTGGTTAAGTCACTTGTTGTGACTGCTCTGATGAGTGTTACGGGTACATGGTGACTGTAACTAAGTAATTATCCTGCCACTGTCGTGTAGGAGAAGCAAGTGTTGAGTTACAGGGACTGAGTGTTAAGTCACAGTAGGTTACAGTGACTGAGTGATGAGTTACAGTGACTGAGTGTTGAGTCACATTGAGTTACAGGGACTGAGTGTTGTAAGAATGAGCTGACAGGTGTATACACACACACCGAGCAGTGTATAACCCCCCCTTTTTTCTTCCTGTTTCTCGGTGTATACCCTTGCAAGTTCCGGACACACCTGAGGCAGATGTAGCGCGCGGTTCTAGTCCTCAACCTCACTACACTGCGCTTTAATAATACCTCCCCTCTCTAGCAAGGATTTAAAAGTGCACTCAGTTTATCAGTGTGGATTAAACCAGGGCAAGGAAACCGCGCGCTTGTTCTGTACGTTGGTAATGTCTTAGGCATTGTTGGGTCACCCACTTGTGCTCGTCCGACAGCATAGTCCAGCTACTCCAGCGCCCTCGTCCTCCAATTGAAGGTAAGTAGTTTCATGATTCTCAAGCACCACCTTCACCCGAGATTTTTCTATATGGATTGACCGATCTATAAAAGTGTGATCGATCATATGGTGGCTGTATTATATTTACCATGGATGATATTGACAAATATAAAGAAATTTCTTTAATGTACATTAATAATTTGCTTTCGTGCCATTACAGGTAAGAATAGTTCGTCGAGGGGGCAGAAATCCACCAAGTTTGAGGTACGTTCCCATTTCCTTATGTTGCCGTAGCTTTACACACAGAGATCACACTAATGTGATGCATCAAATGAACAAATCCACAAGGGGCCGTGACGAGGATTCGAACCTGCTCCAGGACGTAGGTTCGAATCCTCGTCACGGCCCATGTGGATTTGTTCCCGTAGCTTTATTTGAGAGTTCTGGCCAACCCGGAGTGTGAGAGTTGCTCATCATTCTCGGGCGTTCAATAATTACATTACATTCTTGGGCGTGCAAGTTCAGTAGAACTTCTGGTTTTCAATTCTTTTGACCCTGTCGTAGGACAGTCGATTAAGGCAGTGTCTGGGATGCTCTCGGACGTAGGTTCGAATCCTCGTCACGGCCCTTGTGGATTTGTTCAATAATTACCGGTACTGAGACGGGAGTACAAGCAGGCTGGCCGCGCCCGTATGATACCAACTTCCGCAACTCTAATTTAAGAAACTCCTTGTACTCGCCGAGTTGTATTTACGGAAGGGGATGAGCCATATTTTGACGCCCAGTAATTAATGGCAATGCAAGAAATGTGTTAGTCGGATAGCAGGTGATAGACACGGCACTGCCATGTAACAGGGCATTACTATGGAGAACAAGGCAAGAAGACTGTCTTAGTGGCCTCGTCAGCAGAGATGCAACATCGCTGATGACCTGTGTAAGTTTGTGTGTGTCAAGGACAAGCTCGAATGTACCTAAGATGGATTGCGAAACGTTCAGGTCCAGGAATCGTGAAAGTGGGGGTGAAAGGAGTTGGAAGTGACTGGCTAAAGTATGTTAACCAGACCACACACTAGAAGGTGAAGGGACGACGAGGTTTCGGTCCGTCCTGGACCATTCTCAAGTCGATTGTGATGAGGAAGTAGAGACAGGCAATAAATAGGCAAGAGAGAGCTGAGGAGCAAAGTAAGGTGTAGTAGAGGGGATAGTAATAATAATAAGAGCTGCAGAAGGCCTATTGGCCCATACGAGGCAGCTCCTATTATAACCACCGAATGAGAAGGAGATAAGAATAAGAAGAGGATAGCAAGGGAGCGTAGGAGAAGAGAGAAAGAAAAGGAAAGAGAAAGAAAGGAAATAGAAGGGGTAGGCTTTCTGATCAACATACTTTAGCCACGTTATTGTGACTCATCGCCTGCAAGTGACTGGCTCCTGGGGGTTCACTGGATGTATCGAGGCTTCACGTGGCCTGAAATACGTTCAGCAAGAAGTTCAACTGCCTAGTTAGCCTGGATTGATATAACTATCAATCCTCCACTCTACGTGGAGGATTGATCCGCGGCAGGGTGCCCAGGTCGTCTTGGTGCGAGGGGGTGAGTAGACCCGGGCACCACCGTCCATCCTATTTAGTATGTATATATGTAATATTTCCTAACGTGTTAGATTTGGCAGTTGTGAGACCATATTTCTGAATGGGATGCCTCATGAGCGTTGTTCTGATCCTAGAACAGATAATAGGGCATACTGGTCCATACAGTCGTGCATATTGAGTAGTCATGCACATACTTACCAACTTCCTTATCAATCTCTCTAAAGTTATCAGACCAGTTGTGTTGATAGGGCTTGGAAAAACCCCCACCCCACCCTCACACACATATAATCTATCACATCAATGCCATAGAACAATGGGGGGGAGATGGGTAGAGCTTAAAACTCAGATGAGCCATAGAGATGTTAGAAAGGTTTAATTTAGCATGAGTAGTGAGAAAATGGAATAAGCTACAGAAGCAGGCTGTGGAAGCAAACTCTATTCATAATTTTAAAATAAATATGATAGGGAAATAAGACAGGAGTTCTATAAATTTTATAACCGGTTATTAATAACTTATAAACCTATAGGTTTATAGGCTATAATCTGTAACCGGTTATAGGTTATTAATAACCTATAAACTTAACAAACCGTTGTCTCTTTAAACAACCGACAGCTAGAAAGAATGGAATCCAAGAGTTGACGCTCGATTCTGCAGGCCAAATAGGCGAGTACACTGAAGACAAAACATTCATGTTGTAGCAGCGACGCATCAAATAACTTTTTCGAAACAAACTTGTTGACTTCTTGTCAATTTTACCGGAGAGATATTCAAAGGTATTTTTAGTGTGATGAGAGTGGAGGGAAACAGACGAGTGTTGCGAAGAAATTCATGGAAAGGAAGCGCTGTGTCCTGGAATAGGTGCTGGAACAGGTATAGTTGGTGAGCGTGAACCCAAACATGAACGATTAGGCAATTTAGTCCTGGAACAAGAACGATTATCGGGTATTAAAAGGAGTGTCAGGAACCCGGGACAGAGATTGATGATAGATGGCGTCTTTGTACACGACGCCTGACACAGCCTCGCATGACGAAATGGCGGTTCTGGGGTTCTACGGAGACACGACTCTTTGACACCGTTGTGTCCGGCATCACAATGCCAGCATCCGAGCCCCACGATGTCCCGAGATGATGTCCAGCAGGGAGGTAATGACACCTTAGGTATTCATTAGCCCCGTCTGGGCCCCGCAAGCATGCTATATCAGTCCAATTGTTCGTCTCTCCCGGCTACCTCAGGGAGAGATTACAGAGACCTGTGTAGTCCAGCCGGCTCGGGTACAGGAACCTGCAGCACTCCGCCTAACCTCGCTGTTGTTTTAGATTCGCTCACCAACTACGGGATATGGTGAGCCCGTAGTGGACTTACCTGGCATAAGAGCGGGGCTGTAACTCCGCCTAACCTCATCCCTTGCGCCTTTTGTATTCCTCTCACATGCCGCGAGTCATGTGAGGAAGACAAACTAGTTTAGCCGTAAACGGTTAACCCACAGGAAATGTCCGATCGCTTCGTGCCAAGCCGGATAAGCAGACCTTCAAGGTCGACCACATCTGGATAGATGATAATAAATCGGACCAAACTTGGCCCGTAGCAGCGTCGGCTGGTCTGAAAAAAAGAGCTCTTGGAGGACATTATGCCAGCTCCTTCACCTCTCAATCTCCAGAGCACACTGAAAGCCAGGAGAAAATAACTCTTAACGAGCTTCCGATAAATTACTACTCGTAGTCGTCGTGTTAAGCAACTCTATAGGTTGTTAACAGGCTATTAGGGCCGTTGTTAACAACGCTCCTTTAATCACCTATCAGCGCCGTTATCTAAGGGCAGTGATGGATGACTTGTTGCGTTGATAAGCCTCCTAATGTGACGTAATTAGCTTCTCTAAGAGGTAACTAGCGTGTCGTTAAAGACGACACGAGGCAATTAAGGAAGCAGCTATAGGGAGTCGATTTTTTTTTTGTCGACAGGTGATTCACAAAGTCGAATCAGATTATTGGTGCTCTTGTTGATTGTTGTTGAATGTTGCTGTTGATTGACTGATTGATTGTGTTGCAATTTGATGTTCGTTGATGCTGCTGCTGCCGTTGATGGTGTTTAAATGTGCTTGTATGATGATGATGTTTATGTTTTCATTATTAATGTTATTATGTCGTTATTAGTCTCATTATGAAGATGATCTGATGATTACCATAATAAGGATAATGATCATTACCGTGGTTCATCATGATCATGATGATCATCATCAGTAGTGACTATGACTGGTGACAATGACCATGACAATGACATTTGTCACTCAGTTTTATACCATAACGATTCATCTTTCCCTCCCGGGTTAACTTAAGTGTCATTTCCCTGTCTCTTTCTGCCTGTCTTTCTCTCTCTCTCTCTCTCTCTCTCTCTCTCTCTCTCTCTCTCTCTCTCTCTCTCTCTCTCTCTCTCTCTGCCTCGTGCTAGGTCTGTCTGTCTCTGTCTCTCTTGTCTTTTATCTGTCTGTCTCTCTCTATCTCCATTTATTTATTCCTACAACTAGAGTTTAAGAGGTGATTCACTAAAAATCCTTAGTGACTAGTGAAACTGCAAGCAAGAGCTGTTATCCTACATAGCTCCTTTGAAGACTGGCCCTATTTTATGAGGTTATACATTTGATTTATTAGGATATACTTCAGATACTCAGACAAATCACACTAAGTGATATATATATACTCCAGGCTTCCTGTCCTGGACAAAACGAAGTATATTTATAAGATATCGGCTTTCGTTGGGCTATAAGTATCGTACTAACGAATTAATACGAATATTGACACTAAGGACAGCCTCAAGATACGGCATCGCTAATTTGCACGTAGCAACGGAGAAGCCTATTGAAATCTGTCAGCCTGAAGAATTAGACTGTCAGCCAACTCCAGAGAGTTGTCAATTAGTATTAGAAAATGTCAGCCAGCATTAGAAGGTGTCAGCTAATATTAGGTGGTGTCAGTCAACATTAGAAGGTGTCAGCTAATATTAGGTGGTGTCAATCAACATTAGAAGGTGTCAGCTAANGTAAACAGGTGAACATCAGTCTACATCTTATCTCTTGAGGTTATCTGAGATGATTTCGGGGCTTAGCGTCTCCGCGGCCCGGTCCTCGACCAGGCCTCCTTTTGTTACACATCCCCAGGAAGCAGCCCGTAGCAGCTGTCTAACTCCCAGATACCTTTTTACTGTTAGGTGAACAGGGGCATAAGGGTGAAAGAAACTCTGCCTATTTGTTTCCGCCTCCACCGGGAATCGAACCCGGAACCTCAGGACTACGAATCCGAAGCGCTGTCCACTCAGCTGTCAGGCCCCCGTCAAACTTAACATTTTGTCTTAAAGTGAGTAACATTTTAGCTTACAATTTGAAAGTTGGTATACATTAGAAAAACAAAGTCTAGTTTTAACTTGTAGATCTCTAACTGACACAGAACAAATTACAAGCAGGCGCTTTGAGGAAATAATGTTTCACCAGATGCCTTTTTGAATAATTTACAGGAATCTCTCTATGCCTATTAATTTTAATTTGTGACAAACATGAAACGAATCCTGTGAATTAAAGAGAACTGCGGCACATTTGACAGGATTCAACATTAGGTTGTATTCTGTATTATATCTTTCACATATCAAGATTGCCATAGCATCTACGGTAGGTGAGAGTTGAACTATACCGTCAGCATAACAGAAAATATTGGTCTTAATACGATCTATACGACAGCCAACTTGACTGGCTTTGAATTTTTCAACAATGGGTCAAGATAGCAAACTGCACCTTGTTTGACCCCATTTTGTTGTGAAAAATATTCAGAGAGGACATTACTCCATTTCACCTTTAATTTACATTTCTGATATATATAGATATTGAGCGATAACAGGACATAGGTTTCTGCTAAGCAATTCTCTGAAAGGTTTGGTGTGTTCAACTTTGTCAAAAGCTTTGGAATCATCAAGAAATAGGGAGAGAGCAAAGCTACCTTGTGAGCTGCAGTACTGAATATGCAGACGAGGAGTCACAATAACTTGGCTGAAATATGTTGACCAAACCACACACTAGAAAGTGAAGGGACGACGACGTTTCGGTCCGTCCTAAATCAGTCTCACAATCGACTTGAGAATGGTCCAGGACGGACCGAAACGTCGTCGTCTCTTCACTTTCTAGTGTGTGGTTTGGGTCAACAGTACTGAATAGTTTCCGCCACCACGAAACTGCAGAGTTGTTTAGTAACCAGTTTCGTATGCAAACTGAAAGTCAGAGGTGTCTAATTCGTCAGTTAGAAAGTCATTGAAAGCATATCTACCCGAAATGCTGCGCGTACTATTGGCTTTACAAGAATGTAATACTATGCTATGTATCCTCACAATCCCAATGTACCTTCTTGTATATAAATAAATAATAAATAATCAAATACTTTGTGTAATAGTATATTTAGGGCAATAGCTCTATTATTATCAGAAGAGGACATACAATAAGCTCGGCAGTTTTTTTTCGAAAGAGAATAAGTACTGAGGTGTTTATTATTGGTGAGAAAGCCTCTAAGACACATAGAGTAACATACAGTAACCCAATACACCAACAAAATCCTACCATACACTCGTAAACACAACCATCCTACTATCTCCCTCCAGTCATCATAACGACTGTATTCCTCCAACCATGCATGGTGATTGGCTTCACCGACTATCCATGGCGTCTGGCTCGCTCCAAACATCCATGGCGTCTGGCTCCCTCCAAACATCCATGGCGTCTGGCTCGCTCCAAACATCCACGGAGACATGTTCAGAGCCAATAAAGGGCTCACTATCCCTCCCACGAGACATTAAGTCTAGACTTAAGTATTTTAAGGCTGAGCTATAATGCCAGTCAGGTCGAGGTAGGAGCCACCGAAGGAGTGGCTCTGGTGGCCATCAATGCCAACTTCTCAACCATTAGGATGAAGGATCGGGCCTCTGGTGGCGAGTTTGGGCCACGGCCGGATAACACACACTCATCACCCTCCGCAATGTTCAAAGTTTTAATTACCTAATTTATCTATTCAACAGAATCAACTCCCGTAATTCACAAAAGAGGAATTTGTGCAAAAGTCAAAGAGCAGAATGTCACGGGAAGGAAAGTGGCGGATGTAATGAAATTTGGAGAGGCGGCCAGAGGGATTGGTTAGTAGCTCGACTCTAATGTCCAGAAGGATAGATAATTATCAGGAGAAACGCTAAACCGGTATGACTATGGAGAGCAGCTAAAGGTTTCTCTGACGGATCAATCTCGACTATCATTATTAATAATGAGCTAGAGATCCCTCAAGGAGTAATAAGCCCCACACACTATTCAACATCTTAACTAATACAATTACTAATATAACATTTCTGGGAAGAGTACAAGAATTAGAATATATAAGCTCTCACCTTTGTAAAGAGGAAGCAGTCTATTCAACTTCTTTGAAGGAAATATTCTGAACTTGGCTTCACTTTTCACAAATAAGAAAAGCGTACTCTCATCACAATAGAGAAAATGAAGACCTGCAAATTAATAGTGAAGTTCCTGAATGGGCTGACCTTTACCAGTACCTTGGGGTACTGTTGGCTCTAGTTAGGTAGAGAACAAAAAAAAAAAAAGAGAGAGAGCTTGATCAGCTCACAGGGTCAGGCAAAAGCTGCATCATGGTCATAAGGCCTGTGTTATTTCTATATCTAGAATTCCAAAGTTCAGTTTGTAACTCATTTTGTATGTATGTACTTTTACCTAAATAAACTATTATTATTATTATTATTATTATTATTATTATTATTATTATTATTACTACTGGGAGTTATGTCCGGGAATGGTCATGAGGCTTCCTTTGCTGTACACAGCATGTATGTACTTCGTCAAAAACTATGACGTCTTATGTACATATTCAAGAAAGAGGAAAAGGCTTTAATGCTTACAAGATCAACCTTAAAAGTCGTGTATGCCGATGCGATTTTTCGGCCGTACATAAAACTGCAGAAACATCCTATCTGGGACAAGTAATACCAATCTTTCTAGCTTAAAAGAGGACGAAGGAAATAAATGTTTAGCTTGCTATTAATATTGTCTGAAACCTCATAACAATCATTTTGCCAAGACAAACTGAGCTCTGCATTGAAAGTAGAAGGATGGGTATATGAGGTCCACTACCCCTCACAGGATGGGTATATGGGGTCCACTACCCTCACAGGATGGGTATATGGGGTCCACTACCCCTCACAGGATGGGTATATGGGGTCCA
>WNGS01135237.1:15234848-15245561 GCA_020271785.1 Procambarus virginalis
ACGGTAGAAGTGTCTTGATACGCTACTCTCTCTCTCTCTCTCTCTCTCTCTCTCTCTCTCGTCTCGCTCTCTTGCTCTCTGCCTCTCTCTCCTTCCTCTCTCTCTCTCTCTCTCTCTCTCTCCCCGATAATTAATTGGCCATTAATATTAGGGAGCATCATTCCAAATGAAAAGGTGAGCTGGAGAAAGATTGGGATCACGGTCTCGGGCGGTTGGTAGCAGTGTTCTCCTGGTCGCTCAGATCGACCCGTTCTAATATTTCAGCTTGATAACGTTCACTTTCTGGTACGGCATAGTTTGTCTTGTGACCATCAGGTAGGTCTTCAGTGGGTCGCTTAGATATGTCTTGGTGTGCGATTTGAGGTGTCCCTCCTTGCAAACTACGTCACAAGACCTGAGATCTGCGCGCCAAGGGACACAGACTCGTCTCCTGGGTTGGTCGAAGATTTGTGAGGTTGCATTTAGAGTCATCTGACGCCAGCTAGGCTACCCGCACCGACACGAACTCCGTGTTGATAAGCGCTGATGATTAAGCGTGAGGCGGGGCTGAGGTCGTGCTCGCAGGCCGCTCTATTGTACCGTAGGTGGGTGGAAAGCCGGCTGCTAGACTGCCGACAGATCGCCTCCAATCGTTTCATACTGAGAGCGGAATTAAAAGTGGGTGTCAGTCATCGACGGCTATCGTGTAATTAATGGCAGACATTCGTCTTTGTTACTATCACGTGGGTTCGGCGCGCAATATGGTCCTAGAGGCAAACTTATTCTTTATACATGAGCGTCTGGTAGATGCTGTGTATGTTTCGACATGCAAACGCATCAAGAAGCCTCGCACATGGACGAAAAAACGTGGCCCTAATAAGCTGTGCTGGCAACATGAAAGCTTAATATGATTTAATTCGGTGTTTGCTTTCGGCGATGTTATTAAATTCGTTGTGTAACAATGTCCTTCATGTAAGCCCATCACGAGGATTCCCGTCCTGTCCAGCGAGTGAGAAAGCTAAGGAATAGGACTGTCTTGCCCACAACCCAACGAGGAGTGAACGTTCATTAAGGTCTCTGCCTCACGCTGTATTCCGAGCTGATGCCCGGGCCCCCAGCCTTCCTGAAGAAAGAATACGGGGCTGTAGATCCTCAAGCTGAGCCACAGCTTACTATTCAAGCGTCTCTAGGAATGTGTTACTAAACTATACTGCATTCTCGGTGAAGAGTTTAAAATAAACTATAACGGGTCTGGAAGAGAAGTTATCTTGGACCGTGTTCCTTTTCAAACAGGTCATGAGGATTTCTCCTCCCTTCTTACGGCAATTTTGTCGGTTGCCTTACAAGACAGATGACTGTCGCTTATCACCTTCAAACGACAGCGTTGCGATCGTTCGCTTGGAAGATGTTCCTGCAAAGTTTGCTTTTATAAAAAAAAAAAAAAAACAAAAAACGTCGAGTTTCAACCTCTTGTAAAACCTCTTTATTCAGCTAAGCGTAGTATACGCTGTGTCCCTACTTAAGTAGTTGTGATATTAAATCTTCGGTGTAAACTATTCAGATATCTGTTCCTGTTGTCATAAACAACTAGACTGCTAGCTCCTTCTTGTTAGCTCCTTCCTGCTAGCTCCTTCTTGTTAGCTCCTTCCTGCTAGCTCCTTCTTGTTAGCTCCTTCCTGCTAGCTCGTTCCTGCTAGCTCCTTCCTGCTAGCTCCTCCCTGCTAGCTTCCTGCTGGCTCCTCCTGCTCGCTCCTCCTGCTCGCCTCCTGCCTGCTAGCTCCTTCCTGCTAGCTCCTTCCTACTAGCTCCGCCTGTTAGCTCCGTCCTGCTAGCTCCTTCCTGCTAGCTCCTTCCTGCTAGCTCCTTCCTACTAGCTCCTCCTGTTAGCTCCGTCCTGCTAGCTCCTTCCTACTAGCTCCTTCCTACTAGCTCCTTCCTACTAGCTCCTTCCTACTAGCTCCTTCCTGTTAGCTCCTTCCTGCTAGCTCCTTCTTGTTAGCTCCTTCCTGCTAGCTCCTTCTTATTAGCTCCGTCCTGCTAGCTCCTTCCTACTAGCTCCTTCCTGCTAACTCCTTCCTGCTAGCTCCTTCCTGCGAGCTCCTTCCTATTAGCTCCGTCCTGCTAGCTCCTTCCTGCTACCTCCTTCTTATTAGCTCCGTCCTGCTAGCTCCTTCCTGCTACCTCCTTCCTGCTAGCTCCTTCCTGCTAGCTCCTTCCTACTAGCTCCTTCCTACTAGCTCCTTCCTGTTAGCTCCTTCCTGCTAGCTCCGTCCTGCTAGCTCCTTCCTGCTAAGCTCCGTCCTGCTAGCTCCGTCCTGCTAACTCCTTCCTGCTAGCTCCTTCCTGCTAACTCCTTCCTGCTAGCTCCTTCTTGCTAGCTCCTTCCTGTTAGCTCCTTCCTGCTAGCTCCTTCCTGCTAGCTCCTTCTTATTAGCTCCTTCCTGCTAGCTCCTTCCTACTAGCTCCTTCCTGTTAGCTCCTTCCTGCTAGCTCCGTCCTGCTAGCTCCTTCCTGCTAGCTCCTTCTTATTAGCTCCTTCCTGCTAGCTCCTTCCTGCTAGCGCCTTCCTACTAGATCCTTCCTGCTAGCTTCCTCCTGCTAGCTTCTTCCTGCTAGCTCCTTCCTACTAGCTCCTTCCTACTAGCTCCTTCCTGCTAACTCCTTCCTACTAGCTCCTTCCTGCTAACTCCTTCCTGCTAGCTCCTTCCTGCTAGCTCCTTCCTACTAGCTCCTTCCTGTTAGCTCCTTCCTGCTAGCTCCGTCCTGCTAGCTCCTTCCTACTAGCTCCTTCCTACTAGCTCCTTCCTGCTAACTCCTTCCTACTAGCTCCTTCCTGCTAACTCCTTCCTGCTAGCTCCTTCCTGTTAGCTCCTTCCTGCTAGCTCCTTCCTGTTAGCTCCTTCCTGCTACCTCCTTCCTGCTAGCTCCTTCCTGCTAGCTCCGTCCTGCTAACTCCTTCCTGCTAGCTCCTTCCTGTTAGCTCCTTCCTGCTAGCTCCTTCCTGCTAGCTCCTTCCTGCTAGCTCGCGCCAGTTTCTAGATATTGTTTCAGTCCTGTTCTGAGGATCGACATCACTAGTCCTTTAAGCCCAGAGGCGGAATAATTTGTCTCAAAACACGAAAATCAGACACGCCAAAAAAAAATTAGACATTGAATGTCCTTCTAGCAGTGAGTCCTGGTTAATGGTTGTTGAGGTGAGGCTCCGCCCCCTAGCCTAAGCCCAGCCCTTCACCTTTAGTACACTGTCCCAACGCAGCTTCTGGCTCCGACTTCATCTTGTTATTACTTCCGAACTATCTATCACTTACAAAACATAGTTATTTATACATTGTCATAATTCAATTAAGTAGTTAAATATGGAGCAGATGATTATCACAATTGATTAGAGTATTTGATAGTAGAAAATGTATGTTTTTTTTTTTAACTAACAGTGAAGCAGAGGAGGAATAGGACGTGACGTACAAAGTTTTGGTCATTAGGTAGTTGCTCCACTGTGGTGTAGATGGCAGCACCGAGTCGGCCGCGGGAGGGTTTTGAAGGTAACATTAACCTCATCGTGATCTTCATGTGGGTAAAGTATTTGTCTGTAATTTCCTGCTTTATATGCGGTTCTTGATAGCACTAATAAATAACTAAACCACTATAATCTTGGCCCAATTTTATGCTAACATAACGAAGAAAGTGTAAAACTTGAGAAATATTATGATTGTGTCCCTAATATGTTAATTTAGAGGTAATAACAAAAGATGAAGGTTAAGCTGTTAAGCAAAATCTTTATTATAGTATCCATATTTTAAGGATAACAAAGCGTTCTCGTGAAAACCAGATGACTAGTTAGGTGATTAATTTCTAATGAAATCTCTAGGATGATCCAAGACGGGAGCGCAGGATCCGTAGAGTGTACTTTGAATGTCAGAAACTAAATAATTTTGTAACTAGCGTCAAAAGATTGTTATTTGCTTAGCTAAACGAACTAGAAGCTTCAGTTCCTGAACCGATTATGTACCTCTGTAATCCTTTACACCACCGCCCACGGGATGGGTATGGGGTGCATAATAAAGAAATCCAAAGTTTGGAAGAGCTTTGCAATTACTTTATTCACTCTCGTGTTCTTGAAGATATCCTCATATTGCACCAAAGTTTGCCAGTGTAGGCTACTAAACTTATGGCCCTGTATGGCTAACCATCCTGCGAGATGGGGACTTTTAGTATCACTGCTGCCTTATTCACTCTTGTGTTGATGATATCCTCATAATGCACCCGGAGTCTGCTAGAGCAGACTACCTATCACATGCCTCTGTATGACTAACCATCCTGTGTGATGGGGATTTGTTAGCATCACGTAGCTAGCTTTTTGATACACACTATACTCCCCCTCATATAGCCTAGGGTAGCTGCACAAATGCAGATGTACTTAATATATTACTAAAAAAAAATCCAAAGTTTGGAGTTTTTAGTATCACTGACACCTTATTTACTCTTGTGTTCTTGATGATATCCTCATAACGTCTCGAGAGTATGCCAGTGCAGACTACTGATCACGTGGTCCTGTATGACTAACCATCCTGTGTGATGAGGAGTTTTAGCATCACGTAAAGTCGTAGGTAATTCATGACACACTCTGTACTCCCTTTCATATAGTCCAGGGCAGCTGTACAAGTGCAAATGTTCCTAAATGTGTTATTAAAACAAAAACCTGCTTTGAAGTTACTTTATTCACTCACGCGTTCTTTCAGATAATGTAGTCATAATTTGCTATTGCCTCCATGGTCCCTGCATGGCTAGCTATCCTGCGAGATTACGGTTCAGACACCATGTTGTTGTTGTTGTTTAAGATTCGCTCCTTGGAACAAAAAGTTCCAAGTAGCACGGGCTATGGTGAGCCCGTAGTGGACGTTTTTCTTTTCAGACACCAGCACAAGACGTGTACCAAACAGTGCGAGGTAGTAATAGCCAAGATCAGGCTGGGCTGATCCGCTACATCGCTATATGAGACATGTAGTGACGAATCAAGTGACGAATCTTCCAATCCATGGGCGCTCCAAGTGTAAACTGCAGGAGTGGGTAATGCTTTAAAAATTTATATTATTGAATTTCCAGTCATTAGGCACTTAGACCTACAGGTATAAGGTACTCGACGCTTTGCAATTACTGTCTAACCTCGTGTTCTAGATGATATACCCTCAAAAAGCCAACAAATCTTTGCCAATGTTGGCTAAGAGATCACATGCCCCTGCATGACTAACCATCCTGCGACATAGTGATCACGCAACTAAGAACACTATGTTAATAAGAACACACAAAGTGTTCTTTGTGCTCTTCTCCTCCGCCCACCTTTCACATGTTGTTGCTTATTGTTTAAGATTCGCTTTCTGGAACAAAAAGTTTCAAGCAGCACTGGTTATGGTGAGCCCGTGATACTACCGCCCACTTCAAATTGTGCTGCTACTCAGTCACTATTTGTTCCACTGCCGTCATTATCACACTCCAGTAACCACATCGGTCACCCACCGCAATCCACCTCACTGTCATGACCCACCCAAATTCTGTCATTCACCATTAAACCTACACTCACCTTCCATCCATCAATTTAGTATCTTCCCCCCCCCCATGACACTCTCCACTTCCACTTCCCACCTGACTTACTGTGCACTGACTTTACTGTTATCCACTACTTAACTCATTGTCACCCACCTCCGGGTCAGGTGTCACCCATCTCAATGTCACCCACCATCCGTTTATTTAACTTCCACCACTATCTGCTATAGAACCGTTTACCGCTATCAATATCGAACCATCCATCATTATCCAATAGTATACCATCAACCACAACCAATCAGAGTACTGTCTACCACCCAACACCCCCCTACTACAGACTCATCAGTCACCACCCTCTTGAGAACCATCCACCTTCACCCACCAAAATACCATCCACTACCATTCATATAATACCCTTCACCACCAAGCACTATAGAATCATACACAAATGGCTGAGCAACAGACATCTGTGTTATAGTGAGTTCTCTCTAGCATCAAGACAGCTGAGTAACAGACCATCTTTTTCTTGCAATAATTCCTTAAGAACGTATAACTTTTGGGTGGAGTCATTATTATCATGTTGATGTTTTATATTTTCTGACAACTGGTCATAATTTCAGTAAATCACGCTGCAATTCGTAATATATCCTCAGAATCTTGTGTATATTTGCGGTATTGCAAGAAAATATATTGTGGCAGACGTCGTGAGAATGAGCATGCACTTTAAGACGAGCGAGTCCCCCTACGAAGAGAGAGATTTCGGTTATGAATAATCGTTGTAACTTCCATGCGCGTGGACAATGAACCCGACTTCAAATTACTACGAGTGAGAGGAGACGATAACTCCTCATCTGGCCGTGTTAACTTAGTTTTTGTGAGGGATGAGGTGCAGTTCTTGAATTCCATTTCTCAGTTTTCAATGTAAACTTCTTAGGTAATTGCATTTTTGTTCACAATCCTGACACTGACTAAAATTATAATATCTCTGTGGCTCATTTAGTACTTACTTTCCATCTTTGCTTTTTCCCATTCATGCTAAATAGTCTGTCCAGGTCTACCATGTCTATTCCCATGAGTATTTGGTCTGTGGTGATCATGTCTACCCTGTTTCTTCTCTCTGTCAATAACGTCAGGTTTAACTACTTCAATCTTTCATTGTAAATCATACCTTTCAGCTCTGGAACTAGTCTGGTGGGATATACCTCTGAACTTTCTACATCATCATTTTATATTTAACGATATAAGAACACCACACTGGTGCTGCACATTCGAAAATTTGTATGATATAAATAGTGTATATTATGTTCTGAAGGACTCTCTCAGATTCCAAGAAACAATTCAGTTGTTAGGGAATTCAAGACGAGCGAGTCCCTCTACGAAGAGAGAGATTTCGGTTATGAATAATCGTTGTAACTTCCATGCGATTGGACAATGAACCCGATTTCAAATTACTACGAGTGAGAGGAGCCCTAGAGCATTCAGAGCTCGCGATGCACCTACGCAGGTTTAATTAGGTGAGTACCGATTGTTATTATGTAAGTCCCATAATTCACACCCTCGCGGGCTGAAGCATTGACTATTAAATAAATTTGCTTTAGACCAGGTGTCCAGAATCACTTATAATAACATTAGCACTGACGTGTGTGTTCCTAACACCCTCTGACAAGATAATGAGCCAACCCTTTTAAATATTATACGACATATGCGTATCAGAATATTATACAGTATCTTTTTATTAACTATTCCTAATTTTCACATTACTGCTAATGGGTCTTGTTTGTTAAATACGATTAGAAGGCATTTGATTAGCTTAAGTCAAGTTGAGCATTGTACAGTAACCTTCATATATATTTCTAGGCAATTTAAAGGTGTCTTTATCAGGTCCCATTAAATGAGAGAGCCGATGAAATTGTTAAATTGGCAACTTGTCATCCAGTGATCCATAAAACAATCTAACCCAGCCTTGAGTACATAGACAACACCATCACCAAAAACCTCTCACACCTCAACAAAGCCCATCTACACCATAGATTAGCAGAAAGTTTTCCCTCTGCAATATGGTATCTTCAGGCCACCAAGTTAGAAGGGTTAAACATTCCAAAAGGAATCCGCAAGGAAATAGTAGTTCGGTTATATAGACTACGTCTCGGTTACAGATGCAACTGGGAGATTGGTGAACCCCGACAGAGGGAATGCATCTTCTGCCAAACAGTCACAGAAAAACCACTACTTCATTATCTCCTGGAATGTCAAGCAACCAACGACCCCTAGAAGAGCTTTAAGAGCCCCTGAATCTTGCAGTAACGACCCTGAAGCCATCAACACCGTCACTCATCTGGTCAAAAAAGGTGTCCAGCAGCTGGATACTCTCATATACACTGTCAGACAGTATCCTCCCCGGCGATAGCTGACTCATATTAGTCCATGACTGATTCTAGTCCATGAAGTGGGTAGAATCTACCCATGAAGTGGGTAGAATCTACCCACTTCAAGACTCCGTACCAGTATAGAAGCATCAAGAGGAAGTATGGGCCAATAGGCCCTTTGCAGTTACTTCCATTCTTCCCTCTCATTTATACATTTTATACCCATTGCACCGTGTTCTGTCTTGTGTTGGTCAAAAGTTTGTTCACCTCATCCAAAACTGTTGCAACATATCACCTCACCCAAATGCGAGTATATAAGACAAGCTGTTCAATGTTAGCATTAAGTAAAACTGTTTAGTGTTTTCAGGTTACAGTTGTGTGTGTGTAAACTAAAGTCTTTGAAAATGTAATAAGTTATTACGAAACGCGTTGAAGCGTCGCGTCACACTAGAAATAAAAATGAATTTTGGAGATTTGATTTTTCAATTACCATCGACAGTAAAAAGAAACATAAGAAATATTGAGAAAATTCGTGGTAGAATTATTAATCTTACTTTTTCGGTCATATTTAACAATATATATATATATATAATATATATATATATATATATATATATATATATATATATATATATATATATATATATATATATATATATATATATATATTTATATGAAAACATACAGATCTCAATTTGTATGGTGATAAGTTGTTAAACTTTACATGTAATTGTAATGGTAAATTACATGTTTTCGATTATTCTGTAACATTTATTGTCACATAATTGGAGATGTTATGTACATGTATTTGTATTATATCTCGATTTTGCTTCGTTATAAAATTATAAAAAGAAACATTGAAAGTTAGTGTTTATGATCTGATAATTAGCAATTTTAGCGTAGTTTTCCCCTTAAAATTACGATTTAGATGTGAGAAGAAGAGATTCTGTACCGGGGAGTCATCAGTGAAATTGTTATCGACAAGCTGAACATGATTTTTCAAAACAAATGGTTATATACTCCAAGATGTGTACTTCTTTCTCTCTCTGTATATATTGAAGGTTTACTTTAGTCCTGAATTATGTTCAGAACTAAAGTAATCTGTCTGGATTCTCTTATTTGCTGATAGAAGAAATGGAAATGCAAAATCAGGAAAGAGGATACGGCATAAGTTCTATAGATCATTCTGCTAAGATTTGCGAGGTCCCTTGACCTTCATTACTGCAGAAGGAATCAGGAGACACAAGAAGGCTGATAAACTTTGATGAATCCACGACACGAGTTAATTGTTAAATTAAGGTCCTGACAAGATCCTACTTGTCTGAGGTAGAGGCTTCTGGCTTCCTTTAAGCTGCATAGTGGACAACCGAGGGGTCTCCATAGCAGTTTATTGCCCTTTGGAACTCGTAAAAGGATATTAATAGGGAATAACGATTTCCAGATTAAGGTATACAAGGGTCTCGTCAAAAAATGAGCAAGCCACAAGCTGCGAGATTGACCGATTTGGCGTGACGTTGATGTTGGTAGCAAGAGACACCTCGCTGTCCGTATTGCTGGTGTGAAGTGAGGATAATTCATAATGGAACTCGAATCTGTTAGACTTTTATGATGTATATATGAGTGTTACGAAGCCAAAACGGGCTAATGTACAACTCTTTTAACTTTGCAATCCTGACAGCAAGTGTGTGTGTGTGTGTGTGTGTGTGTGTGTGTGTGTGTGTGTGTGTGTGTGTGTGTGTGTGTGTGTGTGTGTGTGTGTGTGTGTGTGTGTATGTAAGAATGGATAAATGATTAACCTAGTAGCGAGGAAATATGTTTTGTTTCTTATTGCAAGATAGAAATATATATTTTTATATTTTTTACTAAAGATTCGTTAAGGTCTTATGCTCTGGATTGTGTAATCAGTGACAATTTACAAGTGCTTAGTGTCTATCAGTCTATTATCACCGTGTGTGTTACAGATCTGAAATATATCTGTTAATATTCACCTTCAGGGAAGCATATAATTTATGTTGAACCAGACTGTGGCTCTACAGGTTTTATAAAATAAACTCTTAGCTTAATGCCCTTAATTTACATGAGTAGTAGCAGTTGGCATTGAAAGTGTTCAACTTTTGGACGAGCTTGCTAGAGGTGATTTCTCCAGCAGTCTATAAATTAATGTGCAGTGAGCTAGTTTAATATTTTAATACGTACTTGTTTGAGAGTACAGGCATCTTCATGGGTATTCCTGTCCAGTTGCAGTCCTATACTCGAATTGTTTGAACCAAGGTAAAGCGTAACCTAACACGAAGTCTTTTTTTTCCACGACTATCCATGACTAGTCCAATCCACGAGAAGTCCAATTCAAGATGCCAGACCAGACCTATTCAATACTTAATGAAAAGCTGTCCTATCCAAAATTAGTTTTTATATGAGTGTTCTTATCCAAAACTAAACATAACCACGAGCAGTATTTTTTTTTTAAGCAGGGCGCCTGGCAGCTGTATGGACAGCGCTTCGGATTCGTAGTCCTGAGGTTCCGGGTTCGGACCCCGGTGGAGGCGGAGACAAATGGGCAAAATGTTTCTTTTACCCTGATGAACCTGTTACATAGCAGTAAATAGGTACCTGGGAGTTAGACAGCTGCTGCTTCCTGGGGGAGTATGTAACAAAAGGAGGCCTGGTCGAGGACCGGCCGCGGGGACGCTAAGCCCGAAATCATCTCAAGATAACCTCAAGATAGCAGGTGCGTATAGGAGCAGAGACCCCTGTTATAAAGGTCGCAGCTTTCCTGAAAGCGGTAGTGGAGAGGATCCTGAGACACATTACATGTTGATACAATGAATTC
>WNGS01135237.1:15246561-15257637 GCA_020271785.1 Procambarus virginalis
GCTCTCTGAGGAATGGTCAAATACCGTTCATATTCGAGAAAACTTCGAATTTCCCACAACACATGAACATGGAACCTAGACACGGATGATAAAGTTAATCCCAGGAAAAAAACGTTTCAAGGATAATTAACTATCGTTTTAGGATTCTAAAACAGTGAAAGACACACAGAATATAATAAACAAATTTTAACTGTTAATCTACCATTATAACTTTCTCTTAAGCTAAGATGGAACTCAAGTTTTCTGCAAACTCGGATGCATTGTACGACTACAAATGAACAAGGTTTTGAATTTGCAGGGAGAGACATGAGCATTATACGGGTAGTTAAAGTCACAGTGGCAGCTTTGTCTTCCACTCGTACTCTTCAGTGAGAAGGAGTGCCAGAGTCTGGCTTCCTGGTATTAGAGATTGTTTCTAATTTGATGTGTAATATTTGACTGCTCAAGTTTGTGGAGGTCATAAGATGTGCTCAAGTGTGACCTCAACACCTTACCCAAAGGACCGCGTGTGCATTACCAAATTTAAAGAAACAGTGGGTCATGATTCCTCGAGCAGGAAAATGTTCACTTGCGAAACCTGTGCATCTTGAATCAATGATGGCGATTTAATTTGACATTATTGAACAATTTATGAGCTTCGAAGCTCTACGAGGTTAATAACCTTGGGTCTACGACCTCGCAGCGTTTCCCAGCTCGTAAATTGTTTAATAAATACAGACTAAGCCGCCATGATTGAGAAAGATCTACAGGTTCCGTAAGTGGGGAAACATACACAAAATACAACAGCCTGGTGGAACAACAAACGTTGCACAAAGTACGAGGCAACAAGCCACAGTTGGGAAAGTTTTAACAAGACAAATTACTCCAGAATAAACATTTTCAAGGAGTCTTGTATTAATGATTGGCTGGTGGTGCTTGGTTGGCGGAGTCTCGCCTCCTGTGATTCAGAACTGAGTGAGCCAACACCGTGATGATAAATTGTGACACTCGAGTTTATATTTCATTAATTCACGCCCGAGGTATAACTTAAGGGACACTGGTACTCATCCTGTGAGTGAACATACTGTCATATGTATAGCACTGATCACTGGCACTCATCCTGTGAGTGAACATACCGTCATATGTATAGCACTGATCACTGGCACTCATCCTGTGAGTGAACATACCGTCATATGTATAGAACTGATCACTGGCACTCATCTTGTGATAAGACACTAACATTTTCAAGTTCATACTGATGGTTCGAAGCTCTCATACTAAAGAACCGAAGATCACCCTAATGATCTGAACAGTACACTAACGTGAAACAAGAGTTAACATCACACATAGTTGCTGGATCGGACGTGGTTCTGGTACTTCGTTAAAAATATGATATACATTGATTGACATTGATACTTGTTCAAATGACACGTGTCATACGACTGGCATTGTTTAAAGCTAATCATTTTATGTCACTCACACACTCAAATACTGGGGGCTCTGGGACTGATCTCTCTGGCTTCAAGAAAAAAATAGGGTGGACATGATAACGACATACAAGATTCTAAGGAGACTTGTCCAAGTAGATAGAGCAGGATTGTTCAAGGTGAGGAACAGGTGAGTGAGAGGAAACAGCGGACACAAACTCATCACAGAGATGTCAGATACAGTTTCAGTGTTAGACTTAAATATATAGAACAGACTCGATGAGAAGGTCAGGCCAGAAGGTCAGAAAGTCGAGACCATTTTATAGACAATTTGTATCGTCAATATGACACGAAAACGCATGAAAAAGCGTTGTATGGGGTTGCTCGTTGTCACAAGGCGGGCTTGAGAGCTGGCGCTCGACTCTAGGCGAACATCTAGATGCGTACACGCACACACCGAAACTTAGCACGCACATGTACTTAACAAAACGCACTCACTCAGCTCACACACACACACACACACACACACACACACACACACACACACACACACACACACACACACACACACCACACACACCACTCAGCACACACACACACACACTCAGCCACACACACTCCACACCACACTCAGCACGCGCACACACTCAGCACGCGCGCCCACCACACACACACACACACACACACACACACACACACACACACACACACACACACACACACACACACACACACACTCAGCACACACACACACTCAGCACACACACACTCAGCACACACACTCAGCACGCGCACACACTCAGCACGCGCGCCCACACACCACACACACACACACCACACACACACCACACCACACACACACACACACAACACACACTCAGCACACACACTCAGCACACACACTCAGCACGCTCACACACTCAGCACGCGCACACACTCAGCACGCGCCCACACACACACACACTCAGCTCAACCATTCAGCTCAGGCACCAACACTGTCAGGGCCGCCAGAGACTTACATCACAAGCAAGACTCAGCCGTCTGTTACCCTTTGTGTAACAGCACATAAATGGGTTTCAATGTGTGGGCGTCCTTGACACGTGCTGGACCTGCCTGCCTCCCTCCTTCCCCTCTCTCCCTCCCTCACTCCCTCTCTCTGGACCCACCCCCCTCACATTCCCTCCCTCTGGACCCCTCATTCCCTCCTTTCTCCCCTCCACTTCCCCATTTCTTTCTCTCCGTCCTTACCTTCCTCATCCCTCCAGTCCCTCCCTCCCTCCCTCCCTCCGTCCCTCCTAGCATACCTGCAATGTGTCTCACCTGAGTGACACAGACTTCTGGATGACTTAGCCTCACTTAAACACTAATAACAGCCTTGACATCCTGTTGTTAAATTCTTTGAGTAATTATATGGTTTTACTAAGGTTAATGAGGTACACTTGAGGGTCACAATACCTCATGTGCTCACTCTGAGGGTAAATAAAATCGGTTGGAGGGAATTAAGATCGATCTGGCCAGAGGAGAAGTATCATGGTTGGGTTAGTTAGTCATGCAACAAATTGTACTTTGCTTATGGAAATTGTAAAAATCTTTAAATTGATTTTCTTGATATGGTACAAAATGGACGACTTCCGAATTTCCTTTCATTGGTTTCTCCTCATTATGGTACAACAAGTACAGTTATCTCATCTTTACTATGCCTCATGCTAGAGATAGTTCAGATAAATGCCTTAGTCAATGTGAAACAACATTCTCAATCGTCTTGAGAATGGTCCAAGACGGACAGAAAAGTCGTCGTCCCTTCACCCTCTAGTGTGTGGTCTGGTCAACATGTGTGAAACAAGATTTAGGGCCACGTAACTGGTCAATGTTAAGTGCTGTATATGCCAACGGGACCTTGGTCAACGTGATGTTCAATAAAGGCCTACGTGACTTTACTAAACACAATTGTCTCAGCATTTCTCGTGACCACCTACACGATATCATTACCTTATTTGCTCAAAAGCATTTCACACGACATCAGTGACGTCATTTATCTCTGATTGAGGAATCTTGTATATATATATATATATATATATATATATATATATATATATTTGTTGAAATAATCGACATAGCATTCACCAATTTAATTAGCTTTCATTAAAAATTTAACTCAATAGCAACCTATAATAAAAAAAAAGGTCCTTTTGTACTGCATGAAAATGGTAGCAGAAGTAACTTCCACTTTATGTTTTATTGCGTCCTTTCTGGAGCACAACATTCCCCGGAGATTTTATGTCTTGCAACAAACTCGCTGATTAAAGGATACGCTTCTTTTACGACTAAATATGAATCAGCTAAAGATCGATCCTTCAAGCAGTTCTAGGTGATTACATGACTTTCATCTTTGTACACCATAGGACGTTCGGTAGATGTTATTACTGAATTAGTGGAACATTAGTGCGAGGCACAAACTAGTTTAGTTTTTTTTATCCAGTGAACAATATCAACTTGATTTCACTTAATGACAAAGTGGCTGGAATTATAGTAGTTTTAAGTGCTCATTAAATGTCTCAACAGCATTGCGTGTGTCTGGCACGAAAATATATACACATATATCCGTGCCAGATATATATATAGATATATATACACTTTGTATTTACTATATTTCTAGCCTATATCTAGAGCTACGATACACTTGTTGGTGGATCAGTAAACACTTGAGGAACCTTGAATGCATCACCACATTTCTGATATATGTTTTCTGAAGCCTCACGAACGGTTATTAAAAAATAACTTTAAACAATATTATGTTCATTTCCGACTCAAACTGGAACGTGGAGAACACGACCCATACATGACTGAAAGGCTGAGTTTATTGACCAGAAAAGCAAAATATTTTAGAACTGTAACGGTTTTTCTCGTTCCAGTTAGCGAGGCTTTTCCTGACAAGTTTGGTGTAGATTTGATTTAGTTCTTTATGTCAGAGAAGATTTGTTAATGTGAAGACTCTTTGTGTGCTTGGGGAAACATCACTGCCAAATCTAATATAATATCTTGAGATGATTCTTGAGATGATTTCGGGGCTTTTTTAGTGTCCCCGCGGCCCGGTCCTCGACCAGGCCTCCACCCCCAGGAAGCAGCCCGTGACAGCTGACTAACACCCAGGTACCTATTTTACTATATATAAAATTTATGATGAAATTTGTGAATTCGTTCTAGAAACAAAATTGTTCATTATAATTTACTTTGAAATTGAACAATGGAATTCATTGTATCAACATGTAATGTGTCTCAGGATCCTCTCCACTACCGCTTTCAGGAAAGCTGCGACCTTTATAACAGGGGTCTCTGCTCCTATACGCACCTGCTATCTTGAGGTTATCTTGAGATGATTTCGGGGCTTAGCGTCCCCGCGGCCCGGTCCTCGACCAGGCCTCCTTTTTGTTACATACTCCCCCAGGAAGCAGCAGCTGTCTAACTCCCAGGTACCTATTTACTGCTATGTAACAGGTTCATCAGGGTAAAAGAAACATTTTGCCCATTTGTCTCCGCCTCCACCGGGGTCCGAACCCGGAACCTCAGGACTACGAATCCGAAGCGCTGTCCATACAGCTGCCAGGCGCCCTGCTTAAAAAAAAAAATACTGCTCGTGGTTATGTTTAGTTTTGGATAAGAACACTCATATAAAAAACTAATTTTGGATAGGACAGCTTTTCATTAAGTATTGAATAGGTCTGGTCTGGCATCTTGAATTGGACTTCTCGTGGATTGGACTAGTCATGGATAGTCGTGGAAAAAAAAGACTTCGTGTTAGGTTACGCTTTACCTTGGTTCAAACAATTCGAGTATAGGACTGCAACTGGACAGGAATACCCATGAAGATGCCTGTACTCTCAAACAAGTACGTATTAAAATATTAAACTAGCTCACTGCACATTAATTTATAGACTGCTGGAGAAATCACCTCTAGCAAGCTCGTCCAAAAGTTGAACACTTTCAATGCCAACTGCTACTACTCATGTAAATTAAGGGCATTAAGCTAAGAGTTTATTTTTATAAAACCTGTAGAGCCACAGTCTGGTTCAACATAAATTATATGCTTCCCTGAAGGTGAATATTAACAGATATATTTCAGATCTGTAACACACACGGTGATAATAGACTGATAGACACTAAGCACTTGTAAATTGTCACTGATTACACAATCCAGAGCATAAGACCTTAACGAATCTTTAGTAAAAAATATAAAAATATATATTTCTATCTTGCAATAAGAAACAAAACATATTTCCTCGCTACTAGGTTAATCATTTATCCATTCTTACATACACACACACACACACACACACACACACACACACACACACACACACACACACACACACACACACACACACACACACACACACACTTGCTGTCAGGATTGCAAAGTTAAAAGAGTTGTACATTAGCCCGTTTTGGCTTCGTAACACTCATATATACATCATAAAAGTCTAACAGATTCGAGTTCCATTATGAATATCCTCACTTCACACCAGCAATACGGACAGCGAGGTGTCTCTTGCTACCAACATCAACGTCACGCCAAATCGGTCAATCTCGCAGCTTGTGGCTTGCTCATTTTTTGACGAGACCCTTGTATACCTTAATCTGGAAATCGTTATTCCCTATTAATATCCTTTTACGAGTTCCAAAGGGCAATAAACTGCTATGGAGACCCCTCGGTTGTCCACTATGCAGCTTAAAGGAAGCCAGAAGCCTCTACCTCAGACAAGTAGGATCTTGTCAGGACCTTAATTTAACAATTAACTCGTGTCGTGGATTCATCAAAGTTTATCAGCCTTCTTGTGTCTCCTGATTCCTTCTGCAGTAATGAAGGTCAAGGGACCTCGCAAATCTTAGCTGAATGATCTATAGAACTTATGCCGTATCCTCTTTCCTGATTTTGCATTTCCATTTCTTCTATCAGCAAAATAAGAGAATCCAGACAGATTACTTTAGTTCTGAACATAATTCAGGACTAAAGTAAATCTTCAATATATACAGAGAGAGAAAGAAGTACACATCTTGGAGTATATAACCATTTGTTTTGAAAAATCATGTTCAGCTTGTCGATAACAATTTCACTGATGACTCCCCGGTTCAGAATCTCTTCTTCTCACATCTAAATCGTAATTTTAAGGGGAAAACTACGCTAAAATTGCTAATTATCAGATCATAAACACTAACTTTCAATGTTTCTTTTTATAATTTTATAACGAAGCAAAATCGAGATATAATACAAATACATGTACATAACATCTCCATTATGTGACAATAAATGTTACAGAATAATCGAAAACATGTAATTTACCATTACAATTACATGTAAAGTTTAACAACTTATCACCATACAAATTGAGATCTGTATGTTTTCATATAAATATATATATATATATATTATATATATATATATATATATATATATATATATATATATATATTAGGGGTACCACCTCTGGTGCAATTGCAGGACCCACATCCTCGAAGAAGAAAACAAAGAGCATTCAGAGAAGATCTTGTGGATTATATATATATATATATATATATATATATATATATATATATATATATATATATATATATATATGTATGTATATATATATATATATATATATATATATATAATATATATATATATATATATAGAACGTATAGAATATGTATGTATATATATATATATATATATATATATATATATATATATATATATATATATATATAGAACGTTGTTACAGGTTCGTGCCGATAGGCTCAGAGACTCTGGGCGCCTGGGGTAAATGTGCACTCAAGTTTTTAAAGGAGGTTGGTGAGGAACTCATTGGGAAACTAGAGACCCACGAGCAGCCAGTTTCCTATTCCAGCGCCTCAGTGTCGCAGTGCAGAGGGGAAATGCGTGCTGTATCCTGGGTACGCACCCAACCTCCGAGGAGCTGGACGAGGTCTTCGAACGCTGATTGTTTATTGTTATATATTTGTGTGTGTGTGTGTGTTCTCTGTAAACTGTAGCATTGCAATAAAATAAAACAAAACATACAAAAAAATAATAGGGGTGGTAGGAGAAGAAAAGAATAAAGTATTCAGTGAGAATCCACAAGATCTTCTCTGAATGCTCTTTGTTTTCTTCTTCGAGGATGTGGGTCCCTGCAATTGCACCAGAGGTGGTACCCCTAATATATATATATATATATATATATATATATATATATATATATATATATATATATATATATATATATATATATATATATATATATATATATTGTTAAATATGACCGAAAAAGTAAGATTAATAATTCTACCACGAATTTTCTCAATATTTCTTATGTTTCTTTTTACTGTCGATGGTAATTGAAAAATCAATTCTCCAAAATTCATTTTTATTTCTAGTGTGACGCGACGCTTCAACGCGTTTCGTAATAACTTATTACATTTTCAAAGACTTTAGTTTACACACACACAACTGTAACCTGAAAACACTAAACAGTTTTACTTAATGCTAACATTGAACAGCTTGTCTTATATACTCGCATTTGGGTGAGGTGATATGTTGCAACAGTTTTGGATGAGGTGAACAAACGTTTGACCAACACAAGACAGAACACGGTGCAATGGGTATAAAATGTATAAATGAGAGGGAAGAATGGAAGTAACTGCAAAGGGCCTATTGGCCCATACTTCCTCTTGATGCTTCTATACTGGTACGGAGTCTTGAAGTGGGTAGATTCTACCCACTTCATGGGTAGATTCTACCCACTTCATGGACTAGAATCAGTCATGGACTAACATGAGTCAGCTATCGCGGGGGAGGATACTGTCTGACAGTGTATATGAGAGTATCCAGCTGCTGGACACCTTTTTTGACCAGATGAGTGACGGTGTTGATGGCTTCAGGGTCGTTACTGCAAGATTCAGGGGCTCTTAAAGCTCTTCTAGGGGTCGTTGGTTGCTTGACATTCCAGGAGATAATGAAGTAGTGGTTTTTCTGTGACTGTTTGGCAGAAGATGCATTCCCTCTGTCGGGGTTCACCAATCTCCCAGTTGCATCTGTAACCGAGACGTAGTCTATATAACCGAACTACTATTTCCTTGCGGATTCCTTTTGGAATGTTTAACCCTTCTAACTTGGTGGCCTGAAGATACCATATTGCAGAGGGAAAACTTTCTGCTAATCTATGGTGTAGATGGGCTTTGTTGAGGTGTGAGAGGTTTTTGGTGATGGTGTTGTCTATGTACTCAAGGCTGGGTTAGATTGTTTTATGGATCACTGGATGACAAGTTGCCAATTTAACAATTTCATCGGCTCTCTCATTTAATGGGACCTGATAAAAACACCTTTAAATTGCCTAGAAATATATATGAAGGTTACTGTACAATGCTCAACTTGACTTAAGCTAATCAAATGCCTTCTAATCGTATTTAACAAACAAGACCCATTAGCAGTAATGTGAAAATTAGGAATAGTTAATAAAAAGATACTGTATAATATTCTGAGACGCATATGTCGTATAATATTTAAAAGGGTTGGCTCATTATCTTGTCAGAGGGTGTTAGGAACACACACGTCAGTGCTAATGTTATTATAAGTGATTCTGGACACCTGGTCTAAAGCAAATTTATTTAATAGTCAATGCTTCAGCCCGCGAGGGTGTGAATTATGGGACTTACATAATAACAATCGGTACTCACCTAATTAAACCTGCGTAGGTGCATCGCGAGCTCTGAATGCTCTAGGGCTCCTCTCACTCGTAGTAATTTGAAATCGGGTTCATTGTCCAATCGCATGGAAGTTACAACGATTATTCATAACCGAAATCTCTCTCTTCGTAGAGGGACTCGCTCGTCTTGAATTCCCTAACAACTGAATTGTTTCTGGGAATCTGAGAGAGTCCTTCAGAACATAATATACACTATTTATATCATACAAATTTTCGAATGTGCAGCACCAGTGTGGTGTTCTTATATCGTTAAATATAAAATGATGATGTAGAAAGTTCAGAGGTATATCCCACCAGACTAGTTCCAGAGCTGAAAGGTATGATTTACAATGAAAGATTGAAGTAGTTAAACCTGACGTTATTGACAGAGAGAAGAAACAGGGTAGACATGATCACCACAGACCAAATACTCATGGGAATAGACATGGTAGACCTGGACAGACTATTTAGCATGAATGGGAAAAAGCAAAGATGGAAAGTAAGTACTAAATGAGCCACAGAGATATTATAATTTTAGTCAGTGTCAGGATTGTGAACAAAAATGCAATTACCTAAGAAGTTTACATTGAAAACTGAGAAATGGAATTCAAGAACTGCACCTCATCCCTCACAAAAACTAAGTTAACACGGCCAGATGAGGAGTTATCGTCTCCTCTCACTCGTAGTAATTTGAAGTCGGGTTCATTGTCCACGCGCATGGAAGTTACAACGATTATTCATAACCGAAATCTCTCTCTTCGTAGGGGAACTCGCTCGTCTTGGAGTGCATGCTCATTCTCACGACGTCTGCCACAGTATATTTTCTTGCAATACCGCAAATATACACAAGATTCTGAGGATATATTACGAATTGCAGCGTGATTTACTGAAATTATGACCAGTTGTCAGAAAATATAAAACATCAACATGATAATAATGACTCCACCCAAAAGTTATACGTTCTTAAGGAATTATTGCAAGAAAAAGATGGTCTGTTACTCAGCTGTCTTGATGCTAGAGAGAACTCACTATAACACAGATGTCTCTTGCTCAGCCATTTGTGTATGATTCTATAGTGCTTGGTGGTGAAGGGTATTATAATGAATGGTAGTGGGTGGTACTTTGGTGGGTGATGGTGGATGGTTCTCAAGAGGGTGGTGACTGATGAGTCTGTAGTAGGGAGGTGTGGGTGGTAGACAGTACTCTGGTTGGTTGTGGTTGATGGTATACTATTGGATAATGATGGATGGTTCGATATTGATAGCGGTAAACGGTTCTATAGCAGGTAGTGGTGGAAGTTAAATAAACGGATGGTGGGTGACATTGAGATGGGTGACACTGACCTGGAGGTGGATGACAATGAGTTAAGTAGTGGATAACAGTGAAGTCAGTGCACAGTAAGTCAGGTGGGAAGTGGAAGTGGAGAGTGTCATGGGGGGGGGGAAGATACTAAATTGATGGATGGAAGGTGAGTGTAGGTTTAATGGTGAATGACAGAATTTGGTGGGTCATGACAGTGAGGTGGATTGCGGTGGGTGACCGATGTGGTTACTGGAGTGTGATAATGACGGCGGTGGAACAAATAGTGACTGAGTAGCAGCACAATTGAAGTGGGCGGTAGTATCACGGGCTCACCATAACCGTGCTGCTTGAAACTTTTTGTTCCAGAAAGCGAATCTTAAAACAATAAGCAACAACATGTGAAAGGTGGGCGGAGGAGAAGCACAAAAGAACACTTTGTGTGTTCTTATTAACATAGTGTTCTTAGTTGCGTGATCACTATGTCGCAGGATGGTTAGTCATGCAGGGGCATGTGATCTCTTAGCAAACATTGGCAAAGATTTGTTGGCTTTTTGAGGGTATATCATCTAGAACACGAGGTTAGACAGTAATTGCAAAGCGTCGAGTACCTTATACCTGTAGGTCTAAGTGCCTAATGACTGGAAATT
>WNGS01135237.1:15258637-15270605 GCA_020271785.1 Procambarus virginalis
GGCATTTTCAGACACACGAGAAAGGGAAGGGAACTATCAGGAGAAAAACCCAAACTATTACGACTATATAGCACTTGAAACGGGTCAGAATTAGGATTTAGGATGGGACGGGGGGGGGGGGGAATGTTGCCCAAACATTTGGATGGTCACGGAATTGAACGCCGACCTGCATGAAGCGAGACCGTCGCTCTACCGTCCACCCCAAGTGGTTAGGCGTGAGAAAGCATAAATAAGAAAAAAAATCAGCTAGTCCATCGATGGGATACATGACGACACAAATTGTTTGCATACACACTCGTCCTCGCTGGTTTCTAAATGAAGTCATTTGTGGGAGGTTATCAGTCCCGATAACAAGCGACCAAGGGCATCACTCTAAGGTAAATGTTTCATCCATACTTTACATAGGTCTGGATTCAGACCTGGTGCAGCACATTCACAGCCTTCAGACTTGGTACAAAACATTCAGAGCCCTCCAGATCTGGTACAGAATATCCTCATCCCGTCAAACTATGTACACAACATCATTGCCACTACTTGTTTGTTCTCTAGGCAATACAAGCAAGAGACGCTTGCTGTTCTCCAGGATATTCAAGCAAGAGACGCTTGCTGTTCTTCAGGATATTCCAGCACGAGATGCTTGCTGTTCTCCAGGATATTCAAGCAAGAGACGCTTGCTGTTCTTCAGGATATTCCAGCACGAGATGCTTGCTGTTCTCCAGGATATTCAAGCAAGAGACGCTTGCTGTTCTTCAGGATATTCCAGCACGAGATGCTTGCTGTTCTCCAGGATATTCAAGCAAGAGACACCAGCTGTTCTCCAGGACATTCAAGCACGAGACACCAGCTGTTCTCCAGGCAATACAAAGCACGAGACACCAGCTGTGCTCCAGGCAATAAAAACAAGATTAGCTATTGTTGGAGCATGACTTGGCGTCAGCCTTGTGAACCAACTTGCTAATTTATATTCCGACATTGACACTAATTTTTGACGTTGATGATGTGATGTGGTTGTGTACAGCGTTGGTTGAAAGCCAGCTGTTGCCTGCCTCATATACTGATATCTCTAGTTGGTTTAGTGTTGGGCCTACCTATCTGTAAAGTTATTTAGGTCACTACAATAGCTTACAGACCAACTAGCAAGAGTACTTTACTCCTTTACTAAAGTATATACACACAATTGTATATACATAGAATTTGGGTACACCCATGTGTCGCTCCAGTTCTTTTAATATATATATTTTTATCTATTTAACATGTTTCATTATTTGTCAGTAGTTGTAATAATTTTCTTAAACTTTCGTATCTTGTGATGTTATCATTGTGTTCCCTTTTTGAAATAGTTGTTGATAAGGAGAGATTGGGCAGTATCAGTTGTTGGGATTATCAGAGACTGGGGGCGTCTGAGAGGGGATGCTCAAATAAATCTGATTAACACTGCAGTCAACAAACCAGAAACATGCTGGGTTGTGCGGAAAGTATTCATATTGTTGACGTGGAACAGCGAATTCCATTATCTTTTATATATATATATATATATATATATATATATATATATATATATATATATATATATATATATATATATATATATATATATATATCTGTGTATAATATGTATAATTGATTCATTCCTTCTGATGATGTATTAAGTACGGAAGTACTTAAGGAAATTCCTGTTTAAAATCCTTCCTCCGTGGTCTGACACTTTCACATTTTTCATCACGTGTTAATTTTCGTGATTTACACACATAATATGTATAATGTTTAACGTTAACACAAATGTTTGTCCAACTGGGCGTCAGTCTGCGCTTGTCGTAAGTGCGTAAACAGTTCTGAATTCAAGGAAAGAAAACGTAGTTATTTTGGTTTGGTGTTGGGCTTGAAGCTTTCATTCTCTGGAGGGTTATTCATGCCCACAGTAACTTGCTGTTCAATACTCATGTATACATTAGTATACATGGCGTAAGCATAAGCATAATCCCAGATGCAGTGTAGACATAAAAGTGTGTGCACGAATTATGAGGTTAATGTGATGCAGAAATGCGACTTTTTCTTTTCAACTGGCCCATAGTATTATTACGGTTTAGTGCGCGCATTATTAACTTATAATATGACGCTATGCACGATCTTTGTAGTGATTTATTTAGTTAAATTATTTTTGTTTTCTTACTAAAATTATATATTTTTAAAATTTTAACTTCCAGTAGTATTACAATATCATAGTTAACGACATTGAATTTTATTTACATAATTTTAAGGGACATAGGATAAGTCTGCATAACTGGGTAATAGGTCGAGTTGACAACTCCTTCCATAGAGAGAGAGTTACGGGCTCACCATAGCCCGTGCTACTTGGAACTGTGTTCTAGGTAGTGAATCTTAAACAACAACAACAACAACTTTCATAGAAGTCATATACAGGTTTATCATACCTCGTAATGTTTCTATTATTCGTTCCAAGAAGCTGAAGTTTAAACAACAGCATCCATTAATAATCTTGAATTAGGTAATCTCCGATTTACATATACTACTGTTTATCTGTAGGTTGTCATTAAAATAATAATAGCTGAACAGTATCAACTCTCCGAGGACAAGTTATATTCATCATCACCGCCAGTAAAAATAATAATGTCCTTTATTATGTTTTTTATAAAATCGTTAGAAATGATATTTTTCATTCTTGACTCTGGCATTATTTATTGGTTCTACTAAACAACTGAACCGTTCGTGCTAACGCCGGTATTACCACCATACATAAACACGGCCGGAAATATGCAGCCAAGAACAGCACACGCTCATCCAGAGAGACTGCCGGAGCAAGTTTTGTGTTCACTCGTGGCAGTGTTGCTGTTCATAATGTTGTTCAAAAGTGTACAGGAGCGCGGCTGCAGAGCACTTGTGTGTGTTCCAGCTGAGGCTGTACAGACAACCAGCTGTATTCCAGCAGCCGGTTGTGTGTTTCAACAGATTTCTGTTTAGGTTCACCATCTTGACATGAGCTTCCCGCCGAACATGAAGCAGGAAAGAGAGAGAGAGAGACCAAGCCTCAAGCTTGGCTTAGCCAAAATAATAATTTTCTGACTACTTCTCTTCTCTCTCTCTCTCTCTCTCTCTCTCTCTCTCTCTCTCTCTCTCTCTCTCTCTCTCTCTCTCTCTCTCTCTCTCTCTCTCTCTCTCCTTGGGCTAATTTACGGTAACCTGGGCCAAATTAACAGAACGGCTTCTCCTCAGCTGTTTCTAAATTCCTGAAAAATATTGAAAACCCAACGCAGCAGGACCCTTGATGGAATTACAGGATTTCGATATGGGGATGTTGTGTGGACCCCAAGAGTCCTACCTCCCGCCATCACCTGTGGAGAGCCCCGGTCCTAACCAGCACCTCGCCTACAAGCAACTCTCGACCTTCACCCACGCACACACATCACCGCTCCGTTAGCTTATATTTCGCTTGCAACTTTGTTGTAACTTTACAAAACAGTAGCAGATACTCCTGGAAACCCGCTTGAAGTCCCCCTTGTCAACAGCAGAGCAGGAGACGTTGTTATAGCCCCGTTTTTATTGATTGTGGAAGTGGCGCGCGAGGTAACTGCTAAGGGTGAAGATGGCCGAGGCGGCTGGGAGGGCAAGCGCCATCGTGCGACCTCCTGCAGTTGTATCATAGGGCGCCGGGTAATAGAGTGAGGAGCAGAGAGCCATCTTGGGGGCGCGTCTGAAGGAGTACAATCTTCACATTTTGGAGGTTTATTTTAATTATGGGCTAGTTTGGAGGCGCTTGTAACTCAGCGCCATGGGCAATGACTATTGGTTATGCCGCTTGTTCTTGCAAAAATTTTCCAGCCAAAATAACACGCACATAAACGTGGTTATGAATCTTTCCAGCTCTTGAGAACTGGAGCATCGGGCAGGACTTCGAACACAAGCACCGGAGCTTATTGTCATAATCCTGCGACAATAAACTCATAATATCAACATGGCAGCACACAAAAGACGCTCTTCCGACACCTGGCTATAAAGAACAATTGTAAATTGTTTGATCATTTTGATGTGAAATAATTTGCAAAGGAGTCAAGAGGGCATTCCAGTGAGGGAAGAGAATTTTCAGGACCCAGAGGGCGCCTTCCAGGACCCAGAGGGAGCCTTCCAGGGCCCAGAGGGAGCCTTACAGGACCCAGAGGGAGCCTTCCAGGGCCCAGAGGGAGCCTTCCAGGGCCCAGAGGGAGCCTTACAGGACCCAGAGGGAGCCTTCCAGGGCCCAGAGGGAGCCTTCCAGGGCCCAGAGGGAGCCTTCCAGGGCCCAGAGGCGCCTTCCAGGACCCAGAGGGAGCCTTCCAGGATCCAGAGGGAGCCTTCCAGGGCCCAGAGGAAGTCTTCCAGGGCCCAGAGGAAGTCTTCCAGGACCCAGAAGAAGTCTTCCAGGACCAAGAAGAAGCCTTCCAGGACCCAGAGGGAGCCTTCCAGGGCCCATAGGGAGCCTTCCAGGACTCAGAGGAAATCTTCCAGGACCCAGAGGGAGCCTTCCAGGACCCATAGGGGAGCCTCCTAGGACCCTGCCCCAGACGCACAGGTCTAAGGTAGCCAAAGCCACCCTCCCTTAATTTGATCAGCTGTAGTAGACATAATTTTGATAATATTATCAGAGGTTTATTACCAGGCCCAGAGAAGATAACACTGGTATACCTGACCAAGGGAAGATAACAGTAGTATACATGACGTTTAGTTCTGCTGCGCTACGGACCATAATCTATGTAGTCTCATTCACCATAGATAACATCAGTTACTGTTCATTGTACTGTGGCATCTTGAGATGCCACACACACGTATATACATTATATATATATATATATATATATATATATATATATATATATATATATATAATATATATATATATATATATATATATATATATATATTGATAATGTGTGTACATTTAATTCGGTGCGTGCACACATATATGAAAAAACTTATTCTTGTAAAAAGTGCCAGCATAAAAATCTTCAAATACGGAAAGATGCAAGGGTGGAAGAGAAAAAAACAAGGAAATATATCTTGTGTGATCAAGAGACAAAGCAGGAGGAGGGAAGTGTGATGATGAGACAGGGAGATGGGGAGTGAGACAGAGGGAGAGCATAGTGAGGGGATGGGATGGGGGGAGAGGATAGTGAAGCAGGAGGAGGAGAGTGAGGTAGGTGGAGATCCCCAGCAAGTCTGTGAGTCGTGGCGGGGTGGTGATATTGGGTAAGAGGTCGTGGGCTCCGGGGCGCCATTATTATTATTGACATTACTGGCATACCTCGGGGAGCCTGGTAGAGGGAGACGCGCTCCGTCACGCGACTGTGTCATGTTGTGCGCTCTTATGAATCTCGGGTGAGTCTGGTGTACACCTGCGGTGCCTGCGCCAGCTGTGAGATCTGTGTCCAGCTGTCTCACATGCTCCAGGTAAGCTAAGTGAGGTTGGGGTCCGGCTGTGACTGACACAGCACGTAATGTAGTGGGTTTGCTAGGGAAATAACCTCAAATATTGGTCGTGACGAAGAGTGGCGATATTTGCTGACACCAATAACGCGTTCTTCGATTGTTTTACTTTAGTCTGCGTAACTAAGAACCGTATTTATACCAACATAAGAATAAGGTGGAAAAGAAGAGCATGCCTGTTGGTCCATACCGGGTGGATCCCATATAAATCCACCCTCTTTCATCCGTATACCCCTGTCCGATCCACTCCGCCCCACTCATGCATCAGTCGGTTTTGTTCTTGGAAACTGTTTGTCTTAATTATCTTTGCTGGAACACCATCCCGCTCATCTCATGTCCAAACCAGATCTTCGCGATATCCTTCTTAAATCGACATTATGTACATTCTGATCTCTTCCATCAGTTTCGGACCCCTTGTTTATATGCCCTTGTAATGCCGCTAACTCACTATTCGTGGGGTTTTAGTAAAATCTCAGTGTATGTACACCAAGAAGTAGTTTACACCTTAAGGTGAGTATACTTCTGTGGGTAAGGCACTGGAAATCCTCGATCATAGTGCGGCTTGTTCAGCCGCACTTTCGCCGGGAAAGATTATTTAAAGGAGAATAAAGACTTATTATAAGTGGAGTTAATCCCAAGCTGGAGACCAGGTGGGAGATTTTGTTCAGGACTAAGGCATACTTGCTGGTTGTTGATGAGCTGGGCTGGTAGGCACCCCGTACACCCACTACTGTTGTAGGTTGTTTACACTCCACCCCACACACACACACACACACACACACACACACACACACACACACACACACACACACACACACACACACACACACTCAAGATAAGGTAACCATACTCTGAAATAACATAAAAATGCAGAAGTTGCACAAATAATGCTTGACATCTAATCTCGATGGAACAATATGTAAATATATTTAATCGACTCAAATAACCAAGACAAATATGTCGATAACATCAACAAGCAACATACTCAACTATATTGGACAAGGCTATAAAGCCACTATGGTACAGTTCTCCCAATATAGCTACAAGTAACTTACAAATAATGCCCCTCTACAGAGGGCATTTATTTGTAAGCCAAACCGCCTCTGGTACAGCGGCTACAGTGAACAGCCACCGGCAGCCAGCAAAGCAAGCAATTTATATATATATATTATATATATATATTACTAGTATATATATATATATATATATAATATATATATATATATATATACCTCTACTTCCTCCTCTCTACTTTATCACTTAATCCTACTTCAAGATTTTCTATATCCTTCCATCCCCTGTGTACCAGCTCTATGGGCATCTTCGCTCACATGTATCGTAACGTTAGGTTGGATATTAGTCAAGTTAGAATAGAATAGGTTAAGGTGTTTTATAGGGTGTGGTGACGTAGAGGGTGCATGTTTTTGTAGGTCTTAGGCCCTACTCCTCGTGGGTATTAGGCCAGCATCAAACAGTAATATTCTGCTATCAACTGCGGTTTCTAAGTTGTTTGTCGCATTGATGTCGACATGTGGCCTGATCCTTTCTTTCCCACTGCTTCCACCTTCTCGTCTACTGGCTTTCAGTTCCTTCTTGAATGCTTCTTCCTACACATTCTCTCCATAAGCGAGTTTTCAATTTCTCCTATTCCAATACTGCCTCCTTCGACACCTCTTCCTTAAGCACATCCTCTTTCAATGTCTCCTCCAATGGCCTCATCTCCTCCTCCTGTTACTCCAGTGTTCCTGCTGCGTCTCCTGGCCCCGTCATCTGGCACCCATCGATTCCTTGAGGAAGGGAGGGGAACTGCCGAGGGGAAGAGAAGGGGGACGAGGAGAGGAGACGCGACAATGATCAGCCCCATTGCTCACTCTTCCCCTTTTTTAACTATTTTCTCTTTGCTGTTCCCCCCTCTCCCCTCTTGCTCTCTCACAAGGATATAAAGTTTCAAAAGTAAATATGAAACACTTCAATGGTTAGGGGACCTTTACACCCATAAATATTTGGTACAGAAGCGGTGCCCAAGACTGAAGTTCAATCTCAAACACACGTGTGTGTGTGCTTACGGTCGTAATTATAGTAGAATGACAGACATGGAACAGCATATACCCAAGTTTACCCTCATGCATCTTGGATATCCCTCAACTCTTCAGCTTATCCTATTACCTCACCTCGCCCACCTCTCTCCCTCTCTCCGTCTCTCCCTCTCTATGTCTCTCCTTCTCCCCTCTTTATAACACCCCGCTGTCATTCCCCCCCCCCCCCTTATTCCCACGTCAATCTCTCTCTCTTCCTTTATTACGTTTTCTACCCACTAACTCCCACTTCTCTGTTCCTTTCTTTCTCTCAATTGCTCTTGTTTCCTTTCCCTCATATCCGTTCCTGTCTCTCCACTACTTTCCCCTCGCTCTCTCCCTTACCTTCCTTTCCTGTTATATCCTTACCACGTCGTTCTCTATCCTCCTCCTTCCTTCTCTTCCCCGTGCTCATCCTTTTTCACTCTCTCCTCACCCTCTAGCGTCATTCTCTCTCCCTCTAGCTCCTTTCCTCTCTACCCCTCCCTCTACCTCCTCCTTTCTCCCCACCCACTTTATATATACATAAAGTGCAATAAAATCAAAGCAAAACCATGATAAAATCGGAAGCCTTGTATAAGCAGGATATGGTACAGTGAGAGCCGTGGTACAAGCCATTGTACAGTGAGAGCAATGGTACAATCAGAAGATGGTTAAAAGCGAAACCATAGTAAATAGAAGCCCTGGTTCCAGTGTCAGTCAGTGTCTAATTGAAGCATATGCTCAAGCGAAACAATGGCACAAATCGACCCATGATACAAAGTTAAGCCACAGCAACAGCCGACCAATGGACAACCCAGTATCCCGTGTACAACCGTGTACAACCCGTGTACAACAGTGCGCTAACTAACATGAGACAACTTTTAATATTTCGAGTGTAATGAAAACCTATCAAATGCGATCAGACTAGTCGACAGGATCTTAACTCTAAAAAGTCTTCAAATCAAAACTCTTCTCATACAGTTGAATAATGACGCTCAAAGAACTGAGACAAATATGAGCAGAACTTGAAAGAATTGAGTTAGCAATACAGAACATATTCTCTTCTTGTTTAGGGGGGGGGGGAGACTAAAGCAGAACTTTCATGTGAGGGTTACAGTTTTAGCACAGCTACAACTGCTATGCGGTCTCTCAGGTATAATTAATATGACATGATCACAAAGTTATATCTATAGTCATTCCAGGAGGTAGAAATATCTAACACTGTAAGCTTTTATATAGCACTTCTTTCTTACAGTAACTCTGATAGCTATGAGTAACTGTAACTAAAGTTAAAGTGCTAAAGTAACCTACAGTTTGCAGCAATAATAATATTTAATTTACATTTAGTTTCTTCAGTAGTTATTTTTGTTTACTAAATACATGTACAGCAAAAGAATAAATAAATTATACAAAAATTCAGAGACATCTGATAAATTTAGTGTCTGCATTATAATAAATTGCCCTTCATATATTGCAATTGCGATATATTTTAAAGATGAACGGGAGTTAGGCTGCAATGTAACAGCCACTAAAATATAGATTATCCGGGGTGAGAGGGAGCTTAAAGGCTTTATCTGCATGTGAGTGGATGCTGAGCACTTTATCTCCTGTTGATCTATGATCTATAAGTATATGAAGGTGTCGACGAGGTTGACTCTAATGCTGTGGGTCTGTGGGCCACGAGAGATTATTATTCTTAAGACTTAAAGTTAAGACCGAAGAAAACACTTGTGTGTACAACTTTACAGCCGGCAGAATACTGGTAGGTTGTTATAAACAATAAGTTTGAAGTTGAGTTTAAGCTTTATCAAGCTCTGATGGTCTATGGAGGCCATAGGACTAGCTGATCAACCAGAAGTCTATGGCTCACCATAGCCCGTGCTACTTGGAATTTTGTTCAAGTAGCGAATCTTTAACAACAACAACAACCATGAAGTACACTTCAGCCTTTTACACAGTCTCCCCCCCAAAAAAAATATTAATATGCACTCAGGTGCGGGAAACTCCTCTACATAGAGTACCTTCCTTCTCGGTGTATAGCACTGAGAGTTTACTTTAGTCCTAGAGAATGTTTGTCCAAGACTAAAGGTTACTTACTGGAGATGTCAGTAAGTAACTGTAGTGGACTTAATAACCCTCAGAGGCGATATGCGTTAATCCAACACCAAAACACCTTTGGGCTGTAGTGCATTATCAATTGGTTTGATTAGCGTTGGAGAGAGAGAGAAGAAACTAACCATTGGAGCGATCTAGCAGTTAGCACTCCGCTGCTGCTGCTGTTGTTAATGGTCTTCAACGGCAGGATTGTACTGATGGTTTTATTATTATTAATATTATTATTATTAATATTATTATCTTGTGCTTGTGGTATGATTATAATGGGTTTTCGGCTTGAAAAATATGATTCTGTACCAGTGATGACGAAGTAATGATTGGATGGTAATGTTTGTGATGTGGAATGATGGTCTGTAATGATCTTGACGTGGGTGATAGTGTAGTTACTTTGTTTGGGCATGAACCCCACTCTTGTTTTGGTGTGGTGTGTGTTGTGTGTGTGTGTGTGTGTGTGTGGTGTGTGGAAGGGGTGTGTGTGGTGTGTTTGTGTGTGTGTAGTGTGGTGTGTGATGGTGTATATGTCGGTGTATGTGCGACTTTGGGATGCGTCGACACTGATGGCGATGCCGATGATTATAAAACGTGACTTAAGCAGTACCGTGGCTGAGGTATCTGCCAGACGTGCGAGTGTGGTGGTGCACAGAAACAGTGAGACTAACACTGAAGGCAAGTTAGGTTGATCACCATGTGGCTTTAGCACCTTACCAGATCACAGCCAGACGCAGCAGAAGTAGCTGGCAGCACTGAACAGCTGGTTTCAGCGGTGGAAGCCGTCACCAGGAGCAGACGATGATAAAGTTTGCCACTTGTATACCTTACACGACCGATATGCGTGCCTACTTGGTCGTCGACGCCACACAACTGAGCTGGTGTTAGAACGGGTTATGTTGGAGAGTTTCATTTGTCGTGGGGTGGATTGTCAGGCGTCCCGCGAGCGGCCCAGCGAGCGTGGTAGCCTCGGCCGGCGCTATTGTCTCCTGATGGCGTGGCCTTACACCACGCCCCCCAACGCTCATTCAGCAGGAAAACCTGGCTATAGGTCCAGCCCACTGAGAACCCTTTTGGGTGCAGCAGCCCGCGACCAGCAGCCAGTGCCAGCCAAGTGGCTCGGTTAGCGCAACACAGCAGGGCGAAGCGCTGACACCTACAGTAATCTGGCCTAACAGACCTTCCATACCCCGCCACCCCCCAGCCACCTCCGGCCACCCCCAGCCACCCCCCGCAGCCTACACATCGAGGAAGCAGCGTGTGACCAGATGCCTCAACCACCACCTGCTGGCACGCCCGCGGCACTTGTTTCCTCGTACCCATATCTGGACAACGTGAATAGAACGATTATACCAACGATTAATCAAATTTGACTATTTAGCATCACAATCGACGTGTGTGGAGGGAAAGGAATCCGTCCCACTGGCTAATCAGCATTGTGTGTGTCTATTTCCATAATTGTTTAAGTCGAAATTCCATTGACCATGTGACCTATTATCAAGACTTATGATCCTAACTGCCTATAATATAAATAGGTGGGTCGTCAGTTACAGACGAGGTCATTGACGACCTTCAAACAAATTTTCATCAAATCATGGGTGTTAGGTTCGTGTTTAAAATTAAGCTGTGCCATAGAACTGGCTAAAACGTAACTTAACCTCTTTATAGTGTAGGGCAGATGACCTGCAGTTGGCTGAACTCCGTCTATATGTTACGTAACGAGGCTTTTCTAGGTTAATTTTAGTCTATAACACCGGATACTCGCCGATTGGACTCCAAGAACAAAGTGAGTTTCATCTTCCTCCTACTGCATCACCACCCTTCCATACCATGCCGTGAGAGTGTGCGGAAGGCAGCTTAACTCATGTCCCTTCTGGTCCCTTGAAGTCGTAGGAATGCCTCTGGACGCATGAAGTCTGTAAAGATTAAAGTTAGTGTGAATTATTTACTGATGTCATGTAGGATAGCTCTGAGCCTTCAATACACTGTAGGACATTTGACAATGAACTTGATATTTGAATCATGATATTGATATCATGATACTGACATTTGCCAGTGAAACCTGTGCTCCTCTTATCCCCTAATGTTAAACACTCGCTTAACCCTTATAGTCTTTGAGAACGCAGTTAAATTATAAAATGGTGTGATATAATAGCCTATTTAACCCATTACTGATTGGCTAATAATTTCAACATGAGACTTCAAAACGGTATGTTTATATAAGTCGGTTGTTTATCATGAAGTATATCTGTAACACATCTGTACGTGCTCGCGTTCCGGAGAAAGTGCAGAGCATAATCTCAGAAGTCTCTCTAATCAGAAGTCTCTTCTGA
>WNGS01135237.1:15301145-15311897 GCA_020271785.1 Procambarus virginalis
TACCAAGCAGGATGATACTTAAGTTGAAATGCGAGATGGAAAGCTTTAAGCTGGGTAATAAGAAATGGTAATACTAGACATGGATCATATTGGAGAGAGAGAGAGAGAGAGAGAGAGTAGAGAGAGAGAGAGAGAGAGAGAGAGAGAGAGAGAGAGAGGAGAGAGAGAGAGAGAGGGAGAGGAGAGAGAGGAGGCAGAGAGAGAGAGAGAAGAGAGCGAGAGATGCCGCGAGAGAGAGAGAGATAGGAGGAGAGAGGAGAGAGAGATGAGAGAGAAAATAGGAAGAGAGGAGTATGCTACCTATTAGCTCGCGAGAGATGTAAGAGAGATGCGTAGAGAGCATGATATAGGAGAGAGAGAGATAGAAAAAAAATAGAAAAAACACAAACACACAGAGAGAGAGAGATCTAGGGAAGAGATCTCATAAGATAGAGAGAGACTCCGAGAGATAGCTAGATATATAGCTCGAGATGAGAGATCTGACTTGAGATGACGGCGAGCAGAGATAGATAGTAGAGCGATATCCTGAGATCGCGAGAGACAGACAGACCTACAGACAGATACCTAGAGAGATACAGATATAATATTCTAACTTGACCATCTTGCATCTGCACATTAATAATCAAGATCCATTAAGTATAACGGAGAATTTCCTTAACGAAATCTTCGTCGTGTTAAAACATGTCTCGTACTCACTACCATCCAGTGAAGGGGCGACACAGTGACTGAAAATCTCCAAGGACTTAAATAGGATTATTGATGCAGCGGAGATTTTCCACCAGAAGTCACCAATGGGTATATCGTGTGTGTCTAACGTTGTACCAGAAATGGGAAAGTGTTTGTCAGGGATTACCAGACACGCTGGCAAATCGAACACCAATTCTTTTCTTGGGCACAGAGCACGTGGTACTAGATATACCCTGAGCGTGTTCTCGAGGAGTCCACCACAGGTCAAGCGACGGACCTTCCCGCGAAAACATCACATAACAATTGCCTTACAACTCCCTGATACCTATACTAGCTGCTAGTTGAGCGGAGTGCACTAGGGTGAAAGGAAACGGGCCAATCCATTTCGCCCCCCAAGATCGAACTTGTGGACACGCCCGGATTGTGAGTCAGAACGAGCCATGGTCCCCCATCATAGCAGACAGGCTTAATAAATCCCCCAACAAATGACAAACTATTAAACGTACAATATTACTTGATTTGTCCGACTGCTCGATGTGTACACAAGGTGTACATATAGGGTCTTCAATTAGTGTGTCAGCATGTCACAGTGTGCAAGCCCAGTGTGCAGCCACAGTGTACAAGAACAGTGAAGGCCACAGGCTGCAGGCCACACATGTACACGCCACCTTGTACAAGCCACAGTGTACAGGCCACAGTGTGCAGGCCACAATGTACAAGCCACAGTGTGCAAGCCACATGTGCAGTTGCCACAAGTATTTTGCGTCCAATTCCCGACTATTAAGTCCCTACACCGCATTGGTCACATCCGGTTCAGCCAAATATTAAGTACTATTTACAATGCAAAATGACATATGAAGTGGCTGGAGCGGCAATATTACTTCCTTTCTGGTCAGAGTGTTATAAACTATCAACCTCGGCGAGGTCATAGGACCAAACCACACCATTAATTATCATCATTATTATTATTATATTATGTATTATTTTTATTGATGGAGGGGAAGGGAAACTATGGAAGCGGGAGAGCGCACAAGCCATCAAGACAATATTGCACTGGGAAGGTCGGATAAGGCTTATTTGGGATGGGACGGGGGGGGGGGGACTGGGAGAATGGAATGGTGCACCAACCACTTGTGGACTGTCGGGGGATTGAACACCGCCTGCTGAAACGAGACCGATCGCCCTACCGTCCAGCCCCCAACTGGTGGACACAATCACCCCGACATTACAGTCAACCAGCAAGTATACTTTAGTGCCGAATATACCCCAGAACTAAAGTACCTCACGAGTATAATTATATAATATTAAATATATATATGCAATAATGATCACAAAACATTGATCCAAGTATGACCGTGATAACCACATGTGAAAATATAGAAAATGCTAACCCGCGTTTCCGGCTTAATCGTCCTTCAGTTCAGAGGATTATGATGATAAGGGCTATTAGCCGAAAGGACGCGATGAAGGGAATCTTTGCTATTTATCACAGTGGTGGTATTCTGTCATTATAATATAGATAGTAGACTATATACTATATATTAATATTCTAGTTAATATTATATATAATATAGTTATAGGATATTGTGTGGTGTGTGTAGTAGTGGGTGTGCTTAGTGTGCTGTGGTGGGTGTTGTGCTTTGTGGTGGGTGTGAAGTGTGTGGGAGTGTGGTGTGGGTGTGTGTGTGTGTGTGTGTGAACAATCCACAAAGGCGTGATGAGGATTCGAACCTGACTGCCACTGAGGGTCCCAAACGCCTGCCTATAATCGCTAGTGCCACATGAACATCATACATGCTTGCAGATGAAATCAACAAGTCTGAGTATTCCTCAATAAGCAATTTTGCTATTTCATGATAAATTTAATGTACTAGATGATGCTCTAACTTTGAATATAATAAAGGCTATATATATATAAGTTAGTTATTTACTGTAAAATTGACGCTACGAGGCCGTTTTCCTGTTCGAGCTTCACAGTCAGTTAGGTTCGGGCGCGTTTATACACCATTTGCGTGCACGTTGTGAGACGGGTCGATCTATAGCGCTATGAAAACGTAGTACTTAAAGCTAGGTTGCCCAGGTACTAGTATATGCATCACATTAAGGGCTAGCAGTTCCCGCGGAGCGGGAGAGAGCAGTCCGGAGGACCAGCGTACCTGTGTAATTATGTAACAAATTGGCATTAAATGCTGAAGGAAGTTCAGATGATTTACACAGGAAGTCTGACTCAGTCTATTGAGCGTGAGGAGGAGGGAGGGTGGGGAGTTGAGGGGAAGGGAAGGGTGAGGGAGGGGTCTAGGGGGGAAGGGGGTAGGAGGTGAGGGGAATGGTGAAAAAGTAGAAGAGGAAGTGCAGCTAGAAAGAACAAGGATTAATGGTCAAAGTAGACGCATGTGATGGGGAAAGACGCGTATAATATATATATATATATATATATATATATATATATTATATATATATATATATAGATAATATAATAATTATACGACACAAACTGATCTGATCAGTTATACCTATAACCCTTCTCAGGATTCTGAACCCAAGCCTCAATGGATCTTCTCCAACACAAATGTCCTTTGCGAGTTTCATGTTTTAATACAGTGCAATTTGGATTGTCTAGGGTTGCATAAGGGACATGTGAGGTGGAACTGTATACACTTAAGCGTGTATGCTTACAGATGTATTTATGTATGTCGAAAGTGCATATTGTGCTTGGAAAACGTGTGGTCAAGGTACCATGTTGTGCCAGTTACGTTGTGGTTGTCCTCTAAAGTGTTTCACCGGCTGACATAACAAAGCTAACACAATAAACGTTGACAGTCATCTCAAACTCTAAAAACAATTCCCGACTATCACTGATGGTCGGCCTTCACTGATTGGTTCATGTGCTTCACGAGCGTTCCTGTCCGTCCTGCGTGCAGTGCCTTCAATGACTGAGTTCAGTGCCTCCTTCACGGTCAGTGCTTCACTGCTTCACTAGTTCGTCGCCTCACCGGTTCATCCCTTGACGGTTCAGTGCAATGGGCACAGTATACAGGTTGGGCGTGCGTGCGTACGCTAATTCCTGCAAATTGTAGCATATCAGTAGCATATGTGTCAGAGATGTGGACGCTGGGGTCCAGAGTCACATAAACTGGATCTATGTGGTATCTTAAGCCACTAATACTTAGAGCTTAGTTAGAGGATGGTGTGAGGCAGTTTGGACTCAAAAGTGCTATGCGGTCTGGAACTAACTCATCATATTACTGTGGTCCGATATAGGGCTTGGGTAAGAGTATGGAATGTGTTTTTTGCCAATGGTAATAATGTTTGGATTAAACTTGGTTGGATCCCTCCACATGTGGGGGGTGGAAACGCAGAACTTTGATAACGTGATTGGGCCAAGGGGTCGCTAGGAAATAAAACACGGCTATGACCTGCAAGCATCGATTCAATGTATAAAAAACGTCATACATTAAAGAACCCCGTTACCCCTCCATTTTCAGATTTAGAAAATAAGAAATGCACAGAGACCTAAAAAGTAGTAGTTAAAAGCTATGACAACTGTTTTGTAGTAACAGGCATTTAGTGATCAGCACAGTAACCGAACCAAGCAATGTGATGTAGACATTGCGTGAATTCGCCTTGACTATAGGCACAACTGGCAGGTTAGTGAGGCTGGACCACTATCCTGATTCCTATGGAACACGACCCGCCAATTGGTTTACAACCAGGTATTTAATTATTGTTGGATGAACAGACCTAACAGGAAAGGCTCAGTGCCCATTCATTTCTCCGTGTCCAGGGCTCAAACCCGGCAGAAAACACTCACAAGATGCGATAACCCTTAACCGCTCTTGATATTGATTAACATCAGCGGATGTTCGATTCCCTCTCACTCCTATCATCACTCATTGTTCTGGACCACTTCCGTAGGATGTCCCGTTTTTTCTGGTACTCTCAAAATGTTCTCGTCCAGTTGTCGGGTGGAGATTTCCCTTCAAACAAAGAATCAAACAAAGGCAATGTTGCTGTTGAGGTTTTAGTCAATGTTATGGACGATCAAAGTTGTGTTCTTCCCGCATGTGTGTGTGTGTGTGTACATCAGACGACTGAACGCGGTGTGTCACGCATGCGTGACTGACCTTTGGCGAACAAACTTGCACAAAGAAATAACTTCGCCTGGTATTCCGGTAGAACAAACCACAAACTTTCCGTACTTAAGACGCAAGTCTCTTTTTCCCTGGTTGGTCCAGCTGTGTCTAGACCCACCTCATAAGCTTCGAGCAGCACACACACACTGTACAAGCTTGCATCAGGGGGCCCTCCCACACACCGGCCAGGCCCTGGGGCCCCGCTCCATGGACCACATCCACGCCTTGCTCCTGCCATTATCAACGCTTCAGCACTTCAATAAAAATCGTATCCATCACACCAATCTCTTACAAAGCCATGCTAACCCACTGGGCAGGTAATTGAGGCGGACCCCAAGCTGTAGTGAAGGGGAGAAGACCGGAGGGGATGTAACGATAGCTTCAAGACGCGTCTTAGCTAAGCTCAACTGTTGATTGTGTGTGCTTGACCGATGGGCGGGGCCGCCACTCCATCCAGCCAATGACAGGCCACAATCCACGTAATGCCAACACCTGCGCCTCTCTTATTGGTCCACTACACGACTACTTCTTGGAGGTGATTATGGGGTTGGTAGTGTGTTGAGAGTTATGGCTATTGGCGTGGGCATGTCCAATGATAAGGCAGGTGATAACATGATAATCCTCTAATTATCCTCAATTTTACGATCCTCAACTACTGAAATGAATTTGTCGAGCAGAAACTGCTTTTGATCTGTATATCTTGAGCTTTATATATGAGATCAGAAGGGAAATTAGAATAAATTACAGGATCTTATCCTGAAATATTCACGTACGGGTGGAACTATGTGGATATTTGACGAACGAGGACCTCGTATCATCCTGGCCCTGTACAACGAGGGTATCATCCTGGTCCTATACAACGAGGACCTCATATCATCCTGGCCCTATACAACGAGGACCTCTTATCATCCTGGCCCTATACAACGAGGACCTCTTATCATCCTGGCCCTATACAACGAGGACCTCGTATCATCCTGGCCCTATACAACGAGGACCTCTTATCATCCTGGCCCTATACAACGAGGACCTCGTATCATCCTGGCCCTATACAACGAGGACCTCTTATCATCCTGGCCCTATACAACGAGGACCTCTTATCATCCTGGCCCTATACAACGAGGACCTCTTATCATCCTGGCCCTATACAACGAGGACCTCTTATCATCCTGGCACTAAACAGCGGCACAAGAAAGAAAGCTAAAGAAGAAGAAAGGCCCCCCCCCCAAGAGCCAGTCATAAGGAATCCGCCCACAGGGGCTTGGAACCTTTCCCGTCTAGCTAATTCTTTCTTATGGATCTTGAGCTTCGACCAGGGTGACAGTTTCTGCGGTGCTCGCCTCCTTCAGATCATAGTCACCTCAGTCAGGTGATTCTTGTCTCATTCAGATGGGCATCTCGTCCAGATGATGGTCATATCTTTCAGGTGATGCTAATCTCACTGAGAAGATGCTCATCTCATTGAGAAGATGCTCATCTCATTCAAATGGGAGTCATCTTACAGAATTCAAATGTCCGTCTTTGTTGACATTTTGCAAGGTTGATAATTAGCAACGATTATGGGCCGAGTTGTAGAGATGAACAAATCCACGGGGGCCGTGACGAGGGTTCGAACTTACGTCCGAGAGGATCCCAGACGCTGCCTTAATCGACTGAGCTACGACATGGTTAAAAAAAAGAATTGCAACCAGAAGTTCTACTGAATTGTAAAGATGACAGGTGATGTGTGTGATGCGACCAAGAGGCGTCCAACACACTTATACACAGAGGTTTGCCTCACCTTTCGGTGTGTATATATATATATATACACTGAGAGTATACTTTAGTCCTGGCATATGTTGAGAACTAAACTATACTTGGTGGCTGGTCAGTAAGCACTTGTGGTGGCCTTAATAACCCTCCAGACGTTGAGAGAACTTCAGCTCAACACCAAAACTACGAGGCGGTATAGATTAAGTGCTCAATCATTAATCACATTGTCTCGTTAACTTCCGAAATGGAAGCTTACGGCGAACAATCGACAATTTGACAGACTTTAACATAAAATTTAATAATCAAGTAGAGGCCTGCGGGGGACAGGGTTTGGGTTAGTAGGTGAAAGAGAGACAAGAGGAAAGAGAATGAGAGAGAGAAGGAAATGAATGGGGTGGGGGGGGAAGAATGAAAAAGAATGATAAAGAAAGCTAAAATAGAATAAAACACATATCAGATGACAGAAGAAGAATATAACACGTGACAAAAATGAATAAAGCAGGGAAGAAGTAAGGAAGATAATACACAACATACAAGAGGACTGAAGAGAGACAGGCACGAGGCAGAAATAGGTAAGATCAAAGAGGTGGAGACCAAATAGAGGATAGAGTCAGAGAGAACAAATAAGGAATAGATCCAGACAGACAACATGGAAGGTCTGTAGAGGGGGGGGGAAGCACAACGCCCTGGCCTCCCCAACCAGCATGACCACCAAGCTCATTACCATAATTATCTGATTACCGACACACCCAAACATGGAGTTGAACACGAAATCGTAGGCCGGGATGAATCTGTTTTACACACACACACACACACACGGCGCTCCCCCTGTCCTCCCTCCCCCACGCTCACTCTGAGTCTCCCAACGACCTCTAAACCGCTTAGGCAATATTCAATGATTGGGAGCAGTTTGGGGGTGTCAGGTCACCATCCCTCGCTAGATAAGTCAGGGACAACGCCAGCTCTCCAAGTCACAGCCCCGCTCCTGTGCCAGGTAAGTCTACTACGGGCTCGCCATAGCCCGTGCTACTTGGAACTTTTTATTCCCAGTAGCTGAATCTATAACAGCCAGTAGACTGGTCAACACCAATCAGCTCTCAGGGTCAGTTGTGGCTAGTCTTGTCTTTGGTTTAATTCCTCTCTCTTAGCGTCTTGAGTTGCTATAACCTATAGGAGGTCGTAGCCATATTATTAGTCTACTAGGTTGATCTATTGGTACGGGGTTTCTTCAGGAGGTAGGTCTGTTGAATTACCAAGCATTTACACACACATACACGTTTCTGCCCGAAATGCTGCGCGTACTAGTGGCTTTGCAAGATTGTAATTACTATACTATGTATCCTCACAATCCCACTGTACCTTCTTGTATATATATAAATAAATAAATAAATAAATAAATACTTGCGAAAGCGGTACATCTTTCAAGGATCACAGCGGTTTTATTGACCTTTTTAAAGAGTTTACGATCTTCTAAATTTCACAAACCCATGATTCTTATGTTAGAAACAACCTCGTAGTGCTTCGGAGCTCATAAACAGTTTAATAACTGATAACTAAGCCGTCGTGGTTGAGGAAAGATGTATAAACAAATCCTAGCCTCCCCAACCAGCATGACCACCAAAAGATGTACAGATTATAAACAAATAAAACAGAGGAAACATGTATCTTAACAAACAGGTGAAAAGATGTATAGGTTTCGTGAGTCAATCTTGATGAATCTTGGCCCTGCTGACCTCAGTATGTAGGCCTACTGGCTCAATCAATCAATTATATAACAAAAATTATTCATAAATTGTTATACATTTTAAATTGAGTTTACTCCATCTTTCAGTTCACAATTTACTTAAAGTGAAAGTGAGTAGAAGCCCTGCTGGGGACTCGAACGTGTACACTGGGTACTCTCCATCATATTCCCCAAAGTACTCTGCCACGACATGCTTAGCACCTATGCTTTGGTGGACCCAGCGTGCCGGTTCGAATCCTCATCATGACCTCTACTGATTTCCTCATTGATACATCACGTTAATAGGGTTTCTTTGAACATAAGAGAAAGTCATATCTATAGCAGAACTCGTGACCATTATAATTATATGATGTATTATCAACATTTAGATTTTGAATCATTATTTGCAAGTGATTTGTTCAAATCATTGTAGTTATTGCTGAAATGAACAGGTGTACAGTCTACTGACATGAACAGGTGTACAGTCTACTGACATGAACAGATGTACAGTCTACTGACATGATACAACGTACAGCTCGTTCATGGCGGTTCTTTTCACTAAACGGTGAACCAGGGAGAACCGAACCGAGAAGGGAGAACCTTTTTTTTTATTATTAATTCCTTGGGTACATCTGCATTAGTGCAGCTACCCTAGACTATATGAAGTGGAGTACAGTGTGTCAAAAAAGCTAACTAGTTGATGCTAGAAATCCCCATCACACAGGATGGTTAGTCATACAGAGGCATGTGATAAGCAGTCTGCACTGGCAGATTCCGGATGCATTTTGAGGATATCATCAACACAAGATTGAATAAGGCAGCAGTGGTAATAAAGGTCCCCATCTCGCAGGATGGTTAGTCATTCAGGGCCATATGTTAGTAGCCTGCACTGGCAAATTTGGGTACTTGTGAGGATATCTTCAAGATACGAGAGTGAGAAAATAATTAATTGCAAAGCTCCAGGTACCTCATGCCAACTGGTCTGAAAGGTCTAATAACTGGGCATTCAGTGATGTAGTGCGGGAGATCGTGCCGTAGTTCCTGCTCACAGAGTTTGCAACTGGAGTGCTCAGGATTGGGAGATCCGTCACCTGCAGCCACCTGCCACAGGTAACGGTAACCCAACCTGATCCTTGCAACCACTGTGTCGCACAGTCTAGTGGACGTTTTGTGCTGCCCATAGATGTAGGTTTCAGATCTGAACAAATCATAGCTTTTTATACTAGTACTTTCAGGTCGTTGGAGTCAGTAAGTTCTTTCCTATCAGATCTGAATGTTTGGATCAATGTAGTTTTGAAAGCAGAGATGGGATACCTAGATCTAAGTCAACTTCAAACTTGTTACACGCTAATTTGGCTGCAAGGTCTGTTTCATTATGATGGGTTATATTTATGTGTGAAGGTATCCATACAAAGGAAATTCGAGACCCTTTACTCTGTGCATCAATAGGTCATTTACAATTGGAGTATGAGGTTCTTGCTATCGATCTTCCAAGAGAAGTTTTTCGATTGCTTGAAGAGCAGACGTTGAATCACAGAACATTATTCCTCCTCCAATTTTTTTATGTACTGGTAGCTAAGTGTAATGCTGCTAGTTCTGCCCACTCTGCCGCCAGGGACACTCTACGGAAAGCACGCTCCAGCTTACACTAGCTCTGCACACCATGAACGCTATATCTATTTTTCAGTCGTCCTCACCTTCCCTATCAGAAGACCTTGTTAACGTCATTTCGAACACTTTATGGCGATAACAAGTCAAACTAGGTAACGAGCTCCCACCTGTTCGACCTGATGTATAACGGGGCACGAACTGTCCATCAACTTGGACTGGTTGGAAGAACACAGGCCTCGCCTCTTGTGCAGTCGGCGTTCGATTCCCGCCGGTCCAAGTGGTTGTTACTGTCCTCACCTCCGTCCCAAGTGTCACCTAGTCATATTGGCTTAGCGCTTCTTAATTCTTCTTCTTCTCCTTAATTATCTCACCTTACTGATATAAAGACCAACCTTGGACACACGCTCACATCTGTATCTCTGTCTCCTGGGCGTCTCTGTCTCCTGGGCGTCTTTGGAGTCAAATGAATCTTGTCTGTATTACAGTAATATCTCCAGAGAGGTTATCACCATTTCATTATCAACAGCTAAATACAGTTTTAGAGTTTCAGCTTCGACACGACCATCCGGCGGCCACGAGCTGCCGCCACGCACATGTGAGTGTCCGTGCCTCCGTGTGCGTGCTGATTAATGGACGAACGTAATGTGTAGTAAGTAATGGTTGGTATTGTGGTGAGCGTGAGGTGAAGTGAGAGGAGCGTGACTGAGCAGTGTGAAGTGTCGTAGGAACAGACAGACAGACAGAAGCTCCCTTGACAGTGCTGATTACTGCACGCTAGTTAGGCCTGGTCATTACTGATGTCACACTTGTCGTTATTGTCCCATTCTGACCAATGAGGAGGTGTGTGGG
>WNGS01135237.1:15322396-15335665 GCA_020271785.1 Procambarus virginalis
TATCTATAATATATATCTGATAAATAATATATATATATTATCAATATAATATATGATTTTTATTATGTATATATATATATATATACATTGATCCTCGTGTTGCCATACCAGGTGGCGCTGCCACCACAGGGAAGCAGACAAATCCCGGAAGTATAGAGAACTTGATCACCACTACAATATTCTCCCCATTGCCTCAGAGGGACCTCCCGGCGCCTGGGGGTAAAAGGGCGGTTCGGTGACCGATTAGTTATTTGAAGGGAACTAGGGTGTACTAGGACTCAGTGTGACAACCACAACATTAGAGGCACCCGTAGAGCATGGCTAGCTTGTCTTGTTCCTAGCGCCTCGCAGCGTGGCGATACTAGACGGGAAATGCGCACTGCATCCAGGGTTCCTGCCACATCTGAGGACTGGAGGAACTCGACACCTATGATAACCATCTTTGTAACCTATATGTAACTCCTTTTATGTAAACAGCATGGTCAAATAGTAAGCAAATATATATGTTTACATACTAAAAGATGGGGGTGGTAGGAGAAGAAAAATATTAGTGTTACTCATAGAGAAACTCACAAGGTCTCCTTACTGAATACGTTTTATTTCTTCTCTAAGGCTATGGTGTCCCCCATGGCACCAGAGGGTGGATACCTCACACAACTTAAAAATATATTATATAATATATATATAGTATATATATAATCATATATATATTATATAATATATCATATATATATATATAATCGCCTCTTCTCCCCATCCATGCGTTCTCTTTGCCATTAATCATTGTTCTTCTTAGCTGCACTTCCTCTTCTCACTTTTCATTCCCCCTCCACCACCTTCCCTTCCCCCTCCCTCCTCCCCTTCCCCCACTCCCTCACCCCCACCTCCCCCTCCTCCACCCGGCTCAATATGACGAGTCAGACTTACCGGATCATCTCCGCCTTCCTGCCGCATTTAATTGCCAATTTATTGTTAAAATTCCGGTACGCTGGTCCCTACCGGTACTTGCTCTCTCTCTCTATACAGCTGGGAACTACTAGCCTTAACCAGCTAGCGTAAACTAACTCCTGGCGCACTAGCTTTCAAGTCTAGCTCGTTTGTAGGTAGCGTAGCAGCTAATAGCTCGACCCGTACTCACAACGTCACTACAATGTGTTAATAAACGGCCCCGAACCAACCTGATGTGAGATAAGAACAGAAAACGGCACTCGCACTCGCTAAATTTTTACAGTCTATAATACACTCTTATATTATATATCCTTATTATATTCAAAGTTAGAGCATATATAGTACATTAAATTATCATGAAATAGAAAATTTTATTAGGATTCTACAGACTTTGTGATTTATATGTTAAGTGTATTATGTTCATGTGGCACAGTCGATTAGGGGAGCGTTTGGACCCTCTCGGGTAGGTCGAATCCTCATCACGGCTTTTGGTGGATTTGTCACGACACACAAACACACAAACCACTACACAACACACACACACACACACCAACACACACACCACACAACAACATCACACACACACATTATATAGGTATATATATATATATTACGTATTATATTAGCAATAATACACTGTATATATATATTACTATAATATGCCAGAACCAACCACCCACGATGTGAAAAATAGACAACCATGCTAACCAACGTGTCATTTTCTGCTATTCCGCCTTCAGCCTACACCTTGATGTGACGGGAATAGCCGGAAACTGACGTTAACATTTTCCAGTTTTACATGTGATTATTTGCATATTGGATCAGACTGGTTCCTATAGATGTGTCCATATATGGTTGCATCATATTTAATCGTAATATGATAATATATAGTGATCATTTCAGGTTAGCAAGGTCTTACTTAAGTATGACCCTTAACATATACCGATATACCGATATGTAAGACTCCCAGCTCAATAAATTATACCCCGTAAGTATATTACTTGAGGATTGTTTCCCATCGTTGAGCTAACAGTTAGGTACTGGACGAGAATAGATAATCTAAGCACGAAAGGTCATCTGTCATAAATGAGTGGTATTACTATGACAGTAGAATTTCAAAAAATCAATTCGTGCCATTACTTTGTCTAGTAGAGTCTGACGCGACACTGAGAGCGCGTTCGTAACAACGCTACCTTACATTCAAAGACTTGTTCACACAGCCTATGCGGAACAGAGTTGTGAACAGCTGGCTTTCTCTTTTTATACCTGCAGTGTGCGAGGTGGACTGTTACATGGTTGGGGTGACGTGAGAAGCAAAACACGAACAATGGATATGAGCTAAAAGGAAGACACAAGGATAGATCTGTAACTGCAGAATCGCCTATCTGAGCCCATATTTCTTGATGTTCTACTATGGACGCTGGAGATCGTGAAGTGGGTAGAAATAAGTTGTGCGTAAATCCGGCTTTGATTTGCTGCCTGACTTCTGATGTGTAGTGCCTCGCAGATTTGTCAGAGCCGCTTGTCGCTGTTCTATAATGATTCTGTGTTGTTCTGTTAAGATGTCTCTGGTGATGGTTGGTTTGGGAAGAGATTCTATGTTCTTTGATAGAGCCCTGTTGCTTGAGTGCATCGTTAAATCGCCTGTGAAAGAGATTTATGTTGTCTTGCCTATATGATTGAGTTCTTTGGGGCTTACAGTCCCCAATGTGGGCATTTGAAGGCAAGACGAGTTGGTCTCTTCAAAACGTTTGTCTTTGTGTCTGGAGTGTTCTCTGGTAGGTTGGTAATTTTCTTGGTTTATAGTAAATCGTCAATTACTATAAAATTGATTTGAAATGACGATTTACTATAAAACCAAGACGAAACTGCCCAACTCACTCACTCAGAGAAAGAATCTCCAGACACCAGCAGAACGCTTGAAAGGACCAATGTAGTCTAGCCTTCAACTGCCCATAGGTGGAACTGCTAAGCCCCAAAAGAACTTCACAAACCCCCTTCATCTACGGCAACATCATACAAACATCTCTTTCCAGCCCCCGCGATTACGATGTGCAATAATGCAACAGGTGCTCTATCAAGGAAAATCTCTCATCCTCCTTCCCACAACCCAAAACACCAGACATCCCAGACCCGTACCCTCCCCCACTACCTCTTAACAAACAAACACAGAAACAATTTGATCGATACCGCGGACACAGGCGGCTTGAATCTGCGAGGCCACTACACATCAAGAAGTGTCCCCCAACCCAGCAATCATCCAACAGCCAATTAACGCGCAATTTTATTCTACCCACTTCAAGACATCCAATATAGAAACATCAAGAAAATATGGGCCAATAGGCCTTCTGCAGTGACATATCATTTTCCCTTTAGCTTATAACATTTGTTCGTTGTTTGTTCTCACCTCACCCCAAAACCATTGAAACATGTCACCTCACCAATGCAGGTATAAACAAACCGAAAAGCGTTTAAAACTCCTGTTCCAGTGTGTGTAACTAAAGGTCTTTGAAAATGTAATAAGTTTTACGAAACGCGCTCAAAGTGTCGCGTCAGAATAATAAATAAGAATGAATTTGGAGAATTGATTTTTTTCTATTTACCGTCATCAGTACAAAAAACTCAGCGAACCCACATATGAGAAATCGTCCGCTCCCCCCTAGAATTATTATCTTACTTTTTCTTTTTCGGATAATATTTTTCTCCAATAAACACTCTATATACTCGCATATACAATATATACCTATTATATATTATAAATATATATATATCTATCTATATAATCCTATATTACTATATATACTCGATGAGCAGTTCTACTTTCAGTTATGGGGCAACCCCCCCCAGGACTAAAGTATACTTGCTGGTTGGTACGTAAACTGTCGGGGTGATGTTGTCCAACCACTTGGGGGAACTGGACGGTAGAGCGACGGTCTCGGTTCATGCAGGTCGGGTTCAATCCCCCCGACCGTCAAACGACGACGCTTGGCGGGACCCATGATTCCCTCCCCCCCCCCCCCCCGTCCACCTCCCCCAGAATACCCTATCCTGACCCCCATTCTTCCCAGTGCATAATATGTCGGATGATTGGCGCTTCCCACTCATAGTTCCCTCCCTACCATCAATTAATAATTCAAAATAAAACACGAAAAGTAATAATAATAATAATAATTGAATATAATACAGTGTGTATGGTTGTCTTTTGACGTCACTTCCCGAGGTTGATAGGTATTAAAGTCAACAACTCTGCACCAGACAGAAGTAATTATCCGTCCAGCAACTTATATGTATGTTGACTGTAATTGTTACTTATATATTTGCTGAACAGGATGTGACCAATGGTGTAGGATTAATAGTGGGATGGACGCAAAAAACTGTTGCTGCACAGTGTGGCCTGTACACTGTGGCTTGTACATTGTGGCCTGCACACTGTGGCCTGTACACTGTGGCCTGCACACTGTGGCCTGTACACTGTGGCCTGCACACTGTGGCCTGTACACTGTGGCTCTGTAGACTGTGGCCTGAACCACTGTGGCTTGCACACACGAGCTGGACCTGAACACTACTTAATTAAGATCCCCCTATGTAACACCTTGTGTACCCATCATCGGCACGTCCTGGACAAATCAAGTAAATATTATATGTTTTAAATAGTTTCATTTGGTGTGGGATGTATAAGCACTGGTTCTGCTATGAGGGGGACCATGGCTTCGTTCTCTTGATCACAACATCGGGATCCCAGTTCGATTCCTTGGACGGGGAACGGATTGGGCCCGTTCCTTTCCCCTAATTGCCTCGACTCACCTAGCAGGAACTAGGTCATCGGGAGTTAAGCAATTGTTTATAGTGATGTTTTCGGGAAGGTTCCGTTCACGACGTGAACCTTGGTGGATCCTCGAAGACCCGGCTCAGGTATATCTAGACACTGTCTGTCTCTCCAAGAAAAGGAATTGGTGTTATTTGGCCGTGTCTGAATCCATGAAAACACACTTTCCATTTCGGGTAAACTTATACACAAATTTTTTTTTTCAATACCATGGTTGACTTCTGTTGGAAAATTCAGACTGGCATCATACAATACCTATTTAAGCTACCTTGGAGATTTTAAGTCACTGTTGTTCGGCCCCTTCACTGGGAGGTTAGTGGAGTACGAGACATGTTTTACACGACGAAGATTTAGTTAGGGAATTCTCGTTATATAATGATATTGATTTATAATGTGAATGAAATGATCAAGTTAGAATATTATATCTGTATCTTTCTGTCTCTATGTCTCTATCTCATTCTCTATTCTCTCTCTCTCTCTCTCTATCTCTCCTCTCTCTCTCCTCTACTATCTATATGTCTCTTCTTCTCTACCCATCTATCTATCTATCTCTTCTCTCATTCCTTCTCTAATCTATATCTGTCTCTATGGTACTCGTCTCCTTTCTTGTCTCTAATCTATACATCTCTCTACTTCTCTATCGGGCAATGTCTCTCTCTCTCTCTACTCTCTCTCCTCTCTGCTCTGTCCTCGTAATCCTCTGCTGCTCTCTCTCTCTCTCTCTCTTCTCTCTCTCTCTCTCTCTCATACAGTCTGCTCTATCTCTCCTCTCTCTCTCTCTCTCTATCTCGTCTCTCATATCGTTGGTCATCTGCATAGTATCTATCTAGTATACTCCGTGGATCTACTGTTATCATCTCTATGTATCGTCGTTGTCTTAGTCTCTCTCTCTCTCAGTCTTCTCTCTCTCGCTCTATACCTCTCTCTCTATCTAATCTGATCTCTACATCTCTTCTCATCAGTCCTCATCTCTCATGTCTCTGCCTATTCTCATCCTCATGACCTCACATAGGCTATCTCGAATCTTATCTCTCTCTCTCTATATCTACGGTATTCTCTCTCCGGATCTCGTTCTCTCCTCCTCTCTCTGTCTCTCTCTCCTCCTTTTTTTTTTTTTTTTTTTTTTTTTTTTTTTAACTCTCTCTCTCTGTCTCTCTCGTCTCTCTCCCCTTCTATCTCTCTGCTCTATCTCTCCTCTCTCTCTCTCTCTCTCTCTCTGTCTCTCTCTAATATATCTCTCATATGACTCCATTTCTTATTACACATATTTACTTACCCCAGCTTAAAGCTTTCCATCACTCGCATTTCAACTAAGTATCATCCTGCTGGTCCTATGGAACACGACCCGCCAAGTGGTTTACAACCAGGTAGTTAATTATTGTTGGATGAACAGAACCTAACAGGAAAGGCTCAGTGCCCATTCATTTCTCCGTGTCCAGGGCTCAAACCCGGCAGATAAACACTCACCAAGATGCGATAAACCCTTAACCGCTCTTGATATTGATTAACATCAGCGGATGTTCGATTCCCTCTCACTCCTATCATCACTCATTGTTCCTGGACCAACTTCCGTAGGCTGTCCCGTTTTTTCTGGTACTCTCAATTACTATCTCGTCCATCTAGCTCAGTTGTTCGGTGGAAGATTTACCACGACTAACCAATCGGTTAACATCCAAGTAGTACCAGTTACCGCTGGCCAAGCAGTTACGAATTGGCACCCGGTAAGTTACTTCGAATTGGCCAAAGTAAGTTACTTCGGAATGATTTACAAACTTCTAGTATCATACTAGAGTAGATGACTACAGTGTAGTCTGGTCGATGTTAAGGAAAAGTTGATTGGTTACGGTCATTGGAGGTTGAGAATACTCCACAACGAGCTTTCAAGCAACTGTGAGCTAAAAATATCACCGAAAGTTTCTCTAGATCTCAAAATGTTCTTAGGTGTCGTGGTTAACACTTGTGGTCTGGTTAAAAAGTGTTTGGCTGCGGTGTGTCGGCTGTGGTCATGTTATAGAACTGAGCAATTATGTGTGGAAATTGATATTACTCAAATGTCAATTTTAACACGGGAAGTGGCAATGCTGGATCCGAATGCAAGTATTTCTCAACATTGATTAGGTTAGGTTAGGTTAGGTTTTGAAGTGGGGTGAAATTTGGTTAGGTGAAGTTAAGTTAGGTGAAGTTAGGTTAAGTTAAGGTTAGGTTACGTGAAATAAGGTGAGGTTAAGTGAGGTGAATTGTATTTAGATAAGGTTAAGTGAAGGTAGACTATGTTACTCACACAGTTACAGGTCCGCTCCTGTGCCAGTTTAAGTCCACTTTGGGCTCACCATAACCCGTGCTACTTGGAACTTTTGTTTCCCAGTAGCTGAATCTATAACAACAACAAGTAGACTATGTTTAGTAAAATTAGATTTTATCGGGTTAGGTAAGTACTTCCAGGACTTACGGAGTCCTTCACAGCTTTTGGAGGCTGAACAAATCAGTTTGTGAGTGAATTACCAAAGAGGTTTTTTGGTAATTCACCAGTGATTTTGGAGGTGCTCTTATCTCTGCAGTATAAAGACGGTAAAGATAGAGAATTTCCTTATAAGCGATCAAGCAAAAAAATTAATTACATTTTACCTGTCGAGGCTTAAAACTATTGCGTCTCTCTCACCTTGATTCATTAACAGATCATGTGGACGTGTTAATACCAAACATCTGGTGCTTTCCTCCCTCCCCGGTGTTTGTTTGTGCATGCATGTGTGTGTGTGTGTTGCTTGCCTCATGTGTTCCAGCGTGTACGTTGGTATGTACGAGCGGACCAAGCTCAGAGGTAGCCAAGGTACCAACTGGTCCTGTTGGTAGTGGCCACTGAGCCTGTAATCGCTGGGGCCAGTTTTTGTATAGTGCAAGACCTGTGTGTACACTGGCTTACTCTTTATCAGTTTTATTTGGCCGCCTACGAAGAGATAATATATCTTTATAAGACAGTGAGTCCTATAATCCGTGATGTGTCGGTGAAGGCCAACGGGAACAAATTACAACTAATTCCTCGTCTTCTTTGCTCGAATGAGCACAGCCGAAACCCGCGATAGTTAATGATCTGCTAACCAGGTTATGATGCTTACTGTAAGCAGACGAGGAGTGGCAATAACGTGGCTGAAATATGTTGACCAGACCACACACTAGAAAGTGAAGGGACGACGACGTTTCGGTCCGTCCTGGACCATCCTCAGGTCGATTGTGACAAAAACATCGTCGTCTCTTCACTTTCTAGTGTGTGGTTTGGTCAACATGCTTACTGTAAGGCTGGCCCAATAAGGGAAGGGGACTATCGGGAGAAAGCGCCAAGTCATTACGACTATATAGCTCTTGGAAGGGATTAGGATAAAGAAAGTAGGTAACAACTATTAGGTCTGCGATATCCACCCTTCCTGGCCCACCACAACGGGGTCTGGAGTAATCCACCCTCCATCCATATTAAGTACATGAATACCCAAGCCCAAAACACGGGGTCCAAATTGGCTGCCTAGAATGTCGTTATCCTCTTCTCCGAGGCTAAGGGTCCTAACAAATCCTATAAATATAAACACAGGAAGGAGCACCATGTGATAACCTGGAGGAGGAGAGAAGCACTAACGCTAGTTAACATGATCACCATTAACGCCAAGCCGGAAATGTAACATTATCAAATGGAAGGAAAGAGACAACTCAGAGACAACTCTTAAAAAAAATTCCACGAACCAAGATTGGTATAAAATGACCTGTGCTTGTACAAGATAATCGCCGCACCGACGCTCAGCCCACATTATGTTGTGAAACGAAGGAACTGAATTAGTCAAAACACCTTCCCCTGGGGCCTGCTCTCTCTGCATGTCCGCCCGGGACGCGATATCTCCCACATGAATACAACAGATCTGTTTGAAAACCTTCACTGTAAATCAATCACAAAACTCAGGGTTCAAGTGTGAAAGGAACAATTCCGCTACCGGCACCCTTGCCAGGTGCGACCCTACGGCAGGGGAACGTAGAGTCCAATATCCCGCACTCTGCCACCTGGCAGGTGTAGCCAGCCAGCCGGTTCCTCGTCGACTTTAATTCGTTATCCGGATCAGATAATGCGAATAATCAGCATTTTGTGACAGTAAGGAATACGAACGAGTTTTCCGCTTCCTGTCTCTCCCGGTGGGATTACGGAACGCTCACTGTAACTTAGGATATCATAGGATATCAAGCCGCCACTATCACACCCTTGCTTAGTTTATGCGAGACAGGAACTGCACCTACTCCTATTCCCGTCCTGCCGCGGAGTGTTGACGGAACGGACAGACAGTGAGGATAGGTTGACGGAACGGACAGACAGTGAGGATAGTGTTGACGGAACGGACAGACAGTGAGGATAGTGTTGACGGAACGGACACAGCGAGGATAGTACTGACGGAACGGACAGACACAATAAGGACAGGAAGCCGTCACAACTAGTCACTACCCACCGTGAGAGCTCGAGTGCACCGCCTGAAGGAAGAAGAAGAAGAAGAAGAAAGAAAGAAGGAGCTAAAGAAGACGTAGTAGAAGAGGGACGAAGAGACAGCCAGAGACGGGACCGAATCACCAGCGAGGAGGACAGGAGAAAGCCAGGTGAGGAGGTATGGGGGGGGGGGGAGGAGGAAGGAGATGAGGAGGGAGGAGGAGGAAGAAGAGACAGTGATAATGGGTGTAATAATAATATAAGTTTTCTGTGACTGTCTCTGTGGCTTAGTGGCTGCGTCGGGAGGCACAACCTGTGGTCGTCGGTTACTCATCTGTGCATTCATTCACTCACACTTGTCTCTAACTCATCCACTCAACATTTCCGTTTCATACACTCCAACCATGTCATCCATTCGTCCGGTACAGGCGCCAGAATACAAGGCTCCCGGTACAGGGCGCCAGAATACAAGGCTCCCGGTACAGGAGCCAGAATACAGGGCTCCCGGTACAGGAGCCAGAATACAAGGCTCCCGGTACAGGGGCCAGAATACAAGGCTCCCGGTACAGGAGTCAGAATACAAGGCTCCCGGTACAGGCGCCAGAATACAAGGCTCCCGGTACAGGAGCCAGAATACAAGGCTCCCGGTACAGGCGCCGAATACAGGGCTCCTGGTACAGGAGTCAGAATACAGGGCTCCCGGTACAGGGGCCAGAATACAAGGCTCCCGGTACAGGAGCCAGAATACACGGCTCCCGGTACAGGAGCCAGAATACAGAGCTCCCGGTACAGGAGCCAGAATACACAGCTCCGGTACAGGAGCCAGAATACAGGGCTCACGGTACAGGGCCAGAATACAAGGCTCCAGGTACAGGAGCCAGAATACAGGGCTCCCGTACAGGAGCCAGAATATACAGCTCCCGGTACAGGAGCCAGAATACAGGGCTCCCGGTACAGGAGCCAGAATACAGGGCTCCCGGTACAGGAGCCAGAATACAGGGCTCCCGGTACAGGAGCCAGAATACAGGGCTCCGGTACAGGAGCCAGAATACAGGGCTCCCGGTACAGGAGCCCAGAATACAGGGCTCCCGGTACAGGGCCAGACCGCTCACGCTGGTTCCTCTGAAGACCGAACCTGTGACCTCTGACCTCGAGAGTTAACTAACAGCCCTTAACAAGGGAAACCCAATTCAACTTGCGAAACGAGGAACTCATGATCGGGAAACCCGGGTTCATTCCCTGGCAGGACAGAAATGGTTGGGCACGTTTTCTTTCACCTAATACTAGTCTTCACCTAGTAGTAAATAGGTACACGGGAGTATCTATTTACTGCTCGCTGGCGGAACTTTCATACTAGTCTAATATACATTTATTCGCAGGCTTCCTGTCCCTGAATATAAGGGGACTATGATATTCTATCATAGTTCTATGTTGAATTTCATAGAACTATGATATTAGAACTAATGGTTAGAATATCGTAGAACTATGATATTCTAACCATTAGACAAAGAAGGCAATTGCCAATTAAACTCATGTTCAGATAACTTTAGAAATCAAAAAATTTAAATTCTCTTTATTGAATAAATTTCTTTTGGCTGCGTCAGTGAGCAGCCACGAAGAGCATTGACAGTAAACCATCTCGGACAAAACCACAAATGGTCCCTTTAGCAGACAGTGCTCCAACAACAACAAAAATTTTGTATTCTTGTTTCTATACATTATTTAGTTAGACATTCGAAGCCTCCAACGCAGCGGAGACTTCAACGAGGGAATTTCAACGCCGTGCAGCAAGTGATCCAAGAATTGGTACCTAACTGAGAGACAGTTCCCACACACTTCACAGCGAACTCCAAGATACTAAGACTCTGTTATTGTTCTCGAATTTGTTCTTTTGAACAAAGAATAACAAGGGTACAATCAAGACAGTAATAGGTGAGGATGAGGGGAATGAACATGGGAGAGCATAGGGATCCCCTTGGGGCCTGGTGATCACTGTTGCAGGGTGCTGGAGTACCCTGGGATCTGGTAATCACTGAGGCAAAGAAGATGAGTACCTTTGGCACCCCTGGGGGCTAACTATCACTGTGGAAGTGTGGGTGAGAATCGTATCAGATATACGAGCAATTGTTAAACGATAAATGGTCTATTTAAAAGCAATAGACTCCCAAAATTATCAGCATTAAAATCATAAACATATTACCGTTGTAAAAATTATAACAATTATGATATTACTATTTTTAAATTATATTTTCGTATCCATCTACTGCCACACACAAAAGTCCAAATTACACAACTGGTATTAACTTACCCGGGTCAAGAAGCCCTGGGTTTAAAGGCTTCAAATAACGCCAGATGTATAAAAGCAAGACCCTTATAGCCATCAATAACTTCTCAGGCAACCATTCTCGCTCTGCTGAACTAAATGATCAGTAAACGACTGAACTAATCACTGGTGAATCGTCAGATATTAAATCTATTTTTGTAAAATTTTTGTTCTTAATAACAGGACGTATAGGCTTCGAAGTAGAGCTCAGACTTTATAATGGCTTCCTTTTAACTGTGTATGTCTTACTTGTGACTTGTTCATGGTGTAGGTCAGGAGGCCGAACGTCAGCAATTTCATTTCATTACCCAAATACCCCCGGGGGGGCCATTGATGAAATATTTTTAAGCGATAATCACAGATATTCATACTCATCTTGGTAAATACTATTAAATATATAAAAATATGGCTTTGCCAAAGGACAATAACAGTTTTCTACAGATTTGAAGATAAAGAATTAAACATTACAATAATATGCATCTAAAACTAATAAACCTGCCGAGTTGATAGGCCTTATAAAACCTGCAGATGCGTTTGAGGCCTAATAACCCTTCAGATATTGATAGGCCTTAAACCCAACACCAAACCAAACCCGCTTGGATTATGCAGCACTAGTTTAGCCACCGTTGTATGTACATTACTTTGCATATTATTTTGAACTCAATGGGCAAAGGGTGACGAAGCTAAACCCAGGAAAAGACATCTCGCTACGAAGAGAAGCTTAAATTTTCTTTATAATTCCTAGAGACGCGTGGAACAGAGATGTCACGCTCGAAGTGTACAAAATGCGTGAAAGGGATTAACAAGAAAGATTCAAATACGGGTCTAAAATATTAACCAAAGTCAGAACACGAAGCAAAAATTTAGAACACGGAGCGAAAAAAATATGGGAAAATATTGCTTGGGAGAGACATCTGCTGATCTGTGGACAAGCTACTAACTACATAGAGCCACAATAATTTGACAATTTTAAGCATCTGGTGGAGAAGTGCTTGATTGGTTGGTTAAGTGCTCGAGTGGTTGGTTAGTGCTCGAGTGGTTGGTTAGTGCTTGAGTGGTTGGTTGAGTGCTCGAGTGGTTGGTTAGTGCTCGAGTGGTTGGTTGAGTGCTTGAGTGTTGGTTAAGTGCTATGGTGGTTGGTAAGTGCCTGAGTGGTTGGTGGTGAGGTGCCGGAAGTGGTTGGTAAGTGCCTGAGTGGTTGTTAAGTGCCTAGGAGTGGTTGGTAGTTGAGTGTTGGTAAGTGTTATGAGTGGTGTATAGGTGCTTGATGTGGTTGGTTAAAGTGCTGAGTGGTTGGATAAGTGCTTGAGTGGTTGGATATTGCTTGGTTGGTGGTTATGTGCTGAGTGAAGTTAGGTTGTGGTAAAGTGCACGATGGGGTGTGGTTGAATTATAATAGTGTTAGCTACCATAAGGGCCAAATATGTCTGCTACAGATTCCTATATCCTTTGGAATGGCGTAAATAATAATGAACTCTCTTTAAGAAATGGTAGTTATGTAGCATTCAGGGTAAGAACACAGGGAACAGAGGACAAGAAGTTAAAGAAAGAGAGAGAGGAGAGAGAGGAGAGGGAGAGAGAGAGAGAGAGAGAGAGAGACGATGGAGAGAGGAGACGAGAGAGAGAGAGGAGAGGAGAGAGAGAGAGGAGAGAGAGAGAGAGCAAGGAGACACTAGCAAGAAGAGTGGAGTAGCTGCGAAATGATTAATTTCTAAGCGA
>WNGS01135237.1:15358799-15381678 GCA_020271785.1 Procambarus virginalis
GCGCCCAGAGTCTCTGAGCCTATCGGCACGAACCTGTAACAACGTTCTAGGTCTCTGTACTTGTGGATTGTCTGGGTCTCCCGAAGGTGGCTGCCCCACCTCCCGCCGCTATATATATATATTATATATATATATATATATCATTAATCTATATATATATATATATATATATATATATATATATATTAGACACGAAGAATGGGTCCTCGCATCAGTGGTCCACCTCACACAAACCTCAAGACTGACCATAAGGAAGTCTCCCTGCTATTGGTCGCCCTCTCAAAACAACACCTTAACGAGTCACTGACAGACAGACAGACTCCCCCTGCCCAAGATCGGTGTCCTCTCCTTCAGAAGACGCGTGCAGTCACCTGCAACAATGAATTAATGGAGTGCAACATCCTGGAGTACTCAACTGTAGGCAAGCCGTCTGACTCAAGCACTTTACTTGGAGAAATTTTTCTTATATGGAAAATCGTCGAAGATTAGAAGTGGATGAAAGGCACTTACGAAACGAGGGGGGGGGGGGAGATTGTTAACAAGGATTCGAAATTGGCAAACTAGGTAAGAACTCGTAATTATTGTCATACATTAGATGCACTAACAATTTGATAAAGCGTCAAGCAGAGGAAGCCAAAATGAGACATCATCAAGACACTCCCCCACCCTTGACACCACGTGTTAGGGGAGGGTGTCAAGTGGTGTCAAGTGGTGTCAAGTGTGTCGGGTAATATCAGGTGGTAGTAAGCGGTGTGTGTGTTGTCGGGTCGAGGCAAGGACACCTCGGATGGACTGAGAGTGTTGGAGTGTGTGCTGGTGAGAGTGATGGAGAACTCTTACTAATCATTCACCACCCCACCAGCTCACCAGCTGGCTCTCACAGACCTATACATCACCCACAACCCCTCCCCTCCCCCCCTTACCCTCCCCTCCACACCCCTCCCCTACCCCTCCCCCTCCCCTCCACACCCTCCAAATATTTCACAAACGTCTCTGCCTCAGAGTGAGGGAGAAAGGTCATAAGAAAGCTTGATACATAAGCATGTATAATAATGTATGATACAGTCGCTATATGTCTGCAGTGTACTCACCTAGTTGTGCTGGCTGAGGTTGAGCTCTGGCTCTTTGGTCCCGCCTCTCAACCGTCAATTAACTGGTGTACAGGTTAATGAGCCTACTGGGCTCTATCTTATCTACACTTGAAACTGTGTATGGAGTCAGCCTCCACCACATCACTGCCTAATGTGTGTGTGTGTGTGTGTGTGTGTGTGTGTGTGTGTGTGTGTGTGTGTGTGTGTGTGTGTGTAGTATAAGCCCATGTGCGGGCCTTCAGTTCAGACGTGGGTGGCAGCGCTCGGTCAGCCTTAAAGTAAAAAAGTCTTAATCTTGGTGAATACTGAACACATAAAACTGCACACCCCGAGGAGGCGGCGTGTCGGAGCCGCTCAGGCCCCGCGTGTGTGGTGCTCAGCACCCGCCAGGAGGGTCTGGGGCGGTACTGTGAAGGACTGGGACGGTACAGTGAAGGGTTAGGACGGTACTGTGAAGGGTTAGGACAGTACTGCGAAAGACTAGGACGGCACAGTGAAGGACTAGAGCGGTACAGTGAAGGACTAGGACGGCACAGTGAAGGACTAGAGCGATACAGTGAAGGACTGGGACGGTACAGTGAAGTACTAGAGCAGTACAGTGAAGGACTGGGACGGTACAGTGAAGGACTGGGACGGTACAGTGGGGCAACGTAAGGGAATAAGGGAACGGTATAAACACGTTCCTAAATAGAGAAGCAAGCAACCATACCAGCAGCTCTTGGGTGTAGGTCTTGTGGTAGGTTGTGAATTGACCGGCCAGTCTTCAGTCCGTGGAAGCTGGCCAGTGAGTGTGTGAGGCGCTGGCCAGTGTGTGAGGTGCTGGCCAGTGTGTGAGGCGCTGGCCAGTGTGTGAGGTGCTGGCCAGTGTGTGAGGCGCTGGCCAGTGTGTGAGGCGCTGGCTACACACTCCCTGGGCCAGGAGGTTTCTTGACGCTTCGTGCAGCAACAGACCTGCTCACCCTCCCTAACCCCATCACGTGCCGTACCCCCGATATACAGACCACCATGACCTGCACGTGCGCCTCCGGCACGTATAGCGTCCAAAACGCCAGATCCGACAGGCTACGCCGTCTCACTTGAGCGGTGGACGGCCCTGTGTCCTCCGGAACCTGCAGGAGCGCCCAGGGGGCAGCTGCGGAAGGGTCCTGGCTCACTCTGGCTGGCGCAGAGGGTAAGCCTGGAAGCCATGAATGGTTCGGCGCTCATCCATTAATTTTCCCGAACTTATAATTATCCAATCTCCTTGTGGGTTTTGCCGCGCCCTGGGAACACGCCGGCCCGCCCATCTTCACACCTAGGTAAATAAAGTATTTATTTGGGTGATGGCTCGGCTTACATTAGCTTCGACGGGGTCCCTACGGGGAGAAGAGACAGAAACAAGTATATGAGAAACGAAGAGATGTATAGAGAGAGAGAGAGAGAGAGAGAGAGAGAGAGAGAGAACTGAATGGAGAATTAGCCTAGCGGTGAAGAGGGATTAGGAAATAGAAGAGACGTGGATAGAAGCGCCGATGAAATAGGGACTCGGGAGGAAGAAAACAAAGGGAATGAGAGGCCAGAAGATCCCAACGTTGTTGTTATTAAAGATTCGCTACCTGGAACAAAGTTCCAAGTAGCACGGGCTATGGTGAGCCCGTGTGAGGTTGGTCCTTTCGTCTTGCACTCGTCTGGGGGGCTGAAGGGGGTTCTCCACCACTGATCATCTCTGGGGTTATGTATGGTATGTGTTACTTAACCCCTCTACACGAACCTCCGTCACACGCTACTTAACACTACAACACACGCACTATCACCAAATGCTCATTGACAGTTGATAGGCGGGACCAAAGAGCCAAAGCTCAACCCTTACAAGCACAACTAGGTGAAGTAAAAAAAAAAAAGAAGTGCAGAGCATTTTCACACTACTAATAAATAAATATTAATAATTTATTTATTATAATGTTAAACTTATAAAAAAATAAGAGAAAAAATAGTAATATAGTATTTATAGTGTAGAAAATAGTATAATATTGTGTAGAAAATAATTATATTTTTGTTATTATAATATGTTTTATTATTCACATCTATAGTATAATTTACTTTCTGGTTTGTAATCAAATTCTGCACATTTTTAGTACTGTGTATAGTAATGCGGGAATGATATACTTTAATGGAAGACTATTGTGTATTATTACCCAAGCATTTATCAGATTTTTGAACGTGTTAAATTAAAAATGAAATGCTAAATTAAATTAAATGCTCGTGGATAGGTAGCATCTTTCTGGAGGTCACCGTAGAACACCTTTGTGTGTTATCCCTGAGTGAGGGAGGTGTAGCTGGGTGTGAGATGAGTGTTTGGATGAGTGATTGGATTTAATGGAGGCCTCACTAGATTTGTGGCCTTATCTACTGTCTTGTTGAGAGGAGACAGGAATTTAGCTGTACACAGTGAATTTGCAATGACGTGATATGATGGAGAAAATGTGTGTGTGTTGTGTAACTTATATGTCTATCTTGATCAATGGGTACGGCACTCATAAGGATCTATATTTGGCAATAGACTTTCCGAGCAATCATACCATTACCTCGCGTGGTGTTAAGGTTAAGCCTAACCTCGGCAGGGTTAATGGGCCACCACAACATCTCACTGTCAAACCATTATGTATATTATAGTTCTGAATTAACTTTAGGACCTCAGTAAACTTTAGTTACATACAGCGAGAAGCGGAGTACACCTTTCAGTATATATGTATCATTCACGGCTTGATTTGGGCTTTTGGCCTATCAGCCTCTGGAGGGTTATCAAGACCGCAAGTGTTTACAGTGATATAGTATTTGCAGATATAGATCTGCAAATATATATATATATACTGTATATATAATATATATATATATATATATATATAATATATATATATATATATATATATATATATATATATATATAATGTGTGTGTGTGTGAGAGACAGAGGCTGCAGGAACACACAAGCCATATATCACTGGGAACTCTAAACGATCCGACCAGGATTCGAACCCATGCCGTCCAGGATCACCCCCCAACGTGTACAGTACCGTGACCACTGCAACTATATGCGAGAGAACGTTTGTCTTTCCCAGACGCTTGGGGCTAACCTCACCCAACTTTGCAGGGGGAATAGTCTGGTGTGAAGGTAGCTCCAAAGCCGCTCTGTAATGGGCAGCCTGTATCCCGTCCCTGGGACGGATATAAGCGAATCACGGTCACCAGAATGCATGAAACATGCCACGATTACATTATGGCCCCCATGAGGATTTTTGGCACTGTTCGTCAGCTACACCAAGCGAAATATTTTAAAAACAAAATTTTCAAAACAGTTTTATATTAATATAAACCATTATTCATTGACCTCTGGAATAATAACATAAATTTTATGTTATTCGTACTTTGGCTGTAGTACCATAAAACACATAACTTCAACACAGCCCCCCCCCCACCTCTCCCCACACCTGCTAGAGAAAACAACAGGTGTGACAAACTGGCGAGTCCACACACACACACTCTGATGAAGCCAAGCTCAATCCCACAAGCACAGTTCGGTAAGTACAATCGGCTGTACATATTAAACTGACGAACAGCCGGATAAACTTTAGGAACTTGAGCAAAGGTACTTTCCAATAGGTATATACAACGTATGCGAGACCCATTCTTGAGTATGCATCCCTGGCATGGAACCCATAAGGGGAGCCGAAAACAAAAGTGGAAAAGGTCCAGAGATATGTAACAAGGCTCGTGCCGTAGCTAAGGGAACTGAGATGTGAACACTAAGGAAACTGGGCCATACCACACTGGAGGAAAGAAGGAATAAGGCAGACATGATAACGACATACAAGATTGTAAGGAAAAGTGACCAAGTATGGAGCAATGTTGAAAGTGTTGAACAGTAGAACGAGAGGCTATTAATGAGAACTGGAGACACATGAAACACAGATATGGCAGAAGGAATTATTTAGTCAGTTTTAAGTAGTAAATACAAGGGGGATGGGCTAGACTGACTAGTCCTCGAGGCCAACTCAACACTCAGCTATATATATATATGTGTGTGTTTATATATCACGAAAATAAACACGTGATTAAAAATGTGACAGTGTCAGACTACAAAGGAAAATTGAAACAGGAATTTCCTTAAGTACTTTCGTATAATAATACATCTTCAGAAGGAGTGTCAGACAGTGTCAGACAGTGTCAGACAGTGTCTGACAGTGTCTGACAGTGTCTGACAGTGTCTGACAGTGTCAGACAGTGTCAGACACTGTCATATATGTGAACATGAAAGGAGAAACGAATGAAAAAGAATCACTGTACCGAACACTTGATGCTCGAAAGCATCATGCTTCAGACGAAACACTCGGCCCTGCAAGTACACCTAAGTAATTACAAGAAGCTGAGTACATCCAGGTAAGCATACCAGTTAACTACTAACATAAACCACATACCTTACAAGCCCGGGTGATGGCAACATCATCTGTTGCAACGAGCAGCTTGTGCAGCCAACAGCAGCAGCAGCAACAGCAGCAACAGCAGCAGCAGCAGCAGCGATACTCGGGGAGCAGCTGGGTATCAGCAAACAGCACTAAACGAAACACTGAATGCTGTTGGAGCGAGTGTAAGCGCAGAGGAAGCGAGCGCAGGGTCGGGGAGAGATTGGCATAAACAAAGGGGCATAGACTGGATAAGCGAGAGGTTATCCAGTCTATGGATAACCTCTCAGTGTTAGCGAGTCCCCAGCACCACAGGAGCGTGATAGCGAGTCCCCAGCACCACAGGAGCGTGATAGCGAGTCCCCAGCACCACAGGAGCGTGATAGCGAGTCCCCAGCACCACAGGAGCGTGATAGCGAGTCCCCAGCACCACAGGAGCGTGATAGCGAGGCCCGAGCACCACAGGAGCGTGATAGCGAGTCCCCAGCACCACAGGAGCGTGATAGCGAGTCTCCAGCACCACAGGAGCGTGATAGCGAGTCCTCAGCACCACAGGAGCGTGATAGCGAGGCCCCAGTACCACAGGAGCGTGATAGCGAGTCCCCAGCACCACAGGAGCGTGATAGCGAGGCCCCAGCACCACAGGAGCGTGATAGCGAGTCCTCAGCACCACAGGAGCGTGATAGCGAGTGGTGAGGAGCACAGTGCCCCACTGGTGAGGACGACGGCCAGGCTAGCATGGTGAGGGCGGGCCCCAGGGCGATGGCTTGGCATCATGCTGAGTCTACTTCCTGCCCCACCTCCACGCCTGCCGCCTGCCGCACAGTCTACCTTCACACTCTCATCCTCCCGGCGCGCACACACGCACGCACACACACACACACACGCACACGCACGCACACACACGCACCTTGTATACCCCATATGGGTGTCATCTAGTCAAATACAAAACGAAGCTAGAAAAGGTTCAGAGGTGTGCCACCAGGCTAGACCCCGAGCTGAGAGGTATGAGCTATGAGGAAAGTTTACTGGAACTGAACCTCACGAGACTGGAAGACAAAAGAGTTATAGGAGACATGATCACTACCTATAAAATTCTCAGAGAAATTGACAGGGTTATCTTGAGGTTATGTTGAGATGATTTCGGGGCTTTTTAGTGTCCCCGCTTCTCCACCCCCAGGAAGCAGCCCGTGACAGCTGACTAACACCCAGGTACCTATTTTACTGCTAGGTAACAGGGGCATAGCGTGAAAGAAACTGTGCCCATTGTTTCTCGCCGGCGCCTGGGATCGAACCCAGGACCACAGGATCACAAGTACAGCGTGCTGTTCGCTCGGCCGACCGGCTCCCCAATGCTCCTATGGCTCCCCAATGATGCTCCTATGTGTCTCAGGCGCGATCTCATCTTGAGGGTTATCTTCTGTGATGCTGCTCAAGCTATCCTAGATATCTCTCTCCTCTAATACTAAGGGTCGTCTGCGTCTTTATTTGATTCTCCTTTCAAGACGTCTTCCGCCTACCTTACAACCTTACAAGCATCGGGGGTTGAAAGCCAGGAGCCAGATTCACAAAGCAGTTACAAGCACTTACGAACCTGTACATCTTTTCTAACTCTTTGGCGGCTTTGTTTACAATTATTAAACAATTAATGAGCTCCGAAGCACCAGTAAGCTGTTTATAACAATAACAACAGTTAATTGGGAAGTTTTCATGCTTGTAAAGTGTTTAATAAATGTAACCAAAGCCGTCAAAGATTGAGGAAAGATATACACGTTCGTAAACATTTGCGTAACTGCTTCGTGAATCTGGCCCCAGTATCCAAATTTCAGACCAGCCTCTTAGAACAACAGCCTGGTCCTCTTTCCGGCTCTCGTAATTCTTTCTGACCATTCTCGTTAGTTTCTGGGTCTTCCGAAAATATTGGATTACTGAGTGGGGGTTTCCTTGGTGGGTGGTTGACATGTCTCAAGATGAAAACATGTCGTAATAACGAGGCTGGAAATGAGACCTGTAGGCCTATATTAAAAATATAAGAAGTGAGGACGTTTTGATCCATCTTGGATCTTTTATCGAGCCGGAAGGTCGTCACCACAAATCGTTACTGATGTTAGTCTGGGACATTGAGCTATAACTCCTCTCGCTATCTATTATTCGCCTCTGACTCCTCCTCTCTCACTGTGACCCTCGGTCTTCTATTTGAGAGGTACTCCCTTTCTCACCTCACTGTTCTTCAAGAGGCGCCAGTGCGTCTAGGAGACACGACGACGGGTGTCGAGCAGGCTAACCATAGCCAGTGCTACTTGCCCCGCTCCTGTGCCAGGTAAGTCCACTACGGGCTCACCATAGCCCGTGCTACTTGGAACTTATGTTCCGAGTAGCTGAATCTCAAACAGGGTGTCGAGCACCTCCCTGCCCTCCAGGTGCACTCTATCTGCGTAATCACTCATGTTGACCAGACCACACACTAGAAGGTGAAGGGACGACGACGTTTCGGTCCGTCCTGGACCATTCTCAAGTCGATTGTCGACTTGAGAATGATCCAGGACGGACCGAAACGTCGTCGTCGTCCCTTCACCTTCTAGTGTGTGGTCTGGTCAACATACTTTAGCCACGTTATTGTTACACATCGCTTGCTTAATCTCTCATCTCCATTACACACACAAACCACAATAGCGTGATGCATCAAATGAGCAAATCCACAAGGGCCGTGACGAGGTTCGAACCCTCGTCACGACCCTTGTGGATTTCTTCTCTCATCTCCAGTTTGATCGCTGCTGGTCGATCATAGCACAGCCCTTTTGATATGACAGTCCAAATCCAACCATTTAGTCTAACCAGAGATGTGCCAACCCAACCAACCCACTTAACCTATCGAGTCCCCCGCACAGAAAACGGGAATATTTGTAAACCGTTACTTTTTGTCTAAATAGCTTGTATCTGTAAACGTTGGTCACGATTACGTGAGAACCCCCCCGCCCCACCCCCGACCTATTGGGCAAGGAATGCATAGCAAGCAATTAGGATTAGACACCTTAACAATTCTCAACTAATGGTTCTCTCTCTTTTTTTATTATTATTATTTTCTACCACAAACGTGGCCACACATTTACAATGCTAACCAGCATATATACATTTTCTTCTGTCCTCCATGGACAGGGTTAGAGATCAGTTAAACATATAGTTCAGGGATTTGTTGAACAATCAACCACAGAAGGGGATTCAGTACTTTTAAATGGTTCTCTTAACAGACTCTAGTTCTTTACTCTTTGATCTCAGTTCTCTCTGTCTGCCTCTTGTGGGCTGCTGGAATCTATTCAAATGAAACGTAAATAAAAGTACTTATTTTATACATTGACTGGAGCAAACGTACAAGCCTTAGGTTGCAAGCTTTATTTCCCCAAAACTTGTTTTTTAATTTGATTTCTGTATTAATATCCTGAGCAACGCAGTTACAGGTGACACAGGTGAACATAGGGACACAGGTGAACATAGGGACACATAGGTGAACAGGGAAACTCGTGTGACGACGGGTGAACCAGAGCACACACATGTCAACAAGTGGACTCAGGTGAACAGGGCTCAGGTGAGCAAGAGAACACCCCACATTTGACTCGGCCCACATCTGCTGAACCCGCCCACACCTGACCCCTCTCACACCTGCTCGCTACGCCCACACCTGCTCACCACGCCCACACCTGACCCCACCCACACCTGCTCGCCACGCCCACCGCACCCCATCAAACACCCGACAAACCGGTCCGGGCGCCTCCCAACCGTCTCGGAATTCAGGCTCGGAATTAGCTGTCTCTGTCCCTCTCCTCTCATCTGTTCTTCGGTCTTCTGTCTGTCTGTCTATTCGGTCCTCTGTCCGTCTCTCTGTTCGGTCACCAGTCTGTCTGACAGAGGCCCGGTGCACTCCACTTACAACAGTCTCCCACTCCAACTCCATTTATGCTTCCTCTGCTACCTTTGAATTAATCCCTCTCCCCCTTCCTCCCTCACCCTCAATGCCCTCATGGTAATGAGTCAGGGTTAGATGAGTTAACCCTGACTCATCTAACGTTTAATGAGTCTTGTGATGGGGCAGTATCGAAGGGCTTTGATACAGTCGTGATGTGACAGCCTTTAGTAAAATAGCATTGTTAATGATTTATTAATCTGTGTTTTTGTTGATATAAACGAATGTTTTTTTCCGATTACCGATTCAAGCAATATTTTCTACATCAGACGTTTAAGCAAATTGAATAATAGTTCCAGGCCCGAGCACTATTTCCCTTTGTAAAATTGGCACCATATTAGGCACTCTTCACCACTCCGGGACTCTGCTCGAGACAAATGATTTATTAAATGCGTATAAAATAAGGGGGCCTCCCTTAACTCTGCTTTACATTCGTTCAGCACCCTGGCAACCACTCCGTCTGGCCCTGAGAACTTATTTGGCTCTAAAGTTTGTCTTTACTTAGTTACTTCCTCCCTGGTAACCACTAAACAAGCCCACTTGCCCACCCAAAAGACTTAAAAACACTTTTCATTTCTTCGCGGGATATCAGTCCAAGCGCTGAGAGTCGGAGCGTTAACCTGTCGCTCTATAGAGCTCCCTGATACACGGGAGGATGCCCACGGGTCTCTATACAAGCGTGCCAGCTCTACGCAACAGCAGCAGCAGCAGTCACCCCGATACCCGTCAGGTGCCACATTGTAATGATTAGTATATAAGAAGCTTCAGGACGGGTGGTCCCGAGTGTGTTTTGTGTCCTGGCCACAGACCAAGTAGAGAAACGAGAAGGGTGGTTGCAACCCGTTCTCGCACTTGCTTATAGTCAATATCTTGCTTATGAATAAGTGCATATGTGACATGCTAATTTATTGTGAATATTTGAGTTTACCTTGAAAAGCTGAATAAAAAACCACAACCTAACCTAACCTTCTTAGTATGTTAAAATATTACAATTAGTACTGAACTTATACCTATATTGATATTACAGTTTATAAAATAATAAAACAAAACTAAAATATTTAAATAAATTGTAAAGTAACTCAGGATAATGTCAAATTTTGTATAAAATCTCTATTGTTTAATAAAACTGAGAGAAAAAGTTAGTGCCATGAAAAAAAATATGGCTTGAATATGTCACATATGTGCTGTCTTGTGCGAGAACAGGTTGCAAAATTTGGACTTGAAGTTCTCAATCTCTTTCTTTGCCATTTCTAATATCACTTTGATGGAAAATAGTATGAATCCTCTTATATATATATATATATATATATATATATATATATATATATATATATATATATATATATATATATATATATATATATATATATATTATGTGTGTGTGTTGTACTCACCTAGTTGTGCTAGATGTCAATCAACTAGTATTGACAGTGTGTGAGTTGGGCAGAAGGGAGGGGTGAAGTAGGAGGGGGGAGTAGTGAAACAGGAGGGATGGGACAGGAGGGAAGGTGGGACAGGAGTGGGGGGAAGGGACGAATACAGAGCGACCCCCGGCAATATCCAGCAGAAGAGCTTTCGTAATCCACGGGCCGAGAGGTCGGCGCGTGCTCGGCCGCTTCAATCCCGGCCGGGAGGTGCACAGGCCGGCCGGGAGCTCGTGCTCTCATGTCTCCTCTCACTCACACTCACCATTTCATTCAGCTGACTCACTCACCCACTATCTCCCTACACTGTGATGTGTAACAGATCTCTGACTTCGTGGAGGACAGCAGAATATGTATATATGCGGGTTAGCATTGTATAAGTGTATGGCCACGTCTGTGGTAGAAAATACACTCAATATCTGCTTCACTTAACTCGCACTTCATCTGAAATGGAGAAACAGGCAGGAATGAGAGGAAAGATGCTCCAATGTCAATAGGAACAACCTACCATAGGGTTCAGAGTCCTTGTTAGTAGTTGTAGTAGTAGTAATAGGATCTATAATGGATCCTATAATAGATATAATAGATACTTGTAGTATTGTGTGGATACATTTAGTTTCGGTTTAATAATGTTTCTCCCACTTGAGTGTCCAGCTACAGGATTCAAAAAAGAAATAGTGGAATCGTCTATTATACTTCTGGCCAATATACAATGGAAGTTGTTGAGAGAGCCTTCGGCTTTTCTACCAGGACCTCAACTATTCAGACAGAATCTTCAAGAGTTGGTTACTGCCTCTATAGCTTTGTTATCATCACATACCGCTTCCTCTGCCTCTTCTTCCTCCTCTAACTCTTCTTCCTCCCTCCTCTAACGCTTCTTGTCCTCCCCTTCCTTTCTATTTTCCTTCCACCTCTATCTCTCGCTCTTGTCCCTTAATTTCTTGCCTCCACACTCCTGCTGACAACTACGACGATGTGAGCAGTGAAGCNAGTGGTAGTAATGAAGCAGTGGCGGTGGTATGAGATTGTGGTGGTTGTAGTGACAGAACCTCAAGGGCTGCAGCAGCTGCTGCTGCTGCTGCTGCTGGCTGCTGCTGCTGCTAGACCTTGAGGGGCGTGTACCCCTCCTTCCCCCCCTCCTCCTCCACAACACCTCCTCCTGCATCTTCAAAATACCCTCATCAACTGACCCAATTTAGTCATCAAGTGCAGGAACCTGATCTCAGATAGTCGCCAACACCTTGAGCCAGTCACGACCCATCCATAACCCCGCCTCGGACCCCCAAAATGGCATTTATTGAGCCGCTAACCATCCAGACGAGAGATGAACCAGACTGATACGAGATATTTCCTGTGTGTGTGGGGGGGGGCCGGAGGAGGTCGGGTGGGGGTTTAGGTACCGCTGGAACCAGGCGCCGCTGTACCCAGTACCAGGTAACGCCTCTTAAGGAGCTCCATGTCGGTGCCTTCAGGTAGGTTCTGGGAAGAGGGGCGCACCATCACCCCCACGCCCCACCGGCTCGCTCCATTCATAGCCCGAGGACACGAGTCGAAGGATATGGACTGGTACAAACGAGCCCGCTATATCATACATGATCACCAAACAATTGGCCAATCACAGAGCAAATTCAGATTATGCCCTGAAACTAGAGCTGGGAGTCGATGTTACCTTCAGTCCAGGAATTTCCCCGCTTCGGACCGCGAGCACCAGTTTGGCCAGGCGAGAGCTGCAGTTGGCAGTGGCCAGAATAATGAATCAGGTATGAGTGTATACATAGCCGGAGTCTGACAGGAGAGAACTAAATAATGGCAATAAAACTGATGTGCATTAGGAGGCGGCCATCGGCGTGGCGGACCAGTAACGAGAGGATAGCGTGATCATCTTCTATCACTCCCGCTACACTATACCACCACGCTTCGTCCACGCCACAATGTTTCGAACACTCTGCACTGCAAATTACTACGCCGTCTCCATTTCAGCTTCACTGCTCCTGCCGGCCTCTTCTAAGGGCCGTGAAGGCGCTACTTCCCAGAAGAATCAAACGTGACAGTTATGCCTAGAAAAGGGAAGTAATAACGGGTGTTGTGTCGCGGGAGCGAGCGAAACAGCCAGGTAATTACCCAGGTGATGTACGCTTACCTATTGAAACACATCGCTGCCTGTTCTCTCATTTGGTGGTGTAGGCGAGGAGATGGGGGGGGGGGGGGCCCGGACGGCCATTTTTTGTCAGCTGTGGCGAGCATTACGGCGCTTTATACCTTATCGGTCATTTTGTCCTTTGTAATTCCTTCGAGCAAAAACGTTCGGAGAAGCTTTCAACCCGATTACCCAAACCTGTGTGATCGATGCTCGTCGCCAGAGGACGAAGGACAAAAATATAATCCAGTAGCATTCCAGGCCACGACTATAAACTCCGTCGTCGAGATAAACAAGACAAGTGAGAGTCGCTGGCTTAGATTCTCGTCTCTATTGTCTGCGACTACATTGTTTACTTGTGTCAGGCCACATAGTCAGTGTTGGGTAGTGGGAGGTGGAGCGTATTTTAGGGAATATTGCAGGCGATGAGTCACAATAACGTGGCTAAAGTATGTTGATATTTAGGGAATATGCTGCTGCAGACCTGAAGGTGCTGCAGACCTAGAGAAGCTTATCTTGAATTGTATTTATATACAGAGCTTTGGAAAGGTGATAATAGGCCAAGGCCAAATGGGAAATGCAGGCCCCCATTTCAAACTGGTCATTAAGTATTTATCACTTATTACAAAGATATTATTATTACATAATTTACAAATTATTACTAATTATGTATTTTACAAGTAACAGAGTGGAATAAAATAATTAACTTTACTAGGTATACCTCTCGGTGTTCAAATCTCTAAAGACTGTTTTTGTTAACACTGATGATAGCAGCTGAAACAAAAGTCTTAATTAATACCGCTAAGAATGACAATTTATCATATTAATTTGTAAATTAAGTTAACTAATACGATTAGTTGAAAATCAAATATAGTGATGCATAGATAATTGTAATTAATCAGCTTCTATATAGCTCAATATGCTCCTCACAGATTATCGATACAGTGCAAATCATAATAAAATGCTGAAATTAATCTAGAAACTTGTGTACTAATATAGGTATTTGTTTAAAATAAAATAAAATACAATTTTAAATAAAAGCCCAGGTGAATGGAATGTTTTTTTTACTCTATTCTAAAGCGTATTTAATATAAGTACAGTATTTTATAATTAAGTGTTCAAAAATACTGGAAAGGGTCCACAAACATCAAACGAATGTCACATGGATTAGTTTAGATGTTCAGAGTGTGAACACTCGTGGTGTAGATGTTCAGAGTGTGAACACTCGTGGTGTAGATGTTCAGAGTGTGAACACTCGTGGTGTAGATGTTCAGAACGTGAACACTCGCGGTGTAGATGTTCAGAGCGTGAACACGCGTGGTAGATGTTCAGAACGTGAACACACATGGTGTAGATGTTCAGAGCGTGAACACATGGTGTAGATGTTCAGAACGTGAACACTCATGGTGTAGATGTTCAGAACGTGAACACTCGTGGTGTAGATGTTCAGAGCGTGAACACTCGTGGTGTAGATGTTCAGAGCGTGAACACTCATGGTGTAGATGTTCAGAGGTGAACACTCATGGTGTTGATGTTCAGAGTGTGAACACTCATGGTGTAGAGTTTTCAGAGTGTGAACACTCATGGTGTAGATGTTCAGAACGTGAACACACATGGTGTAGATGTTCAGAGCGTGAACCACATGGTGTAGATGTTCAGAACGTGACACTCGTGGTGTTAGAGTTCAGAGCGTGAACACTCATGGTGTAGATGTTCAGAGTGTGAACACGCGTGGTGTAGATGTTCAGAGCGTGAACACTCGTGTGTAGATGTTCAAGCGTGAACACTCGTGGTGTAGATGTTCAGAGCGTGAACACTCGTGGTGTAGATGTTCAGAGCGTGAACACTCGTGGTGTAGATGTTCAGAGCGTGAACACTCGTGGTCTAGATTTCCAGAGCGTGAACACTCGTGGTGTAGATGTTCAGAGCGTGAACACTCATGGTGTAGATGTTCAGAGTGTGAACACTCATGGTGTAGATGTTCAGTCCGAGTGCGCACCACATTTAGGGGAAACTAATTTGTACATTTTGAAGTTGTAGTGAGCAAAGCGGGATGAGGCAGAAGACCTGTGTCAGATGGAAGTAATTCAGGTCCAATCGAAGACACAACATTAAAGGGGATGACATCATCGACAACCCAGAGCCACAAGCACAGCCAACCCCCCCCCCCTCACTCTGTCTGTCTGTGTTTCNTTTGATACGGGTTTTAAGTCACTCGTACAGTACATTCAAGTTACTTCATTTTTAACATTTTTGTTAGTCTGTCCAGCCAACTATTGTGGCAGCCTCGTGAAGTTGATAATTCACAAGTCGAATGCCAAACATGAACGTCCGCAGTTCTTTTTAATACAAGTCACTTCGTTGCTTCTGTTTTGGCTTGTGCCGTCTGTATGCCTGCTGGTCTGCAGTCTTTCTGATATCACATACTGGTTTGTTCATGTTCATTGTTCTCCATCTGCTACAAATTCCTTCTCGAAGAATGATGCAAGCAGCGCCGTCGGAGATCATTCAAATTCCTCCACGTTTTCAGAGTTATTTCCTGAACACTATAATGAATCAAGCTGAGGTTCACAATGGCATATAACTATTAATTAATATACAAGGATTAAAGCAGGAATTCCTAAGCCCAGAACATGAACCACCACCCGGTTGTGACAACCTTCCATATTTTTCGTTACGTACCATATGGGTCTTCGGCACTTTTTATATTTGTATATAAATAGGCATTATATACCTGAAGTATACGCGAGCATATTTAGTTTCGACCACTGTTCGTGGTGCTAGTTCACATTCCTGTATTGCTTGTTGTATTTTGAAATGTAATGATTCCTTATCAACAGTGAAAATACTTGCAAATAAATAATAATAACCTGCCCAGATTTTTTTTATAGTTTGCCTTCAGATTTAAATTTGATTTTTTTTATTTAGCTGTCCAGTATAATTCACATTTCATACGTACACAGCAGACTGTAAACATCTTGATGGAAAGAATTAAACACACAATAGGATCTCGGCTCATTGAATGTTTCACCAATTTATCTTTCTGAGGTTTTATCAAGGAACTTTAGAACGCTAAAATGCTTTGTTAGTAAACTATTTTGTCAATTTACTTATTCAAATACTGATAATATATGTGTTACATAGGCACACAAATATATATTTGCATCTCTATGCTATGATTAACTTAAATGTAAATGGAATGCTTATGTATCTGCCTTTCCGACGTTGAAGGCCAGAGGCTTAGGGTTAGCTTCACCAAATTTTCCCAGTACATGCTGGTGGGTATGTACCCAAAATGGGCGGCGTCGTGGATAGCTGTCGAAGACAAGGGGTCCCAAGACACTGTGCCAAACTTTCCCCTATGAAAAATCTCAGAATATCATTACTTGACTGGGAATTATATTTTTGTTTGTTATACCTTGAAACGTTATACGCCTATGATATCAAAATAAAAAAATCTACCTTCGTACTTTGACCATAATGGACAAATCTGCGTGCTCTTGAACAGTACTGGGAACCCACCATGCTGAGTAAACTAGCGCTCACGTGGCAAAAACAGTCACGTCACCCACTTCAATACACATGACAGGGTGGAAAAGACAAACTCTTGAGCACGGGTGGGACACGACAAGGGACACAGGTGGAAACTTAGTACCCAGATGAGCCACAGAGACATTAGAAAGAATTTTTTTTAGTGTCAGAGTAGTTAATAAATGGAATGCACTAGGCAGTGATGTGGTGGAGGCTGACTCCATACACAGTTTCAAATGTAGATATGATAGAGCCATCAGGAATCGGTACACCAGTTGATTGACAGTTGAGGCGGGACCAAGAGACAAAGCTCAACCCCGTAAGCACAACTAGCGAGTACAATTAGGTGAGTACCACGTCTAGGCCTGGCGGAGGAGAGAGAGAGGAGAGAGTGTCAGAGCCCCCCCCCCTCTCTCTTAGGCAAACAACTGACCCTTCCCAGGATGAAACCCACAACAGTTGCTTAACTCCCAGGTACCTATTTACTACTGAATGAATAGAGGCAATCTTGTGTGAAGAACCGGAGACACGAGAAATGTTGGGGAGGATAAGTGGAAATGAAGTGTGCCATCAAGAAGCGGCAGGTGGCAGAGGCAGAGAGAGCCAATTGTGGCAGATAGGCGGCAGGTAGCTGAGGCAGACGGGGCCGTAGTGGCAGAGGCAGACGGGCGGCAGGTGGCAGAGGCAGACGGGGCGGCGGTGGCAGAGGCAGACTGGGCGGCAGGTGGCAGAGGCAGACTGGGCGGCAGGTGGCAGAGGCAGACGGGTGTCGGGCGGCAGGTGGCATGTCACCCAGTGGAGCCAGTACGCGTCTCACCGGGACACTGGCACTACCATGCTACCCAAACACCTTCCACCTGTACGTGGCACCTCCATCATCCTCCCGCCCCTTCTTCCCTTTGTCTTCCTTCCCCTCCTCTTCCCTAACCCCTCTCTTCCCCCCCCCCACTCCCCCGTCCCCCACCCTCCCACCTGGCACCCGCCTGCCGCCACCTCACAAAAACCAGCGGAAGCCCAGTCGAGGGCGAGAAATGGACGCATGAATGAAAGGGAGGACTAAGGCTTGGGCAGATTGGTGAATGAATAAATAAACGGAAGAATGTATGAAACACGTAACAACATATATAGGCGAACAAAATAATGAATACATGAATAGAGGGGTGAGTGGACGAATGTATAATTAGGAGACGAAATAAAAAATAAAGAATATACTCACCCTGTTGAACTTGTGGGGGATGGAGGGGTAAGCAACAGCTCATTGGTTCGGTCTTCCTGCTCTTAATCGACTACTAGGGACCGTCATGTCTACATTTGAAGCTGTGTGTGTGGGGTTTACCTCCACTTCTTAGAGTATTCCATTTGTTCGCTGTTTGAACACTGAACACATTCATTTACATGTGGTCTATCTGGGTACTCAGTTTCCATATGTCCCTACTTTCGTGTACCAGCCATACTAAGTAGTCTGTTATCTGCCATGCCTGCTCCCTTGAGGACTTCGTATGTGGTGATCATATCTTCCTTGTTTTTTCCATCCTCTGGTGACATGAGGTTTAGCCCGCATTTGGCTTTCCTCGTAACTCATACCTCTCACCTCTAGGCCTAGGCTAGTGGCTTTATTCTTGATTTTTTATCAGCTTCGTTTTGTGTTTAACGAGAAAAACATGGCGGGGTCGCATATTTTAGAATTGGTAAACCAAAAATTATATATACTGTCGTGAACGACTCCCTGTTCAGATTTTGGCAAAATTTGCATATGTAGTTCATGATATTTGATGATTGTGAGTTACCGGTGACAGGTTTGTGTAACATAGACCCCCCAGTCTTCTTCTCTTTCCGACTACAAAGGGAAAGGGGTTTCCTTTTCCCTTGTCCGGTCTCCTTTCCCAACCATTCAACTATACTACTTTGCGCTTGCTGGAGTTGAATTCTTGTACCCACTTGCTGAACCATTCTTTCATTTTATATAGATTATTTTGTGAGTGTGGCGACATGAGCTTGACAGTGTGAAGGCATGAGCTTGACAGCGTGTATAACCCTAGTCACGGTCAAGCATGACTAGGGTACAGCAATATAATCAATCTTACATTTGTAAAAATATTGAAAACCCGTTACTTACAATTTTGAGTAGTAGTAATGACAACAGTAGTAGTAATGACAACAGTAGTAGTAATGACAACAGTAGTAGTAAAAGCAACAGTTATTAACCTAGTAATGACAACGGTAAGAGTAATAAGCCGTTTTCTATGCGGCTTATTTAGCGTAGTTTTCAACAGCTTTTTGTGAGCCATTTACTGTGCGTCTTCTTGAGACCCATTTTCTACATAGTTTCCCTCCAATAATCATATTCTTGTTCTTGTTTATACAAATAAACTGTAAAATAAGCACGCAACTTACTAAAAACTTTAAGAAAAGTTACGTTCCTATTATGTCTAGAATGTTGTTGTTAAAGATTCGCTCCCTATAACAAGAAATTCCAAGCAGCACGGGCTATGGTGAGCCCGCAGTGGATGTTATATGTCTAGAAGATAATATTCTCAACATTAGGAAACTTACTGCTGAGTTGCTGTGTATTTGCTTACATGCCGTCTGGGGCCCAAGTGCATCGCGGGTATACTAGTTTACAGTAACATTAATTATGGTAACTGTAATTAAACAGTCTATATGATATAGTTCCTCTGACTCACATTAAGTCCCACTAATAATATATTCCCTTAGGAATGTCTATACTTGTGTTTACCGTTAAAGCTGGTCTTTGTAAAGGTCTATCTATCACTGGAGGCATATTAATGTTTCCATACTAAAGTGACCGACCAGCAGGTATACTTTATGAGTGAGTGATTGGAGGTATGAATGAGCGCTTGGGGGATATGAATAAAGATTAGGGGGTATAAATGGGTGATTAGGGTACATATGAATAAGTTTAGGGGATAAAGAATGAATGAATATGATGACACTATACTACACTTCACAGTTCAATAAACTGTGAAGACTGTGAACTGTGTAAACTGTGTAGGTAGACAACTGTGTAGACTACACAATTGTTCAATGAATATGATGATTATCAAGGAGTGAATGCTGGGAGGATACACTTGTGAATCGGGAGTGTGAATGAATGAGTGCATCTGTTAAGAATACTTGGCCAAGTACGCCAGCACTTCAGACACCGCCTCTCACCCCCTTACGTCCCGCCTGTGCTGCCCCTACCCATCCCCCTCCCTACTAACCCCCAGACGTTGTTTACCCTGCGCTAGGGTAAGCAGGAAGACTCCAACAAGCAATTTACCGCACCAGGAGGCGATCACTCAAGCCTCTGGGTAAACTGCGGACACTCCGGGAAGTCCTTTTACCCCCGTCCTTTGCCTTAGGCTACCTTCTGCTTCCATCCCTCTTATGCCACCCGTTTCGTAAACATATAATACTATCCCGTTAAACAGACTAGTAAATCATTCTCTCCTACCGGCATTTGCCCCATGCTTCATTGTCCCTCCTTGTACATTCTTCGCAAGTCAACAATTAACCCTTAGTTGACCAGTCCAATAACTAGGAAGTCTGGTCAGAGACAGAGCCGCTGGGACGTTGATCCTCGGAATCACTGACAGGTATTGGCTCTCTCGTCGCCAATGTTTCATTCTCTCATCAACTTTCCTCCATTATGCTCCCCTGCTCAACCAGTGTAATGATCCTCCACGGGTGCTCTGCCGACCGTGTATATCTTGAGGTTATCTTGAGATGATTTCGGGGCTTTTAGTGTCCCCGCGGCCCGGTCCTCGACCAGGCCTCCACCCCCAGGAAACAGCTCGTGACAGCTGACTAACACCCAGGTACCTATTTTACTGTTAGGTAACAGGGGGCATAGGGTGAAACAAACTCTGCCCATTGTTTCTCGCCGGCGCCTGGGATCGAACCCAGGACCACAGGATCACAAGCCTAGCGTGCTGTCCGCTCGGCCGACCGGCTCCAGAGGGGGCTGAGGGGGGTCCACAACATCAGAGGGGGCTGAGGGGGCTCCACAACATCAGAGGGGGGCTGAGGGGGGTCCCCAACATCAGAGGGGGCTGCAGCAACAGCTCTCTAGAAACAACACTCTCTTAACCCTGCCATCACCTCTCCCCACCCGCTCGCTAACCACCACATCCATTTCCATCTCGGCATTGAGAGCAAACGTTACTTTTCTCCCCAGTGTTTGTTCGCGGTTTTTGTCGCCGGCAGAATTAGTCGTCGGTGAAGGTAGCGTGTCGTGGCCTTTGGCTCCGCCCTACCCATGAGATAAGCCACACGTGGTCGTCTAATCATCATTGTCAACATGCTTCGTTCAGTCAGGTTTAAGGAGCGATGCTACTCTGCGCGCTCATGTCTTTGCCGACCTTGTTAATTATTACAAATGTTATCATATGCATCATTTGTCTTTAAATGAAGGTAAAATTACACACGCACACATGGTTAGAAACTCTTGGTTACAAAGGCGGGGTCCAAGAGCTAATAGCTCGATTCTGCAGATACAAATAGCAAATAGTAAACAAATAAACATATAGATTTGCAGAGACAAATGCTTATATACATATTTGCGCATCACCGCTCCCCCCGCACCAAGCTGATTGATCGATGAAGAGTAAGCCACCCAAAAGGTGGCACGGGCATGAATAGCCCGTAAGTGGTGGCCCTTTGGAGCCATTACCAGTATCAAGAGCTGATACTGGAGATCTGTTGAGGTGCGACTGCACCCTGCGTGACGGGAGATGTCTCCCGTGTGTGCGCCAAGCCTCAGGTTGTTTGTTGTTGTTGTTATAGATTCAGCTACTCGGAACAAGTTCCAAGTAGCACGGGCTATGGTGAGCCCGTAACTTACCTGGCACAGGTGCGGGGCAAGAAGCACGGGCTATGGTTAGCCTCGTGGACAGATGTCTCCCGTGAAAGCCTCAGGAGACTGGCTTAAGTATGTACTCACCTCACCTGAGTGGAGTACTGTTGCACAGTAACAGCCCTTTTCAAAGCTGGAGAAATTTCTGACCTGGAGAGCGTGCAGAGATCCTTTACTGCTAGAATCCACTCAGTAAAACATCTAAACTACTGGGACCGACTAAAATGCCTAAATCTGTATTCTCTAGAGTGCAGGCGGGAGAGATACATAATAATTTACACGTGGAAAATAATAGAGGGGCTGGTTCCAAACCTGCACACAGAAATAACACCACATGAGACCAGAAGGCATGGCAGGATGTGCAGGATACCCCCGTTGAAAAGCAGAGGTGCAACAGGTACTCTGAGAGAGAACTCTATCAACATCAGAGGCCCGAGACTGTTCAACACGCTTCCACTACATATAAGGGACATAACTGGCCGACCCCCTCACAGTGTTCAAGAGAGAACTGGATAAACATCTCCAAAGGATACCTAATCAACCAGGAAATATATGTAGTAGACATAATAGAGGAAAAATAAATTGGTTAGAAAGGTGGGGGTCCAAGAGCTAATAGCTTGATTTTGCAGATATAATAATAATATACAAATAGTAAATACAAACACACACACACACACCTACACTCATACGGTCAGGAGCCTAGCTCGACCCTGCAAACACATCTAGGTGAGTATAGGTGAGAACATACTTCAGCCAGTCTCCTGAGGCTGGCCGCGGGGTGAGCGCTGGTGCACACATATGTACGTAAGATTGTCTCTTCAATTCTATTTATTTATTTGTCAGTTTTTTTATAGTATGCTGATGCACTTCATATGTGAAATACCATTAACCTTGTTGTTGCTGTGCCATATATATATATATATATATATATATATATATATATATATATATATATATATATATATATATATATATATATATATATATATATATATTTATATATATATATATATATATATATATATATATATAATATGTATAGTATATAATATTAGTGTTCAGTGAGAAACCACAAGGTCTCCTCTGAATACGTTTTATTTTCTTCTCCGAGGCTATGGGTCCCCACATTGGCACCAGAGGTGGTACCCTCACAAACTAAAAAAAAAATTTAAATATATATATATATATATATATATATATATATATATATATATATATATATATATATATATATATATATATATATGGGCGTAGCATGTTGAGCAGTGTCTTCTATGTTGGCATCTTCATGTTCCGGTCTTGTTCTTACTCTCATGGTGGGTAGAGTGAATAGTTCCGTAATTTAGGTATTTATGGTAGGTTGTTCTATTTTTATGTGGATTGCTTCAAGAATTTGAAGCAATCAGCCAACAGCTTGTCCCTCGGGTTCTCAGGGAACGATC
>WNGS01135237.1:15382678-15394512 GCA_020271785.1 Procambarus virginalis
TTGCTGTCTTGTGTGCGAGAGCAGGCTGCACCATAGCCCTTGCTACCTTGCCCCCTCCTGTGCCATGTAAGTTAAGGGCTCACCTAGGCCCTGCTACTTGCCCCCGCTACCTGTCCGTAACGTTAACAGGGCTCACCAAATAAGAACCATACTCTTGGAACCTGTTCGAGCAGCTGAACCTATTAACAACAGAACGGCGCCTTCCACAATACATGGATTTAATGATCAGAGAGCGGGCCAACTCACGCGGAGAACTTAGACAACACCTTCCATCCCAGACACTGTTCATTCCCGCCTTCCTAACATGTTTGAAACCGCCTCAAAATGCCTATATTAGAGAACACCAGGTGATCAATCCTATTGAGGTTCTGGCCCCCCCCCAGTGCTTCAGGGTTATCTTGAGATGATTTATGTGGCTTAGCGTCCCCGCGGGCCCGTCCTCGACCAGGCCGAAAATTTTGGTTACCTTACCCCCACCTCCCTGGGAGCAGCCCTTAGCAGCTTTCTAATTCCCAGGTAACTATTGCCTGCTAGGTAGCAGGGGCATTAGGGTGAAAAACATTTTACCCATTTGCTTCCGCATCCACCGGATCGAACCCGGAACCTCAGACTACGAATCTGAAGCGCTGTCCACCTAGCTGTCAGACGCCTGTCTTCACCAGGACTCTACGTGAATTGTACCTAGATAGGGTTTGGGAGTAGTTCACTACCGAAGCTGCCCTGGAGCTTAGGCTCCACCTGTGATAGCTTGGTCTACAGCTTTTGCTTTTTAGCAGCCCGCACCCCCCATATCCCCTACAATCCGTTTGGGGCTCGGCACATTTGCAACCAAATACTAATGTTTTTCTTGGTTTGTCTCTCTGAGAGGCGCAGGATCCAAGTCCAGTAGAACTTCTGGGTTCAACTCTTTTGACCATGTCGTAGCTCAGTCAGATTAAGGCAGCGTCTGGGATGATCTTGGACGTAGTTCGAAATCCTCGCACGGCCTCTTTGGATATGTTCGGTTTATGCAGTCCATTTTTGCTACGACAATATTTATAACATTTGTTTGTAGAATATTGAACCGTCGTGGATCTCTGATCTCCATAATCTCATTCCCTGATTTTAACAACTTAGGCATCTCTACTCTTAGCTGGCTCTATTACAGCACATATATGACTTATTGCTTATAGTCACTATTTCGCTTATAAATAAGTACATATGTGACATATTCCAAGCCATATTTTTCATGGCACTAACTTTTTCTCTCAGTTTATTAAACAATAGAGATTTTATACAAAATTTGACAATATCCTGAGTTACTTACAATTTTTTAAATTTTAGTTTTGTTTTATTATTTTTATAAAACTGTAATATCAATTAGGTATAAGTTCAGTACTAATTGTAATATTTTAACATACTAAGAAGGTTAGATTAGGTTGTGGTTTTTTATTCAGCTTTTCAAGGTAAACTCAAATATTCACAATAATTAGCATGTCACATATCACTTATTCATAAGCAAGATATTGACTATAAGCAAGTGCGAGAACGGGTTGCAACCACCCTTCTCGTTTCTCTACTTGGTCTGTGGCCAGGACACAAAACCACCTCGGGACCACCCGTCCTGAAGAGTCTTATCTACTAATCATTACAATGTGGCACCTGACGGTATCGGGGTGACTGCTGCTGCTGCTGTTGCGTAGAGCTGGCACGCTTGTATAGAGACCGTGGGCATCCTCCCGTGTATCAGGGAGCTCTTAGAGCGACAGGTTACGCTCCGACTCTCAGCGCTTGGACTGATATCCCGCGAAGAAATGAAAAGTGTTTTTAAGTCTTTTGGGTGGGCAAGTGGGCTTGTTTAGTGGTTACCAGGGAGGAAGTAACTAAGTAAAGACAAACTTAGAGCAACTAAGTTCTCAGGGCCAGACGGAGTGGTTGCCAGGGTGCTGAACGAATGTAAAGCAGAGTTAAGGAGGCCCCCTTATTTTATACGCATTTAATAAACATTTGTCTCGAGCAGAGTTCCGGAGTGGTGAAGAGTGCCTAATATGGTGCCAATTTTACAAAGGAAATAGTGCTCGGGCCTGGAACTATTATTCAATTTGCTTAAACGTTGATGTAGAAAATATTGCTTGAATCTGTAATCGGAAAAAAACATTCGTTTATATCAACAAAAACACAGATTAATAAATCATTAACAATGCTATTTTACTAAAGGCTGTCACATCACGACTGTATCAAAGCCCTTCGATACTGCCCCATCACAAGACTCATTAAACGTTAGATGATCAGGTTACTCATCTAACCCTGACTCATTACCATGAGGGCATTGGGGTGAGGGAGGAAGGGGGAGAGGGATTAATTCAAAGGTAGCAGAGGAAGCATAAATGGAGTTCAGTCAGAATGGGAGACTGTTGTAAGTGGAGTGCACCGGGCCTCTGTCAGACAGACTGGTGACCGAACAGACAGACGGACAGAGGACCGAATAGACAGACAGACAGAAGACCGAAGAACAGATGAGAGGAGAGGGACAGACACAGCTAATTCCGAGCCTGAATTCCGAGACGGTTGGGAGGTGCCCGGACCGGTTTGTCGGGTGTTGATGGGGTGCGGTGGGCGTGGCGAGCAGGTGTGGGTGGGGTCAGGTGTGGGCGTGGTGAGCAGGTGTGGGCGTAGCGAGCAGGTGTGAGAGGGGTCAGGTGTGGGCGGGTTCAGCAGATGTGGGCCGAGTCAAATTGGGGTGTTCTCTTGCTCACCTGAGCCCTGTTCACCTGAGTCCACTTGTTGACATGTGGTGCTCTGGTTCACCCGTCGTCACACGAGTTTCCCTGTTCACCTATGTCCTATGTTCACCTGTGTCCCTATGTTCACCTGTGTCCCTATGTTCACCTGTGTCACCTGTACTGCGTTGCTCAGGATATTAATACAGAAATCAAATTAAAAAACAAGTTTTGGGGAAATAAAGCTTGCAACCTAAGGCTTGTACGTTTGCTCCAGTCAATGTATAAATAAGTACTTTTATTTACGTTTCATTTGAATAGATTCCAGCAGCCCCACAGAGGCAGACAGAGAGAACTGAGATCAAAGAGTAAAGAACTAGAGTCTGTTAGAGAACCATTTAAAAGTACTGAATCCCCTTCTGTGGTTGATTGTTCAACAAATCCCTGAACTATATGTTTAACTGATCTCTAACCCTGTCCATGGAGGACAGAAGAAAATGTATATATGCTGGTTAGCATTGTAAATGTGTGGCCACGTTTGTGGTAGAAAATAATAATAATAAAAAAAGAGAGAGAACCATTAGTTGAGAATTGTTAAGGTGTCTAATCCTAATTGCTTGCTATGCATTCCTTGCCCAATAGGTCGGGGGTGGGGCGGGGGTTCTCACGTAATCGTGACCAACGTTTACAGATACAAGCTATTTAGACAAAAAGTAACGGTTTACAAATATTCCCGTTTTCTGTGCGGGGGACTCGATAGGTTAAGTGGGTTGGTTGGGTTGGCACATCTCTGGTTAGACTAAATGGTTGGATTTGGACTGTCATATCAAAAGGGCTGTGCTATGATCGACCAGCAGCGATCAAACTGGAGATGAGAGAAGAAATCCACAAGGGTCGTGACGAGGGTTCGAACCTCGTCACGGCCCTTGTGGATTTGCTCATTTGATGCATCACGCTATTGTGGTTTGTGTGTGTAATGGAGATGAGAGATTAAGCAAGCGATGTGTAACAATAACGTGGCTAAAGTATGTTGACCAGACCACACACTAGAAGGTGAAGGGACGACGACGACGTTTCGGTCCGTCCTGGATCATTCTCAAGTCGACAATCGACTTGAGAATGGTCCAGGACGGACCGAAACGTCGTCGTCCCTTCACCTTCTAGTGTGTGGTCTGGTCAACATGAGTGATTACGCAGATAGAGTGCACCTGGAGGGCAGGGAGGTGCTCGACACCCTGTTTGAGATTCAGCTACTCGGAACATAAGTTCCAAGTAGCACGGGCTATGGTGAGCCCGTAGTGGACTTACCTGGCACAGGAGCGGGGCAAGTAGCACTGGCTATGGTTAGCCTGCTCGACACCCGTCGTCGTGTCTCCTAGACGCACTGGCGCCTCTTGAAGAACAGTGAGGTGAGAAAGGGAGTACCTCTCAAATAGAAGACCGAGGGTCACAGTGAGAGAGGAGGAGTCAGAGGCGAATAATAGATAGCGAGAGGAGTTATAGCTCAATGTCCCAGACTAACATCAGTAACGATTTGTGGTGACGACCTTCCGGCTCGATAAAAGATCCAAGATGGATCAAAACGTCCTCACTTCTTATATTTTTAATATAGGCCTACAGGTCTCATTTCCAGCCTCGTTATTACGACATGTTTTCATCTTGAGACATGTCAACCACCCACCAAGGAAACCCCCACTCAGTAATCCAATATTTTCGGAAGACCCAGAAACTAACGAGAATGGTCAGAAAGAATTACGAGAGCCGGAAAGAGGACCAGGCTGTTGTTCTAAGAGGCTGGTCTGAAATTTGGATACTGGGGCCAGATTCACGAAGCAGTTACGCAAATGTTTACGAACGTGTATATCTTTCCTCAATCTTTGACGGCTTTGGTTACATTTATTAAACACTTTACAAGCATGAAAACTTCCCAATTAACTGTTGTTATTGTTATAAACAGCTTACTGGTGCTTCGGAGCTCATTAATTGTTTAATAATTGTAAACAAAGCCGCCAAAGAGTTAGAAAAGATGTACAGGTTCGTAAGTGCTTGTAACTGCTTTGTGAATCTGGCTCCTGGCTTTCAACCCCCGATGCTTGTAAGGTTGTAAGGTAGGCGGAAGACGTCTTGAAAGGAGAATCAAATAAAGACGCAGACGACCCTTAGTATTAGAGGAGAGAGATATCTAGGATAGCTTGAGCAGCATCACAGAAGATAACCCTCAAGATGAGATCGCGCCTGAGACACATAGGAGCATCATTGGGGAGCCATAGGAGCATTGGGGAGCCGGTCGGCCGAGCGAACAGCACGCTGTACTTGTGATCCTGTGGTCCTGGGTTCGATCCCAGGCGCCGGCGAGAAACAATGGGCACAGTTTCTTTCACGCTATGCCCCTGTTACCTAGCAGTAAAATAGGTACCTGGTGTTAGTCAGCTGTCACGGGCTGCTTCCTGGGGTGGAGAAGCGGGGACACTAAAAAGCCCAAATCATCTCAACATAACCTCAAGATAACCCTGTCAATTTCTCTGAGAATTTTATAGGTAGTGATCATGTCTCCTATAACTCTTTTGTCTTCCAGTCTCGTGAGGTTCAGTTCCAGTAAACTTTCCTCATAGCTCATACCTCTCAGCTCGGGGTCTAGCCTGGTGGCACACCTCTGAACCTTTTCTAGCTTCGTTTTGTATTTGACTAGATGACACCCATATGGGGTATACAAGGTGCGTGTGTGTGCGTGCGTGTGCGTGTGTGTGTGTGTGTGCGTGCGTGTGTGCGCGCCGGGAGGATGAGAGTGTGAAGGTAGACTGTGCGGCAGGCGGCAGGCGTGGAGGTGGGGCAGGAAGTAGACTCAGCATGATGCCAAGCCATCGCCCTGGGGCCCGCCCTCACCATGCTAGCCTGGCCGTCGTCCTCACCAGTGGGGCACTGTGCTCCTCACCACTCGCTATCACGCTCCTGTGGTGCTGGACTCGCTATCACGCTCCTGTGGTGCTGGGGCCTCGCTATCACGCTCCTGTGGTGCTGGGGACTCGCTATCACGCTCCTGTGGTACTGGGGCCTCGCTATCACGCTCCTGTGGTGCTGAGGACTCGCTATCACGCTCCTGTGGTGCTGGAGACTCGCTATCACGCTCCTGTGGTGCTGGGGACTCGCTATCACGCTCCTGTGGTGCTCGGGCCTCGCTATCACGCTCCTGTGGTGCTGGGGACTCGCTATCACGCTCCTGTGGTGCTGGGGACTCGCTATCACGCTCCTGTGGTGCTGGGGACTCGCTATCACGCTCCTGTGGTGCTGGGGACTCGCTATCACGCTCCTGTGGTGCTGGGGACTCGCTAACACTGAGAGGTTATCCATAGACTGGATAACCTCTCGCTTATCCAGTCTATGCCCTTTGTTTATGCCAATCTCTCCCCGACCCTGCGCTCGCTTCCTCTGCGCTTACACTCGCTCCAGCATTCAGTGTTTCGTTTAGTGCTGTTTGCTGATACCCAGCTGCTCCCCGAGTATCGCTGCTGCTGCTGCTGCTGTTGCTGCTGTTGCTGCTGCTGCTGTTGGCTGCACAAGCTGCTCGTTGCAACAGATGATGTTGCCATCACCCGGCTTGTAAGGTATGTGGTTTATGTTAGTAGTTAACTGGTATGCTTACCTGGATGTACTCAGCTTCTTGTAATTACTTAGGTGTACTTGCAGGGCCGAGTGTTTCGTCTGAAGCATGATGCTTTCGAGCATCAAGTGTTCGGTACAGTGATTCTTTTTCATTCGTTTCTCCTTTCATGTTCACATATATGACAGTGTCTGACACTGTCTGACACTGTCAGACACTGTCAGACACTGTCAGACACTGTCAGACACTGTCTGACACTGTCTGACACTGTCTGACACTCCTTCTGAAGATGTATTATTATACGAAAGTACTTAAGGAAATTCCTGTTTCAATTTTCCTTTGTAGTCTGACACTGTCACATTTTTAATCACGTGTTTATTTTCGTGATATATAAACACACACATATATATATATAGCTGAGTGTTGAGTTGGCCTCGAGGACTAGTCAGTCTAGCCCATCCCCCTTGTATTTACTACTTAAACTGACTAAATAATTCCTTCTGCCATATCTGTGTTTCATGTGTCTCCAGTTCTCATTAATAGCCTCTCGTTCTACTGTTCAACACTTTCAACATTGCTCCATACTTGGTCACTTTTCCTTACAATCTTGTATGTCGTTATCATGTCTGCTTATTCCTTCTTTCCTCCAGTGTGGTATGGCCCAGTTTCCTTAGTGTTCACATCTCAGTTCCCTTAGCTACGGCACGAGCCTTGTTACATATCTCTGGACCTTTTCCACTTTTGTTTTCGGCTCCCCTTATGGGTTCCATGCCAGGGATGCATACTCAAGAATGGCTCGCATACGTTGTATATACCTATTGGAAAGTACCTTTGCTCAAGTTCCTAAAGTTTATCCGGCTGTTCGTCAGTTTAATATGTACAGCCGATTGTACTTACCGAACTGTGCTTGTGGGATTGAGCTTGGCTTCATCAGAGTGTGTGTGTGTGGACTCGCCAGTTTGTCACACCTGTTGTTTTCTCTAGCAGGTGTGGGAGAGAGTGGGGGGGGGGGCTGTGTTGAAGTTATGTGTTTTATGGTACTACAGCCAAAGTACGAATAACATAAAATTTATGTTATTATTCCAGAGGTCAATGAATAATGGTTTATATTAATAAAAAAACTGTTTTGAAAATTTTGTTTTAAAATATTTCGCTTGGTGTAGCTGACGAACAGTGCCAAAAATCCTGGGGGGCCATAATGTAATCGTGGCATGTTTCATGCATTCTGGTGACCGTGATTCGCTTATATCCGTCCCAGGGACGGGATACAGGCTGCCCATTACAGAGCGGCTTTGGAGCTACCTTCACACCAGACTATTCCCCCTGCAAAGTTGGGTGAGGTTAGCCCCAAGCGTCTGGGAAAGACAAACGTTCTCTCGCATATAGTTGCAGTGGTCACGGTACTGTACACGTTGGGGGGTGATCCTGGACGGCATGGGTTCGAATCCTGGTCGGATCGTTTAGAGTTCCCAGTGATATATGGCTTGTGTGTTCCTGCAGCCTCTGTCTCTCACACACACACACATTATATATATATATATATATTATTATATATATTATATATATATATATATATAATATATATATATATATTATATATACAGTATATATATATATATTTGCAGATCTATCTGCAATACTATATCACTGTAAACACTTGCGGTCTTGATAACCCTCCAGAGGCTGATAGGCCAAAAGCCCAAATCAAGCCGTGAATGATACATATATACTGAAAGGTGTACTCCGCTTCTCGCTGTATGTAACTAAAGTTTACTGAGGTCCTAAAGTTATTCAGAACTATATATACATAATGGTTTGACAGTGAGATGTTGTGTGGCCCATTAACCCTGCCGAGTTAGGCTTAACCTTACACCACGCGAGGTAATGGTATGATTGCTCGGAAAGTCTATTGCCAAATATAGATCCTTATGAGTGCCGTACCCTTGATCAAGATAGACATATAAGTTACACACACACACACATTTCTCCATCATATCACGTCATTGCAAATTCACTGTGTACAGCTAAATTCCTGTCTCCTCTCAACAAGACAGTAGATAAGGCCACAAATCTAGTGAGGCCTCCATTAAATCCAATCACTCATCCAACACTCATCTCACACCCAGCTACACCCTCCCTCATCAGGGATAACACACAAAGGTGTTCTACGGTGACCTCCAGAAAGATGCTACCTATCCACGAGCATTTAATTTAATTTAGCATTTCATTTTTAATTTAACACGTTCAAAAATCTGATAAACTTGGGTAATAATACACATAGTCTTCCATTAAAGTATATCATTCCCGCATTACTATCACAGTACTAAAAATGTGCAGAATTTGATTACAAACCAGAAAGTAAATTATACTATAGATGTGAATAATAAAACTATTATAATACAAAAATATAATTATTTTCTACACAATATTATACTATTTTCTACACTATAAATACTATATTACTATTTTTTCTCTTATTTTTTTATAGTTTAACATTATAATAAATAAATTATTAATATTTATTTATTAGTAGTGTGAAAATGCTCTGCACTTCTTTTTTTTTTTTTACTTCACCTGTTGTGCTTGTAAGGGTTGAGCTTTGGCTCTTTGGTCCCGCCTATAACTGTCAATGAGCATTTGGTGATAGTGCGTGTGTTGTAGTGTTAAGTAGCGTGTGACGGAGGTTCGTGTAGAGGGTTAAGTAACACATACCATACATAACCCCAGAGATGATCAGTGTGGAGAACCCCTTCAGCCCCCCAGACGAGTGCAAGACGAAAGGACCAACCTCACACGGGCTCACCATAGCCGTGCTACTTGGAACTTTGTTCCAGGTAGCGAATCTTTAATAACAACAACGTTGGGATCTTCTGGCCTCTCATTCCCTTTGTTTTCTTCTCCCGAGTCCCTATTTCATCGGCGCTTCTATCCACGTCTCTTCTATTTCCTAATCCCTCTTCACCGCTAGGCTAATTCTCCATTCAGTTTCTCTCTCTCTCCTCTCTCTCTCTCTCTCTCTCTCTCTTATACATCTCTTCGTTTCTCATATACTTGTTTCTGTCTCTTCTCCCCGTAGGGACCCCGTCGAAGCTAATGTAAGCCGAGCCATCACCCAAATAAATACTTTATTTACCTAGGTGTGAAGATGGGCGGGCCGGCGTGTTCCCAGGGCGCGGCAAAACCACAAGGAGATTGGATAATTATAAGTTCGGGAAAATTAATGGATGAGCGCCGAACCATTCATGGCTTCCAGGTTACCCTCTGCGCCAGCCAGAGTGAGCCAGGACCCTCCGCAGCTGCCCCCTGGGCGCTCCTGCAGGTTCGGAGGACACGGGGCCGTCCCCCGCTCAAGTGAGACGGCGTAGCCTGTCGGATCTGGCGTTTTGGACGCTATACGTGCCGGAGGCGCACGTGCAGGTCATGGTGGTCTGTACGATAGCGGGGTACGGGGGTAGCGTGATGGGGTTAGGGAGGGTGAGCAGGTCTGTTGCTGCACGAAGCGTCAAGAAACCTCCTGGCCCAGGGAGTGTGTAGCCAGCGCCTCACACACTGGCCAGCGCCTCACACACTGGCCAGCACCTCACACACTGGCCAGCGCCTCACACACTGGCCAGCCCTCACACACTGGCCAGCGCCTCACACACTCACTGGCCAGCTTCCACGGACTGAAGACTGGCCGGTCAATTCACAACTACCACAAGACCTACACCCAAGAGCTGCTGGTATGGTTGCTTGCTTCTATTTAGGAACGTGTTTATACCGTTCCTTATTCCCTTACGTTGCCCCCACTGTACCGTCCCAGTCCTTCACTGTACCGTCCCAGTCCTTCACTGTACTGCTCTAGTACTTCACTGTACCCGTCCCAGTCCTTCACTGTATCGCTCTAGTCCTTCACTGTGCCGTCCTAGTCCTTCACTGTACCGCTCTAGTCCTTCACTGTGCCGTCCTAGTCTTTCGCATTACTGTCCTAACCCTTCACAGTACCGTCCTAACCCTTCACTGTACCGTCCCAGTCCTTCACAGTACCGCCCCAACCCTCCTGGCGGGTGCTGAGCACCACACACGCGGGGCCTGAGCGGCTCCGACACGCCGCCTCCTCGGGGTGTGCAGTTTTATGTGTTCAGTATTCACCAAGATTAGACTTTTTTACTTTAAGGCTGACCGAGCGCTGCCACCCCACGTCTGAACTGAAGGCCCGCACATGGGCTTATACTACACACACACACACACACACACACACACACACACACACACACACACACACAACACACACACATTAGGCAGTGATGTGGTGGAGGCTGACTCCATACACAGTTTCAAGTGTAGATAAGATAGAGCCCAGTAGGCTCATTAACCTGTACACCAGTTAATTGACGGTTGAGGCGGGACCAAAGAGCCAGAGCTCAACCTCAGCAGCACAACTAGGTGAGTACACTGCAGACATATAGCGACTGTATCATACATTATTATACATGCTTATGTATCAAGCTTTCTTATGACCTTTCTCCCTCACTCTGAGGCAGAGACGTTTGTGAAATATTTGGAGGGGTGTGGAGGGGAGGGGGAGGGGTAGGGGAGGGGTGTGGAGGGGAGGGTAAGGGGGGGAGGGGAGGGGTGTGGGTGATGTATAGGTCTGTGAGAGCCAGCTGGTGAGCTGGTGGGGGTGGTGAATGATTAGTAAGAGTTCTCCATCACTCTCACCAGCACACACTCCAACACTCTCAGTCCATCCGAGGTGTCCTTGCCTCGACCCGACAACACACACACCGCTTACTACCACCTGATATTACCCGACACCACTTGACACCACTTGACACCACTTGACACCCTCCCCTAACACGTGGTGTCAATGGTGGGGGAGTGTCTTGATGATGTCTCATTTTGGCTCCTCTGCTTGACGCTTTTATCAAATTGTTAGTGCATCTAATGTATGACAATAATTACGAGTTCTTACCTAGTTTGCCAATTTCGAATCCTTGTTAACATCCTCCCCCCCCCCTCGTTTCGTAAGTGCCTTTCATCCCTTCTAATCTTCGACGATATTTCCCCATAGAAAAATTTCTCCCAAGTAAAGTGCTTGAGTCAGACGGCTTGCCTACAGTTGAGTACTCCAGGATGTTTGCACTCCATTATTTCATTGTGCAGGTGACTGCACGCGTCTTCTGAAGGAGAGATCACCGATCTGGGCAGGGGGAGGTCTGTCTGTCTGTCAGTGACTCGTTAAGGTGTTGTTTTGAGAGGGCGACCAATAGCAGGGACTTCCTTATGGTCAGTCTTGAGGTTTGTGTGAGGTGGACCACTGATGCGAGGACCCCATTCTTCGTGTCTAATATATATATATATATATATATATATATATATATATAGATATATATATATATATATATATAATATATATATATAGCGAGGGAGGTGGGGCAGCCACCTTCAGGGAGACCCGAAAATCCACAAGTACAGAGACCTAGAACGTTGTTACAGGTTCGTGCCGATAGGCTCAGAGACTCTGGGCGCCTGGGGTAAATGTGCACTCAAGTTTT
>WNGS01135237.1:15395512-15406013 GCA_020271785.1 Procambarus virginalis
CGAAACACAGACAGACAGAGTGAGGGGGGGGGGGTTGGCTGTGGCTTGTGGCTCTGGGTTGTCGATGATGTCATCCCCTTTAATGTTGTGTCCTTCGATTGGACCTGAATTACTTCCATCTGACACAGGTCTTCTGCCTCATCCCGCTTTGCTCACTACAACTTCAAAATGTACAAATTAGTTTCCCCTAAATGTGTGCGCACTCGGACTGAACATCTACACCATGAGTGTTCACACTCTGAACATCTACACCATGAGTGTTCACGCTCTGAACATCTACACCACGAGTGTTCACGCTCTGAACATCTAGACCACGAGTGTTCACGCTCTGAACATCTACACCACGAGTGTTCACGCTCTGAACATCTACACCACGAGTGTTCACGCTCTGAACATCTACACCACGAGTGTTCACGCTCTGAACATCTACACCACGAGTGTTCACGCTCTGAACATCTACACCACGCGTGTTCACACTCTGAACATCTACACCATGAGTGTTCACGCTCTGAACATCTACACCACGAGTGTTCACGTTCTGAACATCTACACCATGTGTGTTCACGCTCTGAACATCTACACCATGTGTGTTCACGTTCTGAACATCTACACCATGAGTGTTCACACTCTGAACATCTACACCATGAGTGTTCACACTCTGAACATCAACACCATGAGTGTTCACACTCTGAACATCTACACCATGAGTGTTCACGCTCTGAACATCTACACCACGAGTGTTCACGCTCTGAACATCTACACCACGAGTGTTCACGTTCTGAACATCTACACCATGAGTGTTCACGTTCTGAACATCTACACCATGTGTGTTCACGCTCTGAACATCTACACCATGTGTGTTCACGTTCTGAACATCTACACCACGCGTGTTCACGCTCTGAACATCTACACCGCGAGTGTTCACGTTCTGAACATCTACACCACGAGTGTTCACACTCTGAACATCTACACCACGAGTGTTCACACTCTGAACATCTACACCACGAGTGTTCACACTCTGAACATCTACAACTAATCCATGTGACATTCGTTTGATGTTTGTGGACCCTTTCCAGTATTTTTGAACACTTAATTATAAAATACTGTACTTATATTAAATACGCTTTAGAATAGAGTAAAAAATACATTCCATTCACCTGGGCTTTTATTTAAAATTGTATTTTATTTTATTTTAAACAAATACCTATATTAGTACACAAGTTTCTAGATTAATTTCAGCATTTTATTATGATTTGCACTGTATCGATAATCTGTGAGGAGCATATTGAGCTATATAGAAGCTGATTAATTACAATTATCTATGCATCACTATATTTGATTTTCAACTAATCGTATTAGTTAACTTAATTTACAAATTTAATATGATAAATTGTCATTCTTAGCGGTATTAATTAAGACTTTTGTTTCAGCTGCTATCATCAGTGTTAACAAAAACAGTCTTTAGAGATTTGAACACCGAGAGGTATACCTAGTAAAGTTAATTATTTTATTCCACTCTGTTACTTGTAAAATACATAAATTATGTAATAATTTGTAAATTATGTAATAATAATATCTTTGTAATAAGTGATAAATACTTAATGACCAGTTTGAAATGGGGGCCTGCATTTCCCATTTGGCCTTGGCCTATTATCACCTTTCCAAAGCTCTGTATATAAATACAATTCAAGATAAGCTTCTCTAGGTCTGCAGCACCTTCAGGTCTGCAGCAATATTCCCTAAATATCAACATACTTTAGCCACGTTATTGTGACTCATCGCCTGCAATATTCCCTAAAATACGCTCCACCTCCCACTACCCAACACTGACTATGTGGCCCTGACACAAGTAAACAAATGTAGTCGCAGACAATAGAGACGAGAATCTAAGCCAGCGACTCTCACTTGTCTTGTTTATCTCGACGACGGAGTTTATAGTCGTGGCCTGGAATGCTACTGGATTATATTTTTGTCCTTCGTCCTCTGGCGACGAGCATCGATCACACAGGTTCTGGGTAATCGGGTTGAAAGCTTCTCCGAACGTTTTTGCTCGAAGGAATTACAAAGGACAAAATGACCGATAAGGTATAAAGCGCCGTAATGCTCGCCACAGCTGACAAAAATGGCCGTCCGGGCCCCCCCCCCCCCATCTCCTCGCCTACCACCAAAATGAGAGAACAGGCAGCGATGTGTTTCAATAGGTAAGCGTACATCACCTGGGTAATTACCTGGCTGTTTCGCTCGCTCCCGCGACACAACACCCGTTATTACTTCCCTTTTCTAGGCATAACTGTCACGTTTGATTCTTCTGGGAAGTAGCGCCTTCACGGCCCTTAGAAGAGGCCGGCAGGAGCAGTGAAGCTGAAATGGAGACGGCGTAGTAATTTGCAGTGCAGAGTGTTCGAAACATTGTGGCGTGGACGAAGCGTGGTGGTATAGTGTAGCGGGAGTGATAGAAGATGATCACGCTATCCTCTCGTTACTGGTCCGCCACGCCGATGGCCGCCTCCTAATGCACATCAGTTTTATTGCCATTATTTAGTTCTCTCCTGTCAGACTCCGGCTATGTATACACTCATTACCTGATTCATTATTCTGGCCACTGCCAACTGCAGCTCTCGCCTGGCCAAACTGGTGCTCGCGGTCCGAAGCGGGGAAATTCCTGGACTGAAGGTAACATCGACTCCCAGCTCTAGTTTCAGGGCATAATCTGAATTTGCTCTGTGATTGGCCAATTGTTTGGTGATCATGTATGATATAGCGGGCTCGTTTGTACCAGTCCATATCCTTCGACTCGTGTCCTCGGGCTATGAATGGAGCGAGCCGGTGGGGCGTGGGGGTGATGGTGCGCCCCTCTTCCCAGAACCTACCTGAAGGCACCGACATGGAGCTCCTTAAGAGGCGTTACCTGGTACTGGGTACAGCGGCGCCTGGTTCCAGCGGTACCTAAACCCCCACCCGACCTCCTCCGGCCCCCCCCCACACACACAGGAAATATCTCGTATCAGTCTGGTTCATCTCTCGTCTGGATGGTTAGCGGCTCAATAAATGCCATTTTGGGGGTCCCGAGGCGGGGTTATGGATGGGTCGTGACTGGCTCAAGGTGTTGGCGACTATCTGAGATCAGGTTCCTGCACTTGATGACTAAATTGGGTCAGTTGATGAGGGCTATTTTGAAGATGCAGGAGGAGGTGTTGTGGAGGAGGAGGGGGGGAAGGAGGGGTACACGCCCCCCTCAAGGTCTAGCAGCAGCAGCAGCAGCAGCAGCAGCAGCAGCAGCTGCTGCAGCCCCTTGAGGTTCTGTCACTACAACCACCACAATCTCATTACCACCGCCACTGCTTCATTACTACCACTGATAAAGTGGTAACTGATAACTGATAAAGTCCTGTCACCACCATCAACAGCATTCTACCACCACTATCGACTGTATACTACAACCACAATCTACCACAAGTTACTACCATAGAAGCACTACCATAGTAGAAGAAGTATGAATTAGGGACACGGCAGAAGGCCTGTTGGCCCACACGAGGCAGCACACATTTATATCCACTCAGACTCATTCATACATGTCTGACCTGCGGTTGAAACACTCCAGCGACACTACGCTTGAGTAATGTTGCTGGATAACTAGACGCTATCCACCGTAGATCACAAAATTATCAACTATGCACCACCACATCATGCAACATTTCTCACACCATCTTCATGTAACCACCACCAACTACCACTACCACCACCACCAACTACCACTAACCGATCATGTAACTTTCACCACTAGATTTTGATGACGGAAATTTTGACGATCCCTTACATCTGGCAAGAACTGACTACCTCGTACATCTGGCAAGGACTCTCGACCTCGTACATCTGGCAAGAACTGACTACCTCGTACATCTGGCAAGGACTCTCGACCTCGTACATCTGGCAAGAACTGACAACCTCGTACATTTGGCAAGTACTGACGACCTCGTACATCTGGCAAGAACTGACTACCTCGTACATCTGGCAAGTACTGACGACCTCGTACATCTGGCAAGAACTGACTACCTCGTACATCTAGCAAGAACCGACGACCTCGTACATCTGGCAAGGACTGACTACCTCATACATCTGGCAAGCACCGACTACCTCGTACCTCTGGCAAGCACCGACTACCTCGTACATCTGGCAAGAACTGACTACCTCGTACATCTGGCAAGGACTGAAGACCTCGTACATCTGGCAAGAATTGACTACCTCGTACATCTGGCAAGAACTGACTACCTCGTACATCTGGCAAGAACTGAAGACCTCGTACATCTGGCAAGAACTGACTACCTCGTACATCTGGCAAGAACTGACTACCTCGTACATCTGGCAAGAACTGAAGACCTTGTACATCTGGCAAGTACTGACTACCTCGTACATCTGGCAAGAACTGACTACCTCGTACATCTGGCAAGAACTGAAGACCTCGTACATCGGGCAAGTCTAGATAATTGAACAATGATATAAAAAGTCGCCTCATATAAACAACTGCACATCGAGGCTGCCAGCAGAGCAATAAATTAAATAACAGAACAGGATACGTTGATACCAATAAAATCCAATAAGTTCCTCACCATCACCATTGCAACGACCGCCACTACCACCATCTCTCCACAACCACCCTTCTCCACCACCACTACCCGCCCCCCCACCCTCTCCACCAAAACAATCACCAATCACCCCTCTCCACCACCACAATCACCCCTCTCCACCACCACAACCACCCGCTGTCCACCACCACTACCAGGTTTACACATATCATGTATCATTCTTATATTCGTTTTGGGTGAGGTGACAGAACACGAATCAATGGGTATAAATTGGATATGAAAACATAAGAATGAAAGTAACTACAGAAGGCTTATTGGCCCATATTTTCTCTTGCTGCTTCTTTGTTGGTTCGATGTCTTGAAGTGGGAAGAATATAGTTATGCGTTAATTGGCTGTTGATTGCTGGTGTTGACTTTTTGATGTGTAGTGCCTCGCTGATGTCGAGTCTCCCGCTATCGCTGTGTCTATCGATGATTTCTGTGTTGCTTGTTAAGATTTCTCTGGTGATGGTCTGGTTGTGAGACTTATATGTTCCTTGATGGATCCCTGTTGTTTGTGCATTGTTAATCGCCTGGAAAGAGACGTTGTTGTCTTGCCTATATACTGAGTTCTTTAGGGCATACAGTCCCCAAGTGGGCATGTGAAAGCATAAACGACACACAAAGTTGACGATAGCAGACGCCCGTCCATCACCCGTCTAATACTGTCCATCACCCGTCTAACACGCATCTAGTACGCCTTTGAAGACAATAATTGACAGTGATCAGTAGATACGTTAATAGTTACAAGCACCTTCCTCCTCTGCCACCCGGGCGCTCGTCTGATCCAATTACTGGGGCGGCCGATTATTTCCATACAAGGAGAGTTCCAATTATTTAATTATGTCGAAAGAGGAGATAAGGACGGTTAGTGTGGCCGGGGGAAGGGGGGGGGGGGGGTTGCAGGGACGGGAAAACTGTACAGGAAACCGTACGTATCGAGTGCAGGAGACAGTATGTGTAGAGTGCAGGAGACAGTATGTATAGCGTGCAGGAGACAGTATGTATAGTGTGCAGGAGACAGTTTGTATAGAGTGCAGGAGACAGTATGTATAGTGTGCAGGAGACAGTATGTATAGTGTGCAGGAGACAGTATGTATAGAGTGCAGGAGACAGTATGTATAGAGTGCAGGAGACAGTATGTATAGCGTGCAGGAGACAGTATGTATAGCGTGCAGGAGACAGTATGTATAGAGTGCAGGAGACAGTATGTATAGAGTGCAGGAGACAGTATGTATAGAGTGCAGGAGACAGTATGTATAGCGTGCAGGAGACAGTATGTATAGCGTGCAGGAGACAGTATGTATAGTGTGCAGGAGACAGTATGTATAGCGTGCAGGAGACAGTATGTATAGTGTGCAGGAGACAGTATGTATAGCGTGCAGGAGAGATGCCTCTAAACTGGAAAGAATCTCTCGTATGCGAATGCTAGTCTGCCAACCTGTCCTCACGCGTGATACCTCGTGTAGTATTATGGATTGTAGAGTGGTGGAGGCAGACGCTATATACGGATTGTAGAGTGGTGGCGGCAGACGCTATATACGGATTGTAGAGTGGTGGAGGCAGACGCTATACACGGATTGTAGAGTGGTGGAGGCAGACGCTATACACGGATTGTAGAGTGGTGGAGGCAGACGCTATACACGGATTGTAGAGTGGTGGAGGCAGACGCTATATACGGATTGTAGAGTGGTGGAGGCAGACGCTATACACGGATTGTAGAGTGGTGGAGGCAGACGCTATACACGGATTGTAGAGTGGTGGAGGCAGACGCTATACACGGATTGTAGAGTGGTGGAGGCAGACGCTATATACGGATTGTAGAGTGGTGGAGGCAGACGCTATACACGGATTGTAGAGTGGTGGAGGCAGACGCTATACACGGATTGTAGAGTGGTGGAGGCAGACGCTATACACGGATTGTAGAGTGGTGGAGGCAGACGCTATACACGGATTGTAGAGTGGTGGAGGCAGACGCTATATACAGATTGTAGAGTGGTGGCGGCAGACTCTATATACGGATTGTAGAGTGGTGGCGGCAGACGCTATATACGGATTGTAGAGTGGTGGAGGCAGACTCAATATACGGATTGTAGAGTGGTGGCGGCAGACTCAATATACGGATTGTAGAGTGGTGGCGGCAGACGCTATATACGGATTGTAGAGTGGTGGCGGCAGACGCTATATACGGATTGTAGAGTGGTGGAGGCAGACTCAATATACGGATTGTAGAGTGGTGGCGGCAGACTCTATATACGGATTGTAGAGTGGTGGAGGCAGACTCTATATACGGATTGTAGAGAGGTGGAGGCAAACTCTATATACAGATTGTAGAGTGGTGGAGGCAGACACTATATACGGATTGTAGAGTGGTGGCGGCAGACTCTATATACGGATTGTAGAGTGGTGGAGGCAGACTCTATATACGGATTGTAGAGAGATGGAGGTAGACTCTATATACGGATTGTAGAGTGACGGAGGCAGACGTTATACACGGATTGTAGAGTGGTAGAGGCAGACTCTATACACGGATTGTAGAGTGGTAGAGGCAGATTCTATACACGGATTGTGAAGCGAAGAGAGGGTGATTAGTTCTGAAGTCTACGGTCGTAAAGCCTGCTTAAAGATCTTAGCTATACTTATATGAGGCTTAATAAGACAGTTCTGGGCTTACTGACCCCCCCTGTGGTTCATAGGTCATAAGCCCAGCATATGATCTAGGAGTGTATTTGACCTTGAAACTTTATACTGATCCAGAGCGTGTGTGACCTAGCTGAAGCTTCGAGCGTGAACTTGATAACTGAGGGAACTTGAAGCTGGAGTATTTGAAGGTAAGTTATCCACTTGGAGAGACGGAGGTGGACGGGTCTTGTACGGACAGAACTGTATACACAACTCCGTTTACCTGGTGATCTAGTTCATCCTCTCCAGCAGCGTTCACTACGTCACTAAACTGATGTATCAAATTCCCCGGACCTAACCTAACCGAGGACCCACGGATAGAAAACGGGACATCACGTCAATTTTGCGAGGCGCTGTGATTTTGAGTCCATCAGCTTTTGGTCTTATGGGAATTTATAAGACAGAATGCAACGTGGTATTCGAGAGAGCGGGTTGGGTGCTCGGCTAATTTAGGTCGCTGACTAGATCAGCAATGGGTTCATAATTATCATTATAAATAACGATAATTATTATTATCGTTATCGTGACGCTCAATAACAGTCAGATCCAGTTTACACATCTGTGGCTCATGGTGCAGAGGGAGGGAATTATCAGTGGGGGAAAACGCCAAGCCATTACGACTATACAGCACTGGGAAGGGGTCAGGATAAGGATTTGGGATGGGACGGTGGGGGAAGGAATGGTGCCCAACCACTTGGACGGTCGGGGGATTGAACGCCGACCTGCATGAAGCGAGACCGTCGCTCTACCGTCCAGCCCCAAGTGGTTGGACTCATGGTGCAGAGAAACGCCCCGTCTCTCCTCTTGGTGTCCTCCGTCGCTCTCAGGTCTGGTGCCATCTTCACTGCCGACAGTTGCTTAAGACGCTAAAATAAACATTACCAAGGGAGTTGCTTTCAAATTCTTAATCTTGCTCATAACCAACTGAAATTTAACCGTAAGATGGCACTGCTTAGTATAGAGAGAAACCAGTGCGAAAGAGCCACATTAGGATGTCTGGCCGTACACTTGACAATACTGCTGCATGTGTGCTAGTGAGAGGGATTGAACAGGGAAGATTAAGAGAGTAGAGAAGCGGGAAGAAAAGAGAGACACTCCTCCATTTCCTTTACACGAACTCTATCGCCTCCTTGCCGCGAAAAATAAACTATACGTTGAAACTTGCGACGGACTTCATCACCTCCGCGTTCCGGACAACACCGCCATAACCGCCACAAATCATCACCATTCTTCCCCAGAAGCGTCATTACCGAAGACTTCTCCATCAGCGTTAACTCTCCGCTCTACTAAAAACACAATTCCGCCTCTCCCCCTCTCCAAACCATAATGACGACTTCGCAGCCTCTGCCAAGGAGAAACATTGTGCGTGTCGCCCTATCATGTAGCACCGCGCTTCCTTACGGCACGGCCACGGCAGGAGGAAGCAATCATCCACCACATCTGCAACAACAGTTACCTTTTGTCATTTAAAAGTGACTTGAAACGCCTCAAAAATAATGCAAAATTGAAATCGCTTAGAGCGCCGTAATCGCCACAGTCACCCCCTCAACACCGCACCAGCTAGCCAACAGAAAACGCGCATAGACTCCTGGACGGTGCCTGGAATCGATGCCCCCTGCTGATTGGCCGCCATGTCGTCGAGGAAGGGGAGCGGCGCCCCCTGTGGCGCTGGTGCAGGGGGAGTCTTGGTAGGGAGGGGGTCTACGAGAGAGGGAAAGCACAGAGGAGTCATTTTCCCCATAACAGGGTTGCTAGGGCGATCTTTTATACGACTTTTTGGAATTACCAATAATTGTTGTGTTTCAGATGGAAACATGTTCACAATACACTTGTCAAGCATCTCATTATATGAGGATTCTGAGGGAAACACTGTGCATCACTGGAGATATTTTCATGAGTTGGCTAGACATAGAGCAGCCTGCGAGGTTCTCCTCGACCTTGGCGACGCTGTCCCCACTTTCCAGCGAGATGAGGGTAAACTGAGGGGGAGGGAAGATGGGTTGGCTGGAGCCGCTGTGTGGTGGTGACGGCTGCTGGAACTGTGGTGGTGACGGCCGCTGGAACTGTGGTGGTGACGGCTGCTGGAACTGTGGTGGTGACGGCCCGATGGAACTGTGGTGGTGACGGCCGCTGTGTGGTGGTGACGGCCCGATGGAACTGTGGTGGTGACGGCCGCTGGAGCTGTGGTGGTGACGGCCGCTGGAACTGTGGTGACGGCCGCTGGAACTGTGGTGGTGACGGCTGCTGGAACTGTGGTGGTGACGGCTGCTGGAACTGTGGTGGTGACGGCTGCTGGAACTGTGGTGGTGACGGCTGCTGGAACTGTGGTGGTGACGGCCGCTGGAACTGTGGTGGTGACGGCTGCTGGAACTGTGGTGGTGACGGCTGCTGGACCTGTGGTGGTGACGGCTGCTGGAACTGTGGTGGTGACGGCCGCTGGAACTGTGGTGGTGACGGCTGCTGGAACTGTGGTGGTGACGGCCGCTGGACCTGTGGTGGTGACGGCCGCTGGACCTGTGATGGTGACGGCTGCTGGAACTGTGGTGGTGACGGCCTGTTTGAACCACGGAAGTAACGACCGCAGGAGCAGCTGTGTGACGGGAAGACTTCTGGAGCTGAAGCGATGAAGACTGCTCTGGAGTAGAACCCAAAACGTAGTCAGAACCGTGTCGACCGTGGCCAAAACCGTGTCGACCGTGGCCAGAACCGTGTCGACCGTGGCCAAAACCGTGTCGACCGTGGCCAAAACCGTGTCGACCGTAGTCAGAACCGTGTCGACCGTAGCCAGAACCGTGTCGACCGTGGACAGAACCGTGTCGACCGTAGCCAGAACCGTGTCGACCGTGGCCAAAACCGTGTCGACCGTGGCCAAAACCGTGTCGACCGTGGCCAGAACCGTGTCGACCGTAGCCAGAACCGTGTCGACCGTGGCCAGAACCATGTCGACCGTGGCCAGAGAACCCTGGAACTCGACATTGACCGGAACTCTAGCTGTGACAGCAGGTGGGACTGAATGTAGCTCGTACACATGTACACATTCCATAAATACAACAATTTATAATATATCAACCATTATCTTTATTACAAGAAGCAAATAAACTGGCTAAAAGTCACATTTCCGAGCCCAGGAGTTAAATATCCATAAACCCCCCCTTACCTACTGAGTCCCAACTTCTGATAGGAGAGAGACAGGGAGA
>WNGS01135237.1:15415885-15427731 GCA_020271785.1 Procambarus virginalis
GAGGATTCTGAGGGAAACACTGTGCATCACTGGAGATATTTTCATGAGTTGGCTAGACATAGAGCAGCCTGCGAGGTTCTCCTCGACCTTGGCGACGCTGTCCCCACTTTCCGCGAGATGAGGGTAAACTGAGGGGGAGGGAAGATGGGTTGGCTGGAGCCGCTGTGTGGTGGTGACGGCTGCTGGCCTGTGGTGGTGACGGCCGCTGGAACTGTGGTGGTGACGGCTGCTGGAACTGTGGTGGTGACGGCCCGATGGAACTGTGTGGTGACGGCCGCTGTGTGGTGGTGACGGCCCGATGGAACTGTGGTGGTGACGGCCGCTGGAGCTGTGGTGGTGACGGCGCTGGAACTGTGGTGACGGCCGCTGGAACTGTGGTGGTGACGGCTGCTGGAACTGTGGTGGTGACGGCTGCTGGAACTGTGGTGGTGACGGCTGCTGGAACTGTGGTGGTGACGGCTGCTGGAACTGTGGTGGTGACGGCCGCTGGAACTGTGGTGGTGACGGCTGCTGGAACTGTGGTGGTGACGGCTGCTGGACCTGTGGTGGTGACGGCTGCTGGAACTGTGGTGGTGACGGCCGCTGGAACTGTGGTGGTGACGGCTGCTGAACTGTGGTGGTGACGGCCGCTGGACCTGTGGTGGTGACGGCCGCGCTGGACCTGTGATGGTGACGGCTGCTGGAACTGTGGTGGTGACGGCCTGTTTGAACCACGGAAGTAACGACCGCAGGAGCAGCTGTGTGACGGAAGACTTCTGGAGCTGAAGCGATGAAGACTGCTCTGGAGTAGAACCCAAAACGTAGTCAGAACCGTGTCGACCGTGGCCAAAACCGTGTCGACCGTGGCCAGAACCGTGTCGACCGTGGCAAACCGTGTCGACCGTGGCCAAAACCGTGTCGACCGTAGTCAGAACCGTGTCGACCGTACCAGAACACGTGTCGACCGGGACAGAACCGTGTCGACCGTAGCCAGAACCGTGTCGACCGTGGCCAAAACCGTGTCGACCGTGGCCAAAACCGTGTCGACCGTGGCCAGAACCGTGTCGACCGTAGCCAGAACCGTGTCGACCGTGGCCAGAACCATGTCGACCGTGGCCAGAGAACCCTGGAACTCGACATTGACCGGAACTCTAGCTGTGACAGCAGGTGGGACTGAATGTAGCTCGTACACATGTACACATTCCATAATACAACAATTTATAATATATCACCATTATCTTTATTACAAGAAGCAAATAAACTGGCTAAAAGTCACATTTCCGAGCCCAGGAGTTAAATATCCATAAACCCCCCCTTACCTACTGAGTCCAACTTCTGATAGGAGAGAGACAGGGAGAGATCGTTCCCTGAGAACCCGAGGGACAAGCTGTTGCTGATTGCTTCAATTCTTGAAGCAATCCACATAAAAATAGAACAACCTACCATAAATACCTAAATTACGGAACTATTCACTCTACCCACCATGAGAGTAAGAACAAGACCGGAACATGAAGATGCCAACATAGAAGACACTGCTCAACATGCTACGCCCATATATATATATATATATATATATTATATATATATATATATATATATATATATATATATATATATATATATATATATATATTTAAATTTTTTTTTTAGTTTGTGGGTACCACCTCTGGTGCCAATGTGGGGACCCATAGCCTCGGAGAAGAAAATAAAACGTATTCAGAGGAGACCTTGTGGTTTCTCACTGAACACTATATTATATACTATACATATATATATATATAATATATATATATATATATATATATATAATATATATATATATATATAAATATATATATATATATATATATATATATATATATATATATATATATATATTATATATATATATATGGCACAGCAACAACAAGGTTAATGGTATTTCACATATGAAGTGCATCAGCATACTATAAAAAAACTGACAAATAAATAAATAGAATTGAAGAGACAATCTTACGTACATATGTGTGCACCAGCGCTCACCCCGCGGCCAGCCTCAGGAGACTGGCTGAAGTATGTTCTCACCTATACTCACCTAGATGTGTTTGCAGGGTCGAGCTAGGCTCCTGACCGTATGAGTGTAGGTGTGTGTGTGTGTGTTTGTATTTACTATTTGTATATTATTATTATATCTGCAAAATCAAGCTATTAGCTCTTGGACCCCCACCTTTCTAACCAATTTATTTTTCCTCTATTATGTCTACTACATATATTTCCTGGTTGATTAGGTATCCTTTGGAGATGTTTATCCAGTTCTCTCTTGAACACTGTGAGGGGTCGGCCAGTTATGTCCCTTATATGTAGTGGAAGCGTGTTGAACAGTCTCGGGCCTCTGATGTTGATAGAGTTCTCTCTCAGAGTACCTGTTGCACCTCTGCTTTTCAACGGGGGTATCCTGCACATCCTGCCATGCCTTCTGGTCTCATGTGGTGTTATTTCTGTGTGCAGGTTTGGAACCAGCCCCTCTATTATTTTCACGTGTAAATTATTATGTATCTCTCCCGCCTGCACTCTAGAGAATACAGATTTAGGCATTTTAGTCGGTCCCAGTAGTTTAGATGTTTTACTGAGTGGATTCTAGCAGTAAAGGATCTCTGCACGCTCTCCAGGTCAGAAATTCTCCAGCTTTGAAAAGGGCTGTTACTGTGCAACAGTACTCCACTCAGGTGAGGTGAGTACATACTTAAGCCAGTCTCCTGAGGCTTTCACGGGAGACATCTGTCCACGAGGCTAACCATAGCCCGTGCTTCTTGCCCCGCACCTGTGCCAGGTAAGTTACGGGCTCACCATAGCCCGTGCTACTTGGAACTTGTTCCGAGTAGCTGAATCTATAACAACAACAACAAACAACCTGAGGCTTGGCGCACACACGGGAGACATCTCCCGTCACGCAGGGTGCAGTCGCACCTCAACAGATCTCCAGTATCAGCTCTTGATACTGGTAATGGCTCCAAAGGGCCACCACTTACGGGCTATTCATGCCCGTGCCACCTTTTGGGTGGCTTACTCTTCATCGATCAATCAGCTTGGTGCGGGGGGAGCGGTGATGCGCAAATATGTATATAAGCATTTGTCTCTGCAAATCTATATGTTTATTTGTTTACTATTTGCTATTTGTATCTGCAGAATCGAGCTATTAGCTCTTGGACCCCGCCTTTGTAACCAAGAGTTTCTAACCATGTGTGCGTGTGTATTTTACCTTCATTTAAAGACAAATGATGCATATGATAACATTTGTAATAATTAACAAGGTCGGCAAAGACATGAGCGCGCAGAGTAGCATCGCTCCTTAAACCTGACTGAACGAAGCATGTTGACAATGATGATTAGACGACCACGTGTGGCTTATCTCATGGGTAGGGCGGAGCCAAAGGCCACGACACGCTACCTTCACCGACGACTAATTCTGCCGGCGACAAAAACCGCGAACAAACACTGGGGAGAAAAGTAACGTTTGCTCTCAATGCCGAGATGGAAATGGATGTGGTGGTTAGCGAGCGGGTGGGGAGAGGTGATGGCAGGGTTAAGAGAGTGTTGTTTCTAGAGAGCTGTTGCTGCAGCCCCCTCTGATGTTGGGGACCCCCCTCAGCCCCCTCTGATGTTGTGGAGCCCCCTCAGCCCCCTCTGATGTTGTGGACCCCCCTCAGCCCCCTCTGGAGCCGGTCGGCCGAGCGGACAGCACGCTAGGCTTGTGATCCTGTGGTCCTGGGTTCGATCCCAGGCGCCGGCGAGAAACAATGGGCAGAGTTTGTTTCACCCTATGCCCCCTGTTACCTAACAGTAAAATAGGTACCTGGGTGTTAGTCAGCTGTCACGGGCTGTTTCCTGGGGGTGGAGGCCTGGTCGAGGACCGGGCCGCGGGGACACTAAAAAGCCCCGAAATCATCTCAAGATAACCTCAAGATATACACGGTCGGCAGAGCACCCGTGGAGGATCATTACACTGGTTGAGCAGGGGAGCATAATGGAGGAAAGTTGATGAGAGAATGAAACATTGGCGACGAGAGAGCCAATACCTGTCAGTGATTCCGAGGATCAACGTCCCAGCGGCTCTGTCTCTGACCAGACTTCCTAGTTATTGGACTGGTCAACTAAGGTTAATTGTTGACTTGCGAAGAATGTACAAGGAGGGACAATGAAGCATGGGGCAAATGCCGTAGGAGAGAATGATTTACTAGTCTGTTTAACGGATAGTATTATATGTTTACGAAACGGGTGGCATAAGAGGGATGGAAGCAGAAGGTAGCCTAAGGCAAAGGACGGGGGTAAAAGGACTTCCCGGAGTGTCCGCAGTTTACCCAGAGGCTTGAGTGATCGCCTCCTGGTGCGGTAAATTGCTTGTTGGAGTCTTCCTGCTTACCCTAGCGCAGGGTAAACAACGTCTGGGGGTTTAGTAGGGAGGGGGATGGGTAGGGGCAGCACAGGCGGGACGTAAGGGGGTGAGAGGCGGTGTCTGAAGTGCTGGCGTACTTGGCCAAGTATTCTTAACAGATGCACTCATTCATTCACACTCCCGATTCACAAGTGTATCCTCCCAGCATTCACTCCTTGATAATCATCATATTCATTGAACAATTGTGTAGTCTACACAGTTGTCTACCTACACAGTTTACACAGTTCACAGTCTTCACAGTTTATTGAACTGTGAAGTGTAGTATAGTGTCATCATATTCATTCATTCTTTATCCCCTAAACTTATTCATATGTACCCCTAATCACCCATTTATACCCCCTAATCTTTATTCATATCCCCCAAGCGCTCATTCATACCTCCAATCACTCACTCATAAAGTATACCTGCTGGTCGGTCACTTTAGTATGGAAACATTAATATGCCTCCAGTGATAGATAGACCTTTACAAAGACCAGCTTTAACGGTAAACACAAGTATAGACATTCCTAAGGGAATATATTATTAGTGGGACTTAATGTGAGTCAGAGGAACTATATCATATAGACTGTTTAATTACAGTTACCATAATTAATGTTACTGTAAACTAGTATACCCGCGATGCACTTGGGCCCCAGACGGCATGTAAGCAAATACACAGCAACTTAGCAGTAAGTTTCCTAATGTTGAGAATATTATCTTCTAGACATATAACATCCACTGCGGGCTCACCATAGCCCGTGCTGCTTGGAATTTCTTGTTATAGGGAGCGAATCTTTAACAACAACATTCTAGACATAATAGGAACGTAACTTTTCTTAAAGTTTTTAGTAAGTTGCGTGCTTATTTTACAGTTTATTTGTATAAACAAGAACAAGAATATGATTATTGGAGGGAAACTATGTAGAAAATGGGTCTCAAGAAGACGCACAGTAAATGGCTCACAAAAAGCTGTTGAAAACTACGCTAAATAAGCCGCGTAGAAAACGGCTTATTACTCTTACCGTTGTCATTACTAGGTTAATAACTGTTGCTTTTACTACTACTCTTGTCATTACTACTACTGTTGTCATTACTACTACTGTTGTCATTACTACTACTGTTGTCATTACTACTACTGTTGTCATTACTACTACTGTTGTCATTACTACTACTGTTGTCATTACTACTACTGTTGTCATTACTACTACTGTTGTCATTACTACTACTGTTGTCATTACTACTACTGTTGTCATTACTACTACTGTTGTCATTACTACTACTGTTGTCATTACTACTACTGTTGTCATTACTACTACTGTTGTCATTACTACTACTCTTGTCATTACTACTACTGTTGTCATTACTACTACTGTTGTCATTACTACTACTGTTGTCATTACTACTACTCAAAATTGTAAGTAACGGGTTTTCAATTTATTTTTACAAATGTAAGATTGATTATATTGCTGTACACCAGTTCAGTCAAGCCAGAATTGTAATGATTTGTATAAGTTGTTATAAAGTCTCTGTAAGCCTAAGACAATCTGTCTGTACGCTTGACCGTGACTAGGGTTATACACGCTGTCAAGCTCATGCGTTCACACTGTCAAGCTCATGTCGCCACACTCCCAAAATAATCTATATAAAATGAAAGAATGGTTCAGCAAGTGGGTACAAGAATTCAACTCCAGCAAGTGCAAAGTAGTATAGTTGAATGGTTGGGAAAGGAGACCGGACAAGGGAAAAGGAAACCCCCTTTCCCTTTGTAGTCGGAAAGAGAAGAAGACTTGGGGGTCTATGTTACACAAACCTGTCACCGGTAACTCACAATCATCAAATATCATGAACTACATATGCAAATTTTGCCAAAATCTGAACAGGGAGTCGTTCACGACAGTATATATAATTTTTGGTTTACCAATTGTAGAATATGCGACCCCGCCATGTTTTTCTCGTTAAACACAAAACGAAGCTGATAAAAAATCAAGAATAAAGCCACTAGCCTAGGCCTAGAGGTGAGAGGTATGAGTTACGAGGAAAGCCAAATGCGGGCTAAACCTCATGTCACCAGAGGATGGAAAAAACAAGGAAGATATGATCACCACATACGAAGTCCTCAAGGGAGCAGGCATGGCAGATAACAGACTACTTAGTATGGCTGGTACACGAAAGTAGGGACATATGGAAACTGAGTACCCAGATAGACCACATGTAAATGAATGTGTTCAGTGTTCAAACAGCGAACAAATGGAATACTCTAAGAAGTGGAGGTAAACCCCACACACACAGCTTCAAATGTAGACATGACGGTCCCTAGTAGTCGATTAAGAGCAGGAAGACCGAAACAATGAGCTGTTGCTTACCCCTCCATCCCCCACAAGTTCAACAGGGTGAGTATATTCTTTATTTTTTATTTCGTCTCCTAATTATACATTCGTCCACTCACCCCTCTATTCATGTATTCATTATTTTGTTCGCCTATATATGTTGTTACGTGTTTCATACATTCTTCCGTTTATTTATTCATTCACCAATCTGCCCAAGCCTTAGTCCTCCCTTTCATTCATGCGTCCATTTCTCGCCCTCGACTGGGCTTCCGCTGGTTTTTGTGAGGTGGCGGCAGGCGGGTGCCAGGTGGGAGGGTGGGGGACGGGGGAGTGGGGGGGGGAAGAGAGGGGTTAGGGAAGAGGAGGGGAAGGAAGACAAAGGGAAGAAGGGGCGGGAGGATGATGGAGGTGCCACGTACAGGTGGAAGGTGTTTGGGTAGCATGGTAGTGCCAGTGTCCCGGTGAGACGCGTACTGGCTCCACTGGGTGACATGCCACCTGCCGCCCGACACCCGTCTGCCTCTGCCACCTGCCGCCCAGTCTGCCTCTGCCACCTGCCGCCCAGTCTGCCTCTGCCACCTACGGCCCCGTCTGCCTCAGCTACCTGCCACCAATTGGCTCTCTCTGCCTCTGCCACCTGCCGCTTCTTGATGGCACACTTCATTTCCACTTATCCTCCCCAACATTTCTCGTGTCTCCGGTTCTTCACACAAGATTGCCTCTATTCATTCAGTAGTAAATAGGTACCTGGGAGTTAAGCAACTGTTGTGGGTTTCATCCTGGGAAGGGTCAGTTGTTTGCCTAAGGAGAGGGGGAGGGGGGCTCTGACACTCTCTCCCTCTCTCTCTCACTCCCCGCCAGGCCTAGACGTGGTACTCACCTAATTGTACTCGCCTAGTTGTGCTTACGGGGGTTGAGCTTTGTCTCTTTGGTCCCGCCTCAACTGTCAATCAACTGGTGTACCGATTCCTGATGGCTCTATCATATCTACATTTGAAACTGTGTATGGAGTCAGCCTCCACCACATCACTGCCTAGTGCATTCCATTTATTAACTACTCTGACACTGAAAAAATTCTTTCTAATGTCTCTGTGGCTCATCTGGGTACTAAGTTTCCACCTGTGTCCCCTTGTTCGTGTCCCACCCGTGCTCAAGAGTTTGTCTTTTTCCACCCTGTCATGTGTATGGAAGTGGGTGACGTGACTGTTTTTGCCACGTGAGCGGCTAGTTTACTCAGCATGGTGGGTTCCCAGTACTGTTCAAGAGCACGCAGATTTGTCCATTATGGTCAAAGTACGATAGGTAGATTTTTTATTTTGATATCATAGGCGTATAACGTTTCAAGGTATAACAAACAAAAATATAATTCCCAGTCAAGTGAATGATATTCTGAGATTTTTCATAGGGGGAAAGTTTGGCACAGTGTCACTTAGCACCATTGTCTTCGACAGCTATCCACGACGCCGCCCATTTTGGGTACATACCCACCAGCATGTACTGGGAAAATTTGGTGAAGCTAACCCTAAGCCTCTGGCCTTCAACGTCGGAAAGGCAGATACATAAGCATTTCCATTTACATTTAAGTTAATCATAGCATAGAGATGCAAATATATATTTATGTGCCTATGTAACACATATATTATCAGTATTTGAATAAGTAAACTTGACAAAATAGTTTACTAACAAAGCATTTTTAGCGTTCTAAAGTTCCTTGATAAAACCTCAGAAAGATAAATTGGTGAAACATTCAATGAGCCGAGATCCTATTGTGTGTTTAATTCTTTCCCATCAAGATGTTTACAGTCTGCTGTGTACGTATGAAATGTGAATTTATACTGGACAGCTAAATAAAAAAATCAAATTTAAAATCTTGAAGGCAAACTATAAAAAAAAATCATGGGCTTATTATTATTTATTTGCAAGTATTTTCACTGTTGATAAGGAATCATTACATTTCAAAATACAACAAGCAATACAGGAATGTGAACTAGCACCACGAACAGTGTTCGACACTAAATATGCTCGCGTATACTTCAGGTATATAATGCCTATTTATATACAAATATAAAAGTGCCGAAGACCCATATGGTACGTAACGAACTATGGAAGGTTGTCACAACCCGGTGGTGGTTCATGTTCTGGGCTTAGAATTCCTGCTTTAATCCTTGTATATTAATTAATAGTTATATGCCATTGTGAACCTCAGCTTGATTCATTATAGTGTTCAGGAAATAACTCTGAAAACGTGGAGGAATTTGAATGATCTCCGACGGCGCTGCTTGCATCATTCTTCGAGAAGGAATTTGTAGCAGATGGAGAACAATGAACAAACCAGTATGTGATATCAGAAAGACTGCAGACCAGCAGGCATACAGACGGCAAGCCAAAACAGAAGCAACGAAGTGACTTGTATTAAAAGAACTGCGGACGTTCATGTTTGGCATTCGACTTGTGAATTATCAACTTCACGAGGCTGCCACAATAGTTGGCTGACAGACTAACAAAAATGTCTAAAAATGAACTTGAATGTACTGTACGAGTGACTTAAAACCCGTATCAAATGTAAGTGTGACCATGTCGTTGGAGCGGTTTGCCTTACCAAGATGATTGATAACGCAAAAATGATGATTGATGTATGTTCTTTACAAGGGGATTTGCCATTGATGACCCGAGCACCTACCTACTCAAGGGCAGCAGTACCACAAGACCCATTTCTCACCTAAACTTCTTTCATTAACTTTGAGCAGGAGTGATCCCGGGGCTGCCTCTCAAACTTAGGCGGTGCATAGCTCATGCTGCACTGAGGACCGGTAAAGTGGGGGGCATGGGATGTAGGGAGAGACAAAGAGTGAGAAAAAGCAAAGGAAAAACAAATGATATCTTTCGGGCTATACCTAAGTTTTCTGCAAGGGGATTAAACTACTAGTTATGGAAATGCTACATATTCTGTTAGGGCAGATGATGTCAGAATAGAACAGAAGAAAACAAAGTTTTTGTTCTCCTTGATCATTCTTATAGAACGGAGTTAGAAGGATCTAGTTATGTCTTCTGGTCCCGCCTTTCCAATTGTCCAATTACGTCCAACCCATTATTTCTAGTAGTATTTGCTTTGTGAAACTATGGATCGAGGTAGCCTCTACTCTTTCCATTATATTGCCAGCTGACTTTCTCTGTGCAGACCACAAACTCTCTTTCCCGCTCTCTTCTCTCTTGCTCCAACTCTTCTTTTCCCTCTCTCTTGCTCTCACTTTTCTCTTTCTTGCTCTCACTCTTTTCTCAATCTCTTGCTCCCTCCCCATCTCTCTCCTTTTTCTCGGAGGTAAAAAAAACTTATATCACTGTGGTTTGTAAGGGGGTTGTGGTTGAGAGGAGGGAATGGTGGTTGAAGTGTCGTGGTGGGGTTAGTGGATGAGGGTGAGGGAAGTTGTGTTTTTTCAAGAGTGATTCAGGGAGGGGAAGTCGACGTGGTTGAAGGGTCGTGAGGGATTGGCGGTCGTTGAGAGAGCAATAGGGGAAGTTACGGTGGTTGAGGGGGGTGGTGGAAGGAGTTGTGGTGGTTGAGGGGGTGGTGAAGGGAGTCGCGGTGGTTGCGATGGTTAATCACAAGGAGGGAGCAATTCATTAATTCAAGCATCAGAGCGGTCATTAGATGTGATCCCGGTGGTGGAGGGGTGGAGGCTGCCTAGGATTACCTCGCTCTGAGCAAAACTTGCATACTGAAGTAGACCTTTTACTGCACACACACACACACACACACACACACACACACCACACACACACACACACACACACACACACACACACACACACACTTGTGGTTTATACTGTTAATATCTGTTCGAAAATGTGAAAGCATCTATGCTTTCACATAGAGGGCACAGCCCTCGGACCGGACCGCCCTGTCACAGCTGTCACAGCCCTCGGACCGGACCGCCCTGTCACAGCTGTCACAGCCCTGTGCCCCGACTCCTTGACCTGATCTTTCTAGCACATCTCTGGGACCGGACTTCCATGACACACACCCTAAGTTTCCCGGTAGTTTGTACTACTCTGCCAAGTCTTTTTGTAGCCCGGTCCACCTTTATTCAACCATGAGTAATGTATTTTGAGCTATACCAAGTGTTGAGTAAAGGTCTCCTGAGCTACATAATTAGTTTTTGTTCCATGATGTCAAGTTCAACCACTTGGGCTAGACGGAAGAACGACGGTCTCGCTTCATGCAGGTCGGCGTTCAATCCCCGACCGTCTAAGTGGTTGGGTACCATTTCATTCCCCCCCCCCCTCCTCGTCCCATCCCAAATCCTTATCCTGATTCCTTCCCAGAGCTATATAGTCGTATAGATTTGGCGCTTTCCCCTCATAGTTCCTTCCTTTCCATGATGTCAACATTTGCCTCTGTTTTCAGCCTATACAAATAGAGGCGACTAAACATGAAAGTGGCAGTGACGATTTGTTACTGTTTTCACCTGTCTCGACACCTGTATGAATTACCATATACCGCTCCATACGTATTCTGATTAAGAGCCGGTGCGTTACTAGCTGGAGGGGCGCCGGTCATGCAATAATACCCATATCAATAATGCATCCATTGCAGAGAGAGGCAAGCCTACAGCTCCAGCATACATGATTACCTTAATGGAGAGTATTTACGGGTGGTGTATGTGAGAGGGGGGGGAGGGGGGTCGGAGGAGAGAGGGATGTTGTGTGAGGTACGAGGTGGGGAGGGAGGGTAGGGGAAGGTAGGTGTGGTGTGAAGAAAGGGAAGAGAGTAGGGGGTGGTGAGAAGGGAGGAGGAGGAGAGAATACGGGTTGATGTAGGGGTGATAGCAGTGGAAAAGGATTTGCAGATGGTGCATGAAAATGACACATCTGCGGGCTCACCATAGCCCGTGCTACCTGGAACTTTTTGTTCCAGCTAGCGAATCTTAAACAACAAAAACAAACGACTGTAACAATACTATTATTAATAATACAAATAATAATAATGTGAGTTACCCTTACCATTTTTGAATAGTATTTGTATTTACAGCTTTGCATGAATTTATATATATAAATATATATAACTATATAGATAACTATATATATATATATATATATATATATATATATATATATATATATATATATAT
>WNGS01135237.1:15428731-15445403 GCA_020271785.1 Procambarus virginalis
ATTAGCAAGTGGAAAGAATCGAAATGTTTAGCATGGAGGACGAGAGGATATAGGCGAAAACTAGACACCTCAGATGAGCTATAGGAATTAAGGAAAACTTTTGTAGTTAACAAATAGAATGATCTAAAAGTTTAACTGCAAGCATACTTTCAAGACTAGTAAATATGATAGTCTTGAAACTATGCTAGACTCAGGCAGTAAACCCTAACCTGTTTACCATGATGAATCTCTGAAATATTTTTCTATATACTGAGGAATCTTCAACCAATGAAGCAGATGATTATATATATATATATATATATATATATATATATATATATATATATATATATATATATATAATATATTGTAATCCAATCCGCGGAACCCCAGGACAAAAAATCCTGTAAGGTTGGGAGCTTTTGCAATAAGCCATGACACTGACAATCTGTCTTGTTGTCCATGACTTAAAGTTCGACGTGTACGCCCAGATATGTGTTCCTTCCTGTATGGACTTACCTAAGATAGAATATAAGAAAAAACAGAAAACGGCTGGATTCTCTAAAAACACATTTCAGAGGAGTATGTCTGCGCGCGCGCGCGGATGTGTGTAAACTCAGCTATTCGCCTTTTTGTGCCTGCAGGATCGAACTTTAGCTCTATGACCCTGCATTTCTGCCCGCTGGTTATCTAATACAATGACTCTTGGCCTATTTGTCTATCATACTTTTGAGTTTATGAATGGAGTTGGCTTCGACAGCTTGCTCAGTTAGCTATCCACCTTCCTTCTTACTCTTCTACTTCTACTTCAGTTAGGTAAGTCCACCTTCCTTCTACTCTTATGCTAAAACATACGAGGTGATATATTTTTGATTCAATAGCTGTGGTTTCTTCTAATGAGGCTCGTTTTCTGATTACTTCCTCTACTGTTACTTATATATTTGTCAGTCTCTTATCCGCGGTTGCCTCCTCTTCAAGCAGAGAGAGAGAGCTGTTCCGGCTCGGTTGGGAACACCATGGAAACTAGAATTTAATTCATTGCAGTCTTTCTTGTGAGTTACTTCATGTTCTCTTCCGCGTATTCGTAATCTAGTCATTTGGTTGCCCACCGTAACTTTATTTCTTGTAAGACTATGTACTATTTTTTTTCTTTGCTTTCGAATCAACATTATTTTCATAGTGTCTTTTTAATATCCTAATGTTTACATGTTCGTTCCTAACCCTGTTGCATCTATTTCGTTTTTTTTTCTGTTTTTTTATCTCTGTATTTCGTCCACTTCCTCCTGCTTTTCATTTTCGGTTCTTGCAATTGTCTAGTGATTCATGGGTTATTATTTCCTCTCCTATTTTGTCCATCACTATTGGACTCTTCAGCCTCTTTGCTGCTCCTTTTTTTATTTGTTCCATCATTTCCTCGACTGTCTTCCCTCTATGTTCTTCCACACATTGTACAGATACTCCCTTACTTTCATGTAATCCATTTTATATGGTCTACTCTCTTTCCCCGATTTGTGTGTGTGTGTGTGTGTGTGTGTGTGTGTGTGTGTGTGTGTGTGTGTGTGTGTGTGTGTGTGTGTGTGTGTACTCACCTAGTTGTACTCACCTAGTTGTGCTTGCGGGGGTTGAGCTCTGGCTCTTTGGTCCCGCCTCTCAACCGTCAATCAACAGATGTACAGTTTCCTGAGCCTAATGGGCTCTATCATATCTACACTTGAAGCTGTGTATGGAGTCAGCCTCCATGTGTGTGAAGCTGTGTGTGTGTGTGTGTGTGTGTGTGTGTGTGTGTGTGTGTGTGTGTGTGTGTGTGTGTGTGTGTGTGTGTGTGTGTGAATCTCAGAAGCGGGCGTCGGGCGGAATGTTTATAGCAGCAAGGCCAGTAACGAGCAGGTGGGTAATTACCTCCAGGTAATGACTGTCTTTCATACAACTTACACTAGAAATTATCCTCATTAACCGGCGGCTGAGGAAGAGAAGGGAAGGTGGGGAAAGAAGACATGAGCAGGACAGAGGAGAAACCCAGCCAGAGAGAGAGAGAGAGAGAGAGAGAGAGAGAGAGAGAGTGAGAGTGAGAGTGAGAATAGTGAGGGATGTTGAGGTTATAAAAGTTGTTGGGAGGAATATATTTATCTTAGAATTCCTAAATCTTTATGTTAATTTTTTCTCCAATTTTTTTTTCAGGTCAAGCTGGTTACGTGAGATTTATCAGCGTCATTCATGTAATTTTCTGAGTTCCTTTGTGTTTCTGTTCTCGCCTAATAGTCCTCACACGCAACCATTCCACACATCCGCTACACACGCACTCAACCAATCCACCTATGCACTGCACGCACACGCAGTTGCAAATTCCCCATATCTCTTAGGCTCCAACCCGTCCTCCTAAGGTTTTCCAAAGTCAAGAAACTGTCGCACTAATTGCCCTAGCCTAACTTACCAGAGGACCCAAAAACAAGAAAATGGGACAGCATGTCAATTTCACGAGCCGCTGTCATTTTCTAAGGTTCAAAGAGCTTAAGCTCAATCCTGCACTCACACACACACTATATATATTTATTATAAAGCAGGTATGATAGGGAAATGGGCCAGGAGTCATTGCATTAGACAACCAACGGCTAGAAAAGCTGGGTCCAAGAGTTAGAGCTCGATCCTGCAGTCACAAATAGGCGACCACACACACACATCCTTCTTGCGTTGTTTTGGCACTAAGTAATTATTGAAAGATGGCACCAAGTCGGGGAGACTTGGGGCTAAATACAATTAATTACATTAAAAATATATTTTCATGTGTGACGATTTTATATAGAATATTTTATCTCCTATTACTAAAAATACTTATTCTTAAATTTTTTTGAAAAGTTAATAAGAATGGATAATTTAACAAGTATAACTTCGCAACCATAATTTGAAGATTGAAATGTTTCACAGTAATCTTCATGATTTGTAATTCCAAAGAGCTTCATCATGTTTAGAATATAAAATAGTTCAATTAACATTTCTTTGGCTGATGTACCTTCCAATTATCTCTTAAGCCAGTTATAGTATCAGGTTATATAATTTCTCCTCCAATTACTTCACTAATATTCTTTATTTCTTCTGTATCAAACATTTAAATAATGTGCGTTCATTAAGTGTCACGAAGCTGAATTTATCGTCTGAATCATTCTCAAAATGATAATTTCACGTTGATAAATAGTTTGTACTTTAAAGATAATATTTTTCTAGGTGTTCAGTAGGTACCCAAGTCTCTCCCCTTCCCCTTTCACGTCACACCTGAGGAAAGAGCACTGAGAGTTTAGTTCTGTATAAGACAATGTTCAGGGCTAAAGTGCACTTGCTAGCTGGCCAGCAAGCTGTTGTGGTAGCTTTAATAACCCGGCAGAGGTTTACAGGTCTTTATAACCTCGAGACGGTGATAGTCCTTAATAACCCTCCAGAGGTTGATAGTCCTTAATAACCCTCCAGAGGTTGATAGTCCTTAATAACCCTCCAGAGGTTGATAGTCCTTAATAACCCTCCAGAGGTTGATAGTCCTTAATAACCCTTCAGAGGTTGATAGGCCGTAAGCCCAGCACTATAACATTCAAATCCCAGGAGCTGCTGCTGGCTAGGCTACTAATCCCAGGAGCTGCTGTTGGCTAGGCTACTAATCCCAGGAGCTGCTGCTGGCTAGGCTACTAATCCCAGGAGCTGCTGCTGGCTAGGCTACTAATCCCAGGAGCTGCTGCTGGCTAGGCTACTAATCCCAGGAGCTGCTGTTGGCTAGGCTACTAATCCCAGGAGCTGCTGCTGGCTAGGCTACTAATCCCAGGAGCTGCTGCTGGCTAGGCTACTAATCCCAGGAGCTGCTGCTGGCTAGGCTACTAATCCCAGGAGCTGCTGCTGGCTAGGCTACTAATCCCAGGAGCTGCTGCTGGCTAGGCTACTAATCCCAGGAGCTGCTGCTGGCTAGGCTACTAATCCCAGGAGCTGCTGCTGGCTAGGCTACTAATCCCAGGAGCTGCTGCTGGCTAGGCTACTAATCCCAAGACCTGCTGCTGGCTAGGCTACTAATCCCAGGAGCTGCTGCTGGCTAGGCTACTAATCCCAGGAGCTGCTGATGGCTAGGCTACTAATCCCAGGAGCTGCTGTTGGCTAGGCTACTAATCCCAGGAGCTGCTGTTGGCTAGGCTACTAATCCCAGGAGCTGCTGCTGGCTAGGCTACTAATCCCAGAAGCTGCTGTTGGCTAGGCTACTAATCCCAGGAGCTGCTGTTGGCTAGGCTACTAATCCCAGAAGCTGCTGCTGGCTAGGCTACAAATCCCAGGAGCTGCTGTTGGCTAGGCTACTGCAGGTGCTGTTTATACCCCGCGCATGACATCGACAAACAGAGTAATTAGCCATCGATCTACGGAATGAACGCCGTGGAGGAGAAGGGGTGACATAGTAATATTTCCTCCCCAACCCCTCTGCCATCTACGCCATATACCTTCACTCCCCCTACCTACAATAGCTCCACCCCCCCCCCCATCACTCACTCCACATCCCTTCCTTCTCGGGATATTATTTTCGTTTCTTTGTTTTTGCATAAAGTAATTGGTGAAGCCAGTAAACAACGGTTGTCAGGTGTCTCAGACGACAACAACAACGCGAACGTTGATTACAACCTCACAGTGGGGAAACCGCATGTCAGTTCTCGTATTTCTTCGTCCACTTAAGACAAGTGTCTTCACCGTCTCCCTGGGATTATCTCGCCATAAATCACACTATCACACTTTTTTTTCTCTCAGTTCCTGTCATGAAGAACACCTCCACTGCCTCCATCATCACCATTATTTTCACCACCATCTTCACAACCAAGTGAGTAGGAGACATGTAAGGAAATACCCGCCCCCTGTACAGGTGGTCAACAATGCACTGAAAGACGTTATGGAATTCATCTCCATCCACAACTTTAAAGCCAGATTCAGGAAAGAATTCAAACTTCAGTAACGTTAAGTTAAAACGAAACACATACATCAAGGGTGTAACGGGGTGGGCATAAAGAACTAGACCTCGCTTCCTGTTGTCATTGTTAAATAAGTTCTGTTAGGTAAGCACCACCACCACCACCCCGAAACCATCACTACCACTACACAACCATCACCACCACTCCACGTCCCCACAACCATCACCACCTCCACAACCATCACCATCCAACCCTTCTTCCTCTCGAGTTGTCACAACGATACAAAAATTGTGTAATAAATTGGCCGAACGTAATTATCACCACCTGCACCATCAGGAGACATACATACCTTCAAGAAACACAAAATCCTCATCTTACAAGACTCCTTTCTTTGCGAGTGTTTGTCTTAAGACTGTGGTAAAATACAAATGGAAACAAGAACCAGAGACCTGTACCCGACACGGCGTATGGCAACTGGTGCGACCGGTGTCCTGGCTGCCAAATGACTTGGTTCCGTCTCAAAAGTGAATTATCGGTCGGTGAAGTCCGTTGCCCGGCGGCCGAGAAGGGTCATATTGGGCTCCGTATTAAGGCTGTGATCGACTGTATGCGCAGCTGCTCCCAGCGAGCAAGCATGGGAAACGGAGCGGAAGGGGGGTGTAAATTGCTGTTATGTTTTATGGCATAATATATTCTTTCCTTTATTGATTGCTTCGGAATCCTAGTAGTTGGCCGAGGCTTCCAAGGTCGCTGCTTGGGCAACCTGTCCTTAGGCTATGGTCCTCCAAGCTGTGGTCTAATCTTAAGACACATTCCTAAATATTGTGTATTCAAAATTTGTATTTTCTCATAAATCAAAAATATTATATATTAGAATTTGATATATAATTAGACCAAAGTTAGGTTAGATTAGGTATTTAGGTTCTGTTGACATTTATTTGTATTTGTAGTACGTGGGTGAAGCATTTACAGAGGTGTGATTCGAACAGAGAACGTCAGCGAAGCACTGTTCGAGAAATGTTCGAATTTTGTGAGTCGTGTATAAAATGTATTTTTTCCATTCATAAAGAGGGATTTTGTATTAGCACGCATTTCAACCTGTCCTCATGCTAGGCTTGTTAAAGCGGCGGCCGACGTCCCCTAAGACGCGTTCGCAGTTTTAACGAATTTGTAAAAGAATTTTTGTTCTCTCATATAATTAATACGGTTTATTACAATTCCATATATACTTAGACATCGATTAACAAGCTTTTGTTCTTTATTTATGAGGACAGGCTGTTGTATTTGGTCTCGTTTATGAGAATCTGTATTCATACGAACTGCTTCGCCCGGAGCACTTCCTATGAACCATTTTTTTCCGCGGCAAAACTAAGACAATCTGCTCTCTCAACCTTTTCTTTTAATAACAAAGTGCTAAAAAAAAGGTTTAGTGGTATTTCAGTGGGTAGGGATTACATTTAACAATTAGAATAAACAACTGATTCAATATATCCCTAAAAGTATATGTTATATTTTTGACATTAACAGCATATACAAACACATGAATAAATAAAACTACGGAATGCCTATTGGTCCATACGAGCAGCTTCTATAATATATATCCTCACAAACTCATTCATACAGCTGTCTAGCCTAAGCTTGAAACAATCTGCGATCCCACATCTTATTCTTTTACCAGGTAATTTGTTACGTATGTCAACGATCCTATTGTAAACCAATATTTACCCGGGTCTCTCTAGAAAAATTATACTACCACAACATTTTCGCGTCTAATGAAAGTTATTTGGATAAAAAAAAAAGTAGCGGGGTTTCACAGAGCTCGGATAAAATATCACCAATAACTTTAGGGGTAACATTGGAGAGAGTGTCTCATGAAGCGACATTTGTCGTTGTAAAGACCATTCGTACGTTTATATGTGGGTGAGACGTATTAGATACGAGGCGGAACCTTAATGCATGCTGCAAGAATCTATGATTCTAGGCTTGATGATTAATGGTAGCGTAATTAGGAAAAAATTCGGCCTTGACGTCAAATACGTCTGTAACAGAAAACGGGATTATTAACGTAAATTCATTTAGGAGAATTAGCTTCTGGTCGATTATCGACGTTAAGTAATAACCATCAACCTTCCTTGTTTGGCTTTACAGCTGGTAACCTATAGGAAGTCGTTAAGATAAATATTAACTGAAGATGCACTTAAGTTATACTGCTCGGCGCTGAGGATATAACTGCAAAAAAAAAACAAGTATGTAGCACCAAGAAATTGCCGAATTTACTCGCCTCATATTCACGAGGGGAAATCTTGTAATTTTAATTGAGCCATAAAAATCTTTGCGTTTCTATTCTTGAGCCCCCGAACGGTGGTTCGTAACGTAGACATTTAATGCTTCTGTGGAGCTGTATTTCCGACCTGCTCCAGCTACCGGCTGACCCGCTTGTAATTGGTCAACTCGTAAATAAAGGGCGGGAGGAAGGTTGCCAGGCGGACGGCTCAGGGCGGAGCCTGGTCACGCCAACACCGGCGCGGCCCCTCTACCACCACTACCACCCTCCCGTCCCTCGCTCATTATATCATTCTTAGTGTCTACCTACGCCCTTACGCTCTCCTCACACGCACGCACGACTCACGGGCGTCAATAATCTCAGGCTTGTGCTCTCGAAATTTTTACACAATTTTGTTTTGTCCCGTCTAGGGTATTGCTCAACCCAATTTTCACGCCACACTCTAGATTTATATCCTTAATTTTCATATGTCCAGAAAACTCTGTGCATAGATAATAATAATAATAATAATAATAATAATAATAATAATAATAATAATAATAATAATTACGAAATATCATTTCAATAATGCTTCATAAAATTCTCACCGTTTTAAGCATTACCGCCGTCAGTATTCCTGTTGATGTGGTATATGATGGTCGCGAGGCTGTGTCCACGCAACTGGCTGTAGTAGGCTAAAGACAACCAAACCCGCCCACGTCCATCCGTTTGGCAGCCTCTTCTGCACCCATCCTGTGATGAATAGTTCCTTAACTACACATTTTGAAGAGCATATGTTAGTTTAACAGTGTGCGAGGGCTCTCAATCACCTCACTCTCTGTACCAGTCTGTACCAACTGCCTTATACTGAACGTTCAGCCTCCCAAAATGTGGCCCTTTATTATTTGCTTGAACCAAAGATGATCACTTTAACCAAACGACGTATTCACATCCTTGATGAAGAAGAAGTTAACCAGGGTATTTAGTTTATGTTTTGGGATTTAGACCTATGGGCCAGGTAGTATAACCGGATAGGTTATTCAAAGCGTTATTTTTCATTGAAAATGTTCCACCAATCGCATTTACATCCACCAGGTCCTCACTTATTTGTGAGTTTTTCAGGAAGAGGGAAGTTTGTTCAGGATTCGAACACAGCCCTCTTGTTTGCAAGTCGAGTGTGGTAACCACTACACCATAAGGGGCATTAGAGCCTGAAAGATGAGTACAGAGATTAGAAGGTTAATTCAGAGCTAGATGGGTGTTGAACATGGGTGATGAGTAAAGTACAGGGAACATGAGTATAGATACTAATAGAAACCAGAGACTGGAATGACAGAAATGATTTGTTAGTGTTTTATTGAAGTGTTTATTAACTAATATCACTAATACATAAAAAATGAAGAAAAGAATTAGAAATAATTGTGCGTTAATTGGCTGATTGGTGCGTTAATCAGCCAATTAACGCACAATTATATTCTACCCACTTCAAGACTCCGCTCCAATATAGAAGCATCAAGAAATATGGGCCAATAGGCCCTCTGCAGTTACTTCTATTCTTCCCTTTAGCTTATACCCATTGTTTCGTGTTCTGTGTTGTGTTGAAAGTTTGTTTTTACCTCATCCAAAACCATTGTAACATGTCACCTCACCCAAATGCAGGTATAAAAAAGAAAGTCAAAGCTGTTTAAACTTTGTTCAGTTATAGTTGTTGTGTGTGTGTAAACTAAAGTCTTTGAAAATGAAATACGTTTTACGAAACGCGCTCAAGTGTCGCGTCAGACTAGAAATAAAAATGAACTTTGGAGAATTGACTTTTCAGTTACCATCAACAGTGAAAAAGAATATAAGAAATATGAGAAATATATATATATATATATATATATATATATATATATATTATATATATATATATATATATATATATATATATAAAACCTTGCATAATAAAATGTACACCATAAAAAAGGGGGGTGGTAGGAGAAGCGAACACTCTTATGTATTCAGAGTTAAATGGCAAGTTTTTCCCTGAATGCTCTGTGTTCCCTTCTCTGAGGCTGTGGGTCCCTACAATTGCACCAGAGGTGGTACCCCCATATATATATATATAGATATATATATATATATATATATATATATATATATATATATATATATATATATATATACATACAGTATATAACTGAATATATATATAGATATATAGATTATATATATTATATATATATATATATATTATATATATGTATATATATATATATATATGAATATATACTGTACAGTATATAACTGAAAACTCAAGTCCTGGGGCCATTCAGGCTTGTTTGCATATATATATATATATATATAATATATATATATATATAATATATATATATATATATATATATATAATATTATGTATATATATAATATATGCATGTAGAGAATAATACAAGTCTTCAGTACAAGTCTATTATAGTTTCCGTTAATTCTACCTAGTAAGTTCAGGAATATGTACACTAAAATATGTGCTTGCTAGTTGATCAATAAACACTTGCTTTAGCCTTCATAACCCTTTGGTGGTCGATAGGAATTAACTCCAAATGGAACGAAAGACATCTCAACTTCTTCTATGGCAATGTCAATGAACTAGTTTGGCCCAAGCTTGCACCGTCAACCCACCGTCTCAGACTGGACGACCTCCTTCCGCACCTGGGGGGGAAGAGAGGAGGTCGTCCTCGTCTGCCTCTGAATCAACTCAACATACAGTATCCAGCCTTGTGTCACGTACCAGTTCCCAGTCATCTGTCCCGACTGAAGCAGCAACCTCCCCATACGACACACACCGCGTCATCGCCTACCCCTGCTACACCACTGCACGAAGACCACTCAGCAGCAGAGCCTAGAGAGATGAGTGCAGACCCTGGAAGATGAATACAGAGGCTGGAATAATTTGTGCTTCATTATGTTGTATTTATTAACTGATATTACCAGTTTATGACAGGAAACATGAAGAGAACTATAAATTATTATTATTTTTTACATCCGAAGTTGCAATCGGATAAAAATATCATTGTGGGTGGTTGTTCTAATGAAGTTTATCGCAACTAAACATTCTTATATTTGGAGAATTATTCGTTACGATTACAGTTATTATATTATTTATCATGTACAGCCGTTGCACTCATTCGTCATCAATATACTTAGCACCAATATAATGAAGTAGCAGATATTTGTAATTAATTATAAAAACAATTTTGTTGAAAAAAATTATAATCTACATACAGTAGTATGTAAAATTATAAGTACGAATTATTAATTATATAAAATAAGTTTTGTGCTATTAAAAGTAATAATTTATATATAAATTTAGTTAAAAAATTTAATATTGTAACTGATTAAAAATATTATTATAATATCTAAATAATAAATATTTAAATATTCAAAAACTTATTTTAAATGAGCAAATATAAAATTTACATATATTAATTTCGTTTAAATAAATGATTTTTTAAATATATGTAAGGATAACTATGCTGTTTTCCCATTCCTAGCTTTACTTTATGTGTTAATGGTAACAATGTTTAGACATCTACTGTATTACTTAATGTATATACTCTGCTGCATATTGTGTTGTCTGTTTAGCTATTGTATCTTGTATTTGTAACATGTCGTGAGGTGTCAGTACAAGCATGACGTGAGATATAGTATATTTAGATTTAAATTTCTTCATCCAGGAGAGTTCTACATTCTCTCTTAAAGAGATTAAACTTTATCACACACTCCTGCATCGCGTAGAGAGCCTAGCGCTAACTCCAGAATTAGAATAATTTTCTAATGTATATATATTATTATTAATATATATATAAATATATATATATATATTATATATTATATATATATATGCACATAGCATTGGTTTCGTGTTGGGCTTAAGGCCTTTCAGCATCTAGACTCTAGTAGGTTATTAAAGCCATCTCACTAGCTTACTGACAAACTAACAGGTACACCTTTGTACTGCATGTAATGCAAGACATGTTTACATGTGATGTAAACTCTCAATGACTTATGAGAGATTAATGTATAAGCTGTGTGGGTGCAGACCAATAATAAAAAACAACCCTTTTTATTATCCTGTAGTAACCAGTATTTAAATTATTTTAGGAATTAACAAAGACCCCAATGTATTATTATACATTGCAAATACATGGATGTTGCAATGAATAAAAATTATACTAGCTGTCATCTAATTATAAGGTGTTCAGGTTTGATATAGTTAATGTAAAAATTTCCGTTGAATTCTCATTAAGATCTTTTGTACCTTCTGTAATTCTCCTTTTGCGCTACCGCTTACAAGATGAGTTTAGGGTGCACAATAAACTAGGTCCCTCCGGCGGCAACAATCAATAAAATCTCAGTGTATAAATACCGAGAAATGGAATACACTCTCGGTGTCTATACACCTTTAACAGATCATTATACGATCTCCTCAGTGCAAGTTAATTATTTTCTGTTTTCTTCAATACACACACAGTTATACGGCTGAAGGGGCCAGGCATAATTGATAAAATATTTTTTCCAAAATTGGTATAGAGAAATAGTTTGCATCCATATAAAACTTTCGTTAATTACTTTCGAACTTTATATCTGCCGTTCTTGTTATTAGCATGCAGTTACAAATTCACGTGAAATACTGGTTTCCATTATTATAGTTATTTTTTTCCCTAAAAAACGATCACACTTGCTCTTGTTATTTAGTCATGGAACATTCATTTATGTCATTTTTGTCTTTGGGAAAGACATCTTAGATTCTTTTGTGGCATAGTGGACTAGCCTGGNATAAAGCACAATGCCAAAAAATAAGCCCACTAAGCTGTCAGAGGCACGAGTAAAGGCACAAAATAACCTGGACGTTCTTCCCGGCCCGTGCCTGCTCCCGACCCCTGACGGGCGCTCACCCGCCGGTAATTATACCAACTTTCATAACATTATATCAGGAGAGATGTGCTAAGATATTTCACTGTGGCAAGGAGATGGTAGGAGCCAGAGTGTGGTGAGGCAGCTGGTGTAGTAATGGTGAGGCAGCTGGTGATAGTGATGGTGAGGCAGCTGGTGTAGTAATGGTGAGGCAGCTGGTGATAGTGAGGTAGCTGGTGTAGTAATGGTGAGGCAGCTGGTGTAGTAATGGTGAGGCAGCTGGTGATAGTGAGGCAGCTGGTGTAGTAATGGTGAGGCAGCTGGTGATAGTGAGGCAGCTGGTGTAGTAATGGTGAGGCAGCTGGTGATAGTGATGGTGAGGCAGCTGGTGTAGTAATGGTGAGGCAGCTGGTGTAGTAATGGTGAGGCAGCTGGTGTAGTAATGGTGAGGGGTGAGGCAGCTGGTGGAGTGAATCGCTTTCGAATCACGTGTAAAAGATTTTTCATCATAAACAGGCTTTGAATAAACGAGCATTTGGCTTTTGTTGATGAGGATAGGCTAGTGTACGGGACTGGCTTGAGGCTAGACGGAGCATTTAGATGGGTTGCGTTTCGAGAGATACGCTTCGAACACAGGAAGTGATCAAAGCAATGTTTGAAAAAGTTCGAATGTTAGTTTGATGAAAAAAAAAGGAAACGATGATGAAAAGAAACGATGATGATGAATGATGATGAAAAAAGAAACGTCAACGTTTCTATACTTCCCGATGAGTGATTTCATCATATCTTCAGCCACGTTATTGTGACTCATTGTCTGCATATCGCATGCTACTTTATTCATGATTCATAATTAATATTTTCATTTATAAACACTATTTATTGCCGCTGGAGTAACGAGCATTTAGAAAACATTTTGATGAAGAGCTGAGTGCCACTTCAAGACTACAATTCACATGCATGAGTGACGGTACTTGACCCCCAAGGCGTCACTTATGTCAATGTGACGGTACTTGACCCCCCAAGGCGTCACTTATGTCAATGTGACGGTACTCTGACTCTCAGGATATATCTCCGCTCAGAATGATGGAACTCTGAGCCCCTCAGGACCTCCCTCAGTGTAAGGTGAGTGACACACACTCCCTGACTTCCAACATTGCGACGAGCAAGAGCCCAAAGCCTGCGTTGTGGCCCCTAAGCTGCTGACAGGTCTTCAAGGGGGAGACGACGTGGGTTCTGAGGCGTCAAGGGGGTATCTTAAGACCTGGAGGAGGAGGAGGGGTTGAGGTAATAGGGATACCCAGGCCGTCAGTCAAGAGGTATGGTTACTACAGAGCTGTCAAGGGGGAGGAGTAAGACACGACCGGAGAACCTGAATGTGTTATATAAATACTTGAACAATATCCTGTCTGGAGCCCAGAAGCTCCATTAGTCAAAAAAAAAAAATAAAAAATTGCTTTATTACTTAATTACGAGTCATTAATTCTGAGCTCAACTATCCCATGATTTTGGGCAAACTCTTTATTTTGACTTTTTAAAGCATGGCAGCAGTGCGGCATTATATTACTGCGTTGCACAAAACAGTTATGGGCGGGTCACGCAACCTGCTCAGATTTAGTAATGAAAATAAAATCCCTTTGTTGTGAAAGATTGCATGGCGACTTTTACATACTAGGCTGGCAGGGTCATTATAGTGAAATGCTGCCACTGCAAAATACAGCATCTGGTTCCTTCCGTGTCATATTATAAAGCCGCTTCTCACTTGTTGTCGGAGCTCAGCTGGCAACTGGATCGTATATATATAATATATATATATATATATATATAGATATATATATATATATATATATATATACATATACATATATATATAATATAATATATCTATATATATATATATATATATATATATATATATTAGTATATTTTGGTAGCAGTCTTTCCTGTAGACATATGTTATTAAATATGACCGAAAAAGTAGTTAATAATTCTAACCCGAATTTTCTCAATTTTCCTTATGTTTGTTTTTTACTGATGACGGTAAATGAAAAATCAATTCTCCAAAATTCATTTTTTATTTCTTAGTCTGACGCGACACTTGAGCGCGTTTCGTAAAACTTATTACATTTTCAAAGAAAATCATTTTCTTTGAAAATGTAATAAGTTTTACGAACGCGCTCAAGTGTCGCGTCAGACTAAGAAATAAAAAAAATGAATTTTGGAGAATTGATTTTTCATTTACCGTCATCAGTAAAACAAACATAAGGAAAATGAGAAATTCGGGTTAGAATTATTAATCTTACTTTTTCGGTCATATTTAATAACATATATATATATTATATATATATATATATATATATATATATATATATATATATATATAGGGGTACCACCTCTGGTGCAATTATAGAATTATAGGGACCCACAGCCTCAGAGAAGGGACACAGAGCATTCAGGGGAAAACTTATATTATATATATATATTATATATATATATATATATATATATATATATATAATAATTGTTATTACCAATCTGTTCAGTTTGTGAACATAAATATGTCGTGAGCGTATAAAATAAAATGTTCAAGAGCAATCAGTACATTGATATTGAACAATTGATTCCTAAATTCATACAAGTGTGAGGGATTCCTTTACTCTCGACTCCCAACTGAAGAGGTGCGTATTTTTCCTCGAGCAGTGCTCGTTCTCGTCCTNGTGTACTTGTGTTTGATGGAGAAGCTGATGGTGGGTCCTTAATAACCCTCCAGCGGTAAATAGGTCCTAACTCCAGTAACAAACCAAAATTTGGTAACGAACAGAAATGGCCACATAACGTTTGGTATTCAGTCGAGTTCACACAGCTCCAGTAACGATTTAGCGAGGAAAGAAGATATCTGCTTTGTTATTACCCCTGAATATTATAATGTTATAATGATCAGGCACCCAGATCTAGGTGATGGTTTTATTCGCTGACTCGCTAATTAATGATGGTGCCCATTAATTCATGGGAATCAGTGACTGCATTCCATATAGCGAGAAGGGCTAACTTGGAGTCTGAAAAAATCATCAAATTTTCCATTAGATGACGTTAATTTGCTTGTTGCCGCCGGAGGCGGCTAGTTTATTGTGCACCCCTTACTCATCCTGTGAGCGGTAGGGCAAAAAGCATTACAGAGGGCACAAAAGGTCTTCATCAGACCTCATCTTAGATTATTACATAAACAATTTCGTTAAGAGAATCTATGGCTCTGTTTATTCAAACAACTTTGCGGCGAACACCGATGTATACAATGGAAACCATAGCAAAGAGAAAGAACCAAGTAAAGTATTTAACATTTTTAGAGGGCTTGATTACCCAGATTGGTTTATTAAAGGACTTTTTTTCAGTATTTCTCTGCTCACCGACTGGGAGTAACCTTATCTGAATCTTATTGCAAATGTATTATATATACGCCACAAGGTGTGCAATATTCTCATTATATATATACAATGAAAGTGTATTTCAGTCCTGCACAATATCCAGGACTAACGTATTCTTGCTCGATGGTCAGTAAGCGGGCTTAAATAACTACGAGAGTTTGATTGATCTTAAGTCGAACATCAAACCAAGCTCAATATAGCAAGGCCACGACGCCAATTTTGTAAATTTGACGCCTCGGGGTAGTTTATCATCTTAGCTGTTGCCCTGAGCAAGTTCCAATTGGACCTGAAAGAGAAATTGCAAGTCAAAATTTGGCCAAGGGGGAAATTACGGAGGAATTTAAGAATTATAACGTCTATTACATTTATGTTGCTTATAGAGGTCAAAAAGATTTACTGATGCATAAAAACATATTTTGTTGTCTAATATTTGAATGCTCGAGGACGCACCTTACGCGGCCGTATTCAGTTTTGTCAATAAATAAGTTAATAATCCAGACGTCCTGTCGATTTAGTAGAATCTCAAGGCTGCGGCTGGATGTCGGTTAGTCGCAAGTTCGAGTCACCTAACGGCTGCAGTTAATTTTATCATTGATATATATATATATATATATATATATATATATATATATATATATATATATATATATATATATATATAATATATATTAATATATATATATGCGAACAAGCCTGAATGGTTCCCCAGGACTATATGCGAATGAATATATATATATATATATATATATATATATATATAATATATATATATATATAATCACATTAGTGTGATTTATGTGTAAATAACCCGGTTTCAAAATCAGTATTTATCCCCCTCCTTTCAAGTGATGAAAGGAGTAGTGTGAGGTAAAGGAGAAGCACCAGGTTAAGAGAACGGGTTTGTTGTTTTACATTCAACTACTCTGAAAAAAAAAAATCCAAATCCCCGGCACAGGAGCGGGGGTGTAACTGTGGGAGGGGGTTTGTAAAGGGAGTACAATTTGAAGTGACGGGTCAGGTGTCAGCAAATGAACTGTTAAATGAACTGTTGAACTGTCAAAGATCAAGTGCATGTTCAGTCAGGTGTACGTTAAGAGTTAGGTGTAGGATAAGGGGGTCTGAACCGAAGTATTAGAGGGGTCAACACTAACTCTTCACCGCCACCAACACACAATCCTCTTCATCACTACTAC
>WNGS01135237.1:15448266-15466767 GCA_020271785.1 Procambarus virginalis
ACCACACACAAATACAGATCATTTAAGAAGAATGGAAGTGCGATACATTATCAGCTATATGGCTGACAGATCCTCCCAACAGAGAGATCAACTCGGCCACCATCCCATCCCACTCACGCACTTCCCCCCCTCCCTCCACACACACACACACACACACACACGCGTACTCTTCCACATCACTTCATGCTAAAAACGACCAACTCTTTAAAAGAGAGAAACCACAGGCAGGCTGGCTTTAGCGATCCCTTGGACGCGCCCCCAAACCAATCCTCGGCCTATTCACCGCCTTCCGTTTCCTGCCGTATTCAGACAGCATTTCTGTTGTGGTGCAGGCATTGTCGGGGACAGCTGACCGATTGTGGCGGCAGGCGGCCGGGCGAGGTGAGGAGGGCATGGCTCAGGGAGGGATGGGTAAAGAGTAGGTCAGGGAAGGTTAGGAAGATGGGTAAAAGAGAGATGAGAGAGGGATTTGGGAGGCTGGAAGAAGAGTGTCACAGGGATAGCTGAGACGGCTCGAGGAAGCAGGGAAGGGGAGACTATATTCCATGTTGGTCTCGAAGGCCACAATTTAGCACAGTAATTATTCGCCTCTCTGATATGAATATCTTAGTAATTAAATCGAGCGTGCAAGATAGTTCACCCTGTTCACCTTGCTCACTTGTCACCCCACACTACACATCACCCAGTCTTATTTGGCATGATACTCTCTGTATTTGAAGCAGAGGTTGAGATGTCAGTGGTTAGCGAGCGTAGTGAAACAAAAAGATCTGATGGTGTTGCTGAGTGGACGGTTGCATGACGAGAATCGATCACTTGATTCCGACTTATTTCTTTTGGTGTGTTGTGTTGACCTAAGACCAGGCAGCTTGTTACAAGAAGTGAACGAGTATCACCCATTTTCATAAGGTTATATAGTCTCGCCGGCATGATGCCTTCTTCTGATAATTACATTTTAAAATTTCACAGGTCGGATAGTTCATATCCATACGAACTTAGTCGCTGTTAAGTGATAGTACTGTCGACCACGTGCCAGGATGATAAAATCCAGTTGTGTAACATTTGTTGTGACTATTTGCCCACATCTTCCTTTCGTCTATCACACGATTCTACAATGGTCCAGGACGGACCGAAACGTCGTCGTTTCTCCCTCTTCTGATGTGCGGCTTGGTCATCATAATAAATATTCTCGACTTAGGCCATGCAAGTTTATACTGTTAGCGACAGTCATGGTCCTTGCGAAGTCATTTGTTTGATGTGTATTTCCCAGTTGTGGCAGATTATCGTCAGTAACAATGCAATTATACTCCTAACGTATGTGTGCCGTGTTTCGATTGGCTACTCGGTCGTCTACAGGCGGAGTCCTATATAATTTGCACCAATTAGAACCCATTTAAATATCTAAGGATATAATTACTCAATTACAGGTATATTATGTTCACCATACAATATGAGAACACTTAATCACTTGTCACCAGAAGTTGCCAAACGGCTACCTTTTTGGGTTACGCCTTTAAAATTACTCCTTCACGAGTAACTATGGGGCCTTATTTGTCATAATTGCCATTGACCTCATTGAGGATGAATTGAGGAATGTTGGGATGCGGATGATCACATAATTGGCTGGCTCAGGCGGCGGGTACCTTTGATGACGGTCAGGGAGGCATAGAGAGGACATGTGTCTGTGTCTGCGGTTGGCTCGAGGGACATGTCTGTGGCTGAGAGGTCATGTGTCTGGTTAGCTGAAAGGTTATGTGTCTGGTTAGCTGAAAGGTCATGTGTCTGGTTAGCTGAAAGAACATGTCAATGGTTGGCTCAAATGGCCATAGTTGACTTAAATAACATGTCTGGAGCAATGGTAGCCTCGCATGCGTCTAGGGCTGTGGTCTTAGGCCAGGCATCAGGGACCGTCGTGGCTTGAACATTCGTTCATTCTTTCCCCGGTCTTTGTCGTTGGGTCAGGCGAGTATAAACGCATTCTCTTTTTTCCCCTATTGTAAGAAGAATTGAGAGGTTGATCTCCAGCGCCCTGGATTTCTAGCGACACTACTGAAGACCTGGTGTCATCTACTGACACAACAAAGAGGCTCTTTTTGTATATAAATCTTCAAAAGTTCAATGTTTGTCGATTGTTATGATGAACCAGATTTTCATCTAGAATATCTGCCACATGCTGTCTCCAGACCCAAATATTGTGGAGACTTGCCAATGGCGCTCTGGTTCTTGGACTTTGAGCGGGAAACTTGCCTGCGCAGGGGCCTAATCCACAAAAAAAGTAGGGAGACAATGAGAGGCTTAAGAGAATGATTTATGGTACCGATGAGTCTCAGACACCGAGGGCCGTGAACCCTCGACATGCGGGCGAGCCGTCACCACGGCAGACTCTCAAAAAGTCCACTACGGGCTCGCCATAGCCCGTGCTGCTTGGAACGTTTTGTTCCAGGTAGCGAATCTTAACAACCACGGCAGACAAGCCTAGCCGAGGCCTGTACGAAGTGCAAACCAAGAATCAATAAAACATGACTTTGAGGATATCATTCGTGTTGAGTTTAAAGTCTCAATGCATCATGATCCGGGGACTGGACCACGACGTATCTGATACAATACTTGGGCTTCGGTGATGGCGATCGAAATTCAGACTGCCGAGCGTATGGTACAAATACAATTCTGTGACGCTAAACACAATGGAAAAGCCAGAAGGGAAAGTGCTGAGGCTCTTTGGCTATCATGATTGCTGAACAAGTGCATTTGTGCATTACTCTTTAATAACACCGTGCTTATCATGCATTAATTACTTTATGAAACTGAACATTATGTCAATGGAATACGAATGTTTAAAAGTGTACAATTTAAGAATTTACGGACGAGGCAAATTTCGTATCTGTGGAGGGAAATGAAGGATATGTGCCACCATGTGTCAAGTGGACCGCAGGCCATGTGCTGCTAAGTGTCAAGAGGACCATAAAACATCTACTATCATGTGTCAAGTCTCCCTAATTTGTCTAACATAAGAATACATTGGCGGAAGGTGAGAATCAGTCATGTGAGGCAGCAAGCAGCAGCTGTGTGTGGCTCAGGTTGAGACCCAAGCCCTCTCAGGCAGGTGTAAGCCCCGACACCTCAGGTTAAGACCCCATGAGCCGGAGTGTATAATGTGTGTAGCCAGCATCACACAAGCTGCCAGTTCTCGTCATTTGGTATCTCCTAACTAGAAATTCACGAACCCAAGCAACGAATTCACGAACCCAAGCAACAAATTCACGAACCCAAGCAACGAATTCACGAACCCAAGCAACGAATTCACGAACCCAAGCAACGAATTCACGAACCCAAGCAACAAATTCACGAACCCAAGCAACAAATTCACGAACCCAAGCAACGAATTCACGAACCCAAGCAACGAATTCACGAACCCAAGCAACGAATTCACGAACCCAAGCAACGAATTCACGAACCCAAGCAACGAATTCACGAACCCAAGCATCTTTCCGTGCTGGAAAGATGGGAATGATTAAACACATTAACTATTTTCTTGCGGAATATACATTCTGTGTATATATGTAGGAATCGACCGCATAATATATATTTTAGAATGTATCATAATATTGCTAAAAAGCAATCAGTCATTAGAAAACTGACGCCATAGTTATATCAAGGTAAACATCAGTGATGTACTCGGCTCAGATAAAGATGATCTTGTGCAGGCCGAGACGTTTGGGCATGTGCCCTAGCGCCTAATGCTTTTTTTTAACCTAGCAGTAAATAGGTAATCGTGAGATAGTTGAGATGTTGTTGGTAGCTTCCTGGGGAGGAGTAGGTAACTCAGTCTAACGTTAGCTGAGAGTATTGGTTCTTAACGTTCCAGATGTTGTTGTTGTTAAAGGTTTGCTACCTGGAACAAAGTTCCAAGTAGCACGGGCTATGGTGAGCCCGTTTGATCGTGTTCTTGCCTTAACAATCCCGGGCTCTTCCAACTTCTCTCCACCATAATCCAGGAAAAAAATATTATTAAATTGCTTCATTAGTTATGCTTTATTTGTACAAAAGTAATTATTACAATTCAGTTGAGCTACAGAACTAGTAGTGGACGCTACAAAATAGTGAAATTCATCATCACAGCGCATATATAAATACACATCAAAGTACCGTATGTAAATACATCACAAAAGTACCATATGTTAAACCATTGTAGAATGCTATATTAAATATGTCATGAAAGTGCCATATATACATTCATCATCAAATTGTCAATTCTAGATACATCATAAAAATGGGCCGTGTATAAATACGTCATCCAAGTGCCTACTTTGGGGTTACCTCACCCCGTCCTCCCAAGGTTTCCCAACGTCGTATTAAAGAGAACCAGAGAACCCTAAACAGAAAACGGGATATTATGTCAATTTTGCGAGCCGCTACTATATTTTAGGAAGACGATTTTTGCCCTTAGGTAAAGTATACGTCAAAATTTCGACGTTCTATTAGGAGGACGGGTTGGTAACACCTTGTGGTGGTTCCGGGATTCAAGGTCCTCGCGGCCCGGTCTCTGACCAGGCCTCCTGGGTGATGGTCTGGTCAACCAGGCTGTCGGACGCGACTGCATGAAGCCTCACGTACAAATCACAGCCTGGTTGATCTGGTATCTTTTGGAGGTGTTTATCGAGTTCTCTCTTGAACACTGCGAGGGGTCGGCCAGTTATGTCCCTTATGAGTAGTGGAAGCGTGTTGATCAGTCTCGAGCCTCTGGTGTTGACAGAGTTCTCTCTCAGAGTAACAAAGTGTCATGTAGAAATACATCATACAAATGCCATATATAAATACGTCATACAAGTGCCATGTATAAATTCATTATTAAAAATGTCATTTGTTATAAAATCCATGTTTTGTATCTTCACTTACATTAATGATTTTAATGTTTTAAATGATGTATATAATACATTTATATAATTTTTGGTATCGTCCAAATACGCTTGTTTGTTCACGCCATAGTTTGGTTTGGGCTTAAGACCTATTAATCTCTACGCTCGGTTACTAAGGCCACCACAACGACTTACTGACCAAGTAAATTTTACTCCTATACATAGTCCTGTACTGAAACTTTCAGGGGGTACATTCACAGTGAAATAGGGAATTCCGAGAACCACAGGCTGGGGCGAGGATGCAGAAAATTTGAGCAGGGAACGGGGCACAAGTCGGAGGAGCAGGGGAAGAGCCCGGTGGCTACTGGGGTTCAGTCTTGCGGCTGTAGATGAGTGGGTTGGTGGGGTTCACATGATTGCTGGTAGTTCAGTGCACACACACACAGGAGTTGGCGAGGCTGGCCCCAGGCGTTTGGTCAAGGAGGGGGTGGGGGGGGGGTAGCAGCCGGGTGTTACAGGAGTCAATATTGGAGGCTTAGGCCTAGTTGTTAGAGTTTAAAGTCCGATAGAAAATACATCTTGGTTTTCTATTTTCTTACGTCTTTTACTATGAAACGTCTTGCCCAGATCAACACACTATACAAATTTTTACTTCATGATATATATTGCCAAAAATAAAAATTATTAACTTCTGCTTTGGGACCATTCAAGCTTGTTCGCATATATATAATACATATATGTATGTATACATGTATATATCAAATTAACGCACATCCACCTGCGCGTATGGGCTCATTTACACCATTTAAACCTCAAAGGATAACAGTTGTCCCGTTTATGACTTTTATCGCGCCCTATTAACCCACAAAGCCTAATACAACACAGGAACTTGTAAAGCACACCGCAATAACGGCTCATAAGTCACAGTGTATTGATCGTGAGGTGAACAAGGGGCTCCCCCGGTCACCGCCTCGCTGCTCCGTCAACATTATAATCGTCTCATGAACGCGTTCAATGGGACGCCAGCAAGACAGACCCTCCCTTATCGATCCCAGGATCGGATTAAGGTAATGGCTGCCTACTCACGCGTCAAACGAACCCGTCAAGACGTATATTTTACGTCTTTGTGAGACTTTAAGAGTCAAATATTGGCTGTGTCCATTACTAAAGGTAAGTGTGGCGCTGCAAGGTGCAGGTATTGATCTGGTGTTGAGGGGTGCTATTGTTACCCGGCCACACGGACCTATTGCTCCCTCCAGCCTCGCTCGACTTGTGAAAATGAAGCAACATGAAAGTAATAATTAGTATTTTAGAATGCCTGCCGCCATAAATTGCAGGAGTAATCAAACTGCAATACAATTCCTGCCTTGATTAATTGGTCAATATCCGGCTTTAAGTCGATGATTGATGCTCCAGTTTCTTAAATGGTCCCATGTGTGCAGCTCTGTTTGTCGGCACTTTTCATCGGTGCCAAATCCACTCAATTTTTATATGCCTCCTGTTTTTTTATATATATATAATTATATCATATATATATATGTGTATGGAAATGTCTGTTCGAGGTTGGAGGCCACAAGGGGAAGAGGGGTGAAGGCGGGGAGACAAGGGTAGGGAGGTGGGGGTGAGAGGGGGGAAGAGTGGAAGGTTGATATGGGGGGGGGGGGAATGTGAGGTACATAAGAGAAGAGGGGGGGGGAAAAAAGAGAACAGACACTTAGGGCTAGTCTCACCCAACTTTTCAAGATGAGACATGGGTGGTATGGGACTGTCATAAGCCAGTTAGGGGGGGGTAGGGCTTAGGCACCCCTTTTAAGAATGATCAGCTCCTATTCTCAATACCAGCACCTCCTCTGATGTCTGAAATGAGGTTTTCTTTCATACAAAGTTTTATACAGAGTTTATTAGCACTCTCAGCTGCTAATAAAATCACAACTTAATATGTAACCTCAACTTTTTTCAAGTATGTTGCATCAAAGTAACAGTTGTGAAAATAACGAGTTACGTTTTGTGATTCCTTGGAGTGTTGTGAGTGAGGGGGAGGGGGAGAGAGATGAGGAAGGGGAAGAGTGAGGGAGAAAAGTGGGAAGGAGATGTTGGGGGAGATCGAAGGAGAGGGGTAGAAAGGTAAGGAAGGTGGGAGAGGGAAGAAATGGCAGAGCAGAGGAGAAGGGGGGATAGGAGAAGAGAGGGGTAAATGTGAGATAGGGGGGGAGAGGGTATAGTAGGGGAGAGCAGAGGAGAAGGGGAAGAGGAAAAAGGAGAGAGGGGAGAAGGTAGAGAACTGTGGGAGAGGGAAGATAGGGGAGGAGGTGAAAGAATCCTAGAGTGAGGATTGGAGAAAAGAGGGTGCGAGGGGAAAAGTGGGGGGAGGTGGAAGAGAGACCCCCCCCCTGGCACCAACAGGTATCCCATCTGGTATCTATAAGAGGATGTATTTGTGTAAGGTTGTAGGCCAGACACTTGGGGCTAGTCTCACTAAATAGTGCAGGGTGACTGGTGGGTGCTGGGGGACGGTCATAAGAGGGTCAGGGTTGTCTTCCATAACACTCTTCATGGCCCTGATGAAGTCAATGAGGCAAAGACGTGCCAAAACTGGTGTTCTGATAACATATTTGCATTCTGGAGGTTTCCAATACTTAAAAGGCGCAACCTTTTGGGGATTCACCACACGTTGGTTCTACACCAAACTCGATAAAACGTTTATGGGCGATTGGTGGATATTTTGGCACTNCTCTCTGTTTGGTTATTTATTCATGGATATCTCGTCTATTCTGTATCTTTTCCGTTATCTCCAAGTATACAGAAGCGAACATAATATTTATTCACTAGAGGTGTCTGAACATAGTTTCGTTAGTGTACATCGGAAGGGGAGGCCGAGAGCGGTGCTGCACGGCGGGTCACAGGGAGGGCGAGGGAGAGCCAATTGTCAGGCGCGAGATTTTGATATTCTGTTTTTGAAGTGCGGACCTTTGATGAACACGGCCGGTGCCTAATGTGAGGGAAAATCGCCCTGCCGAGGAACTGGAAGTTGATGAACACTGTCCGCGTTCCCACAGCCACTGTGGGTGTGTGGGTAGTCCAGCTCCCACACGCCCAGACACTGTGGGAGTGTTGCTAGACTAACACCCACACTCCCAGACACTGTGGGAGTGTTGCCAGACCAACACCCACACTCCAGACACTGTGGGATGTTTGCCAGACCAACACCCACACTCCCAGACACTGTGGGAGTGTTGCTAGACTAACACCCACACTCCCAGACACTGTGGGAGTGTTGCTAGACTAACACCCACACTCCCAGACACTGTGGGAGTGTTGTTAGACCAACACCCACACTCCCAGACACTGTGGGAGTGTGACCTATCTTTCTCTCTTGTCATATTATCGTTATTTTACCATAGAACTCCAGTAGGTTTGTTAGGCATGATATCTCTTCCCTGAAGTAGTGTTGGTCTTGGTAAACATGTCATCTCTGGATGATTACTCTTTCGAGAACTGTGCAAGGATGGCTTTGTTGTGCTTACGGGGTTGAGCTTCAGCTCTTTGGTCCCTCCCCCCGAGTGTTTGGGTGGCCGTGTGTGTAATTACTTGGATGCTTTCGCCTAGATATGTTTGTAAGTGTCCAGTAACGGCTGCTCTTAAGTCCCTCCTGTTGTCCATTAGTAGTTTAATTCTGTTACTCGTTTTTCAACTTGCCGAGTTGTAGAGAGTTCAGAGCCGGTAAATGAACATATTGGCCGGGATAATGTGTAATATGTTGACTGGTACTAGGCCAGGTATTGAGACTGGCCATAGTCTGGGGCGAGGCCAGGTGCTGTGACTGGCCATAGTCAGGCACGAGGCCAGGTGCTGAGACTGGCTACATAGTCAGGCACGAGGCCAGGTGCTGTGACTGGCCATAGTCTGGCACGAGGCCAGGTATTGAGACTGGCCATAGTCTGGCGCGAGGCCAGGTGCTGTGACTGGCCATAGTCAGGCACGAGGCCAGGTGCTGTGACTGGCCATAGTCAGGCACGAGGCCAGGTGCTGTGACTGGCCATAGTCAGGCACGAGGCCAGGTGCTGTGACTGGCCATAGTCAGGCACGAGGCCAGGTGCTGAGACTGGCTACATAGTCAGGCACGAGGCCAGGTGCTGTGACTGGCCATAGTCAGGCACGAGGCCAGGTGCTGTGACTGGCCATAGTCAGGCACGAGGCCAGGTGCTGTGACTGGCCATAGTCAGGCACGAGGCCAGGTGCTGTGACTGGCCATAGTCTGGCGCGAGGCCAGGTGCTGTGACTGGCCATAGTCAGGCACGAGGCCAGGTGCTGTGACTGGCCATAGTCAGGCACGAGGCCAGGTGCTGTGACTGGCCATAGTCAGGCACGAGGCCAGGTGCTGTGACTGGCCATAGTCAGGCACGAGGCCAGGTGCTGTGACTGGCCATAGTCAGGCACGAGGCCAGGTGCTGTGACTGGCCATAGTCAGGCACGAGGCCAGGTGCTGTGACTGGCTATAGTCAGGCACGAGGCCAGGTGCTGTGACTGGCCATAGTCAGGCACGAGGCCAGGTGCTGTGACTGGCTATAGTCAGGCACGAGGCCAGGTGCTGTGACTGGCCATAGTCAGGCACGAGGCCAGGTGCTGTGACTGGCCATAGTCAGGCACGAGGCCAGGTGCTGAGACTGGCTATATAGTCAGGCACGAGGCCAGGTGCTGTGACTGGCCACAGTCTGGGGCGAGGCCAGGTGCTGTGACTGGCCATAGTCAGGCACGAGGCCAGGTGCTGAGACTGGCCATAGGCTGGGGCGAGGCCAGGTGCTGAGACTGGCTATATAGTCAGGCACGAGGCCAGGTGCTGTGACTGGCCATAGTCAGGCACGAGGCCAGGTGCTGTGACTGGCCATAGACTGGGGCGAGGCCAGGTGCCAGGTGCTGTGACTGGCCATAGACTGGGGCGAGGCCAGGTGCCAGGTGCTGTGACTGGCCATAGTCAGGCACGAGGCCAGGTGCTGTGACTGGCCATAGTCAGGCACGAGGCCAGGTGCTGTGACTGACCATAGTCAGGCACGAGGCCAGGTGCTGTGACTGACCATAGTCAGGCACGAGGCCAGGTGCTGTGACTGGCCATAGTCAGGCACGAGGCCAGGTGCTGTGACTGACAAGCTATTTAGCTCCTCGCGCTCAATTTATTCAATAATAGAAAACGTAGATTTCAAGATAGCCTCACCAGAAACAAAACCACAAAACGGTCTACCAATATTCTTCCTGAAATATGTTTAACATTGCTTAAACAGAATGTTTTTAATTGTATCGGATTGAAAACATTAATGATAACGGTTATTAATCTGTTGTAAAATATATGAATATATGACAAACATTTTTTAAAAAGCATTACATAAAGGACATCTAGCCTCGCCATACATTAGGCTTCAGAACGCGTGAGTTAAGGCTAGTAGATGTTTTAGTGATGAGGCTGTTTGGTCAGCCTCTGGAGGGCTGTTAAAGCCACGTGGGCTTACTGACCAACCAGCAAAAATACTTAAACCCTGAACATAGTCTAGGAGGAGGCGATGAGAGTTGCCACTTGAGAATCGACTTGAGAATGGTCCAGGACGGACCGAAACGTCGTCGTCCCTTCACCTTCCAGTGTGTGGTCTGGTCAACATAGTCCAGGACTAAAGTAGGCTATTGATGCCCTGAACATAGTCCAGGACTAAAGTAGGCTATTGATGCCCTGAACATAGTCCAGGACTAAAGTAGGCTATTGATGCCCTGAACATAGTCCAGGACTAAAGTAGGCTATTGATGCCCTGAACAGAGTCCAGGACTAAAGTAGGCTATTGATGCCCTTAAGATAGTCCAGGACTAAAGTAGGCTATTGATGCCCTTAAGATAGTCCAGGACTAAAGTAGGCTATTGATGCCCTTAACATAGTCCAGGACTAATGTAGGCTATTGATGCCCTTAACATAGTCCAGGACTAAAGTAGGCTATTGATGCCCTTAACATAGTCCAGGACTAAAGTAGGCTATTGATGCCCTTAACATAGTCCAGGACTAAAGTAGGCTATTGATGCCCTTAACATAGTCCAGGACTAAAGTAGGCTATTGATGCCCTTAACATAGTCCAGGACTAAAGTAGGCTATTGATATATTCACATCCTAGTAGTGGGTATACCTTTTGGAACACATGTGTACCTTAGTGTGTGTGGACGGAGTAACTAAGTATATATAATGTCTGCGATCCTTATGATGAAAAGAACTAAGAATACAATATAATATTTTCTTATAAAGTAACCTTTTATTATAGAAAATCTAAACATTAATGACCATTACGGGTGAACAACCCAGTTATTCAACGCTAAACGACTCTCTTTCATCTACATTTTATGTTTATTATTTACCGGCTTTGTTAAGTTACTGTACTGCTAAAAGAAAACAAAATCGTAACGTATTATATATTTAACGAATTTTTTTGTTCTCGAGTTATACAAGGAAAGAGTATCACGGCTTTACCTTCTGAGGCACAGTTACGTATAAAAAATAATGATTTTATGGTTTCCAAAATGTGATAAATGATAGAGGTCTTCTGGCGTAACAGTATTCAGTTATTTCCTGTTCCTTAGAGTCATAACGGAGGTGGAGGCCGCTCTAGTACTGCTGACCTGTGAGGATAAAGTTAAGGTAAAGCACACTAAGTGAATGAAAGCAGCCTTGGGCCGCTCATCACCCACCGTGATCACTTGGCCATGATGGAACAATTAGCGTAGGGCCCGTGGAGCCCTCGCCGCCCAATATGGAGTCGCGGCGGGAGGTTCGCCCCCCAGTGGAGCCTCGCGGAAACTCGGTTACGCGTCGCGCGGCGGGAGTCGGGCCCGTCCTTGTACCTTACGGCCCGTTCGCTGCCCGGCTAATTGATTAACGAGACAGTGTTAGAAAATAATCAAGTTTGGAGAAGAGGATTGATGTCAAGAAGGCTGGATGGCCATGTGGTGAGCTGCCTGACGACCTCATGATAGTGACGGAACACGATTAATAGGATATAAAGCTTCTCCGAGGCAGCTGGCCCGTGGTGGGGCGCCCGCAGCACCTCTTCCTGAACACCATAAGTCGACCCATGACCCTAAAGTTGTTAAGCAGCCGATACTTCAACCCGTTCTCATAAAGGCCAAATGCTCGTGAATCCTCTTGCCAATCCTCCTGTTATTGAATGGAAGAACATTTTAGGATAAAATGAAGGATAGAAATGGTGCCCAACCACTTGGATGGATGGTGATTGATCGCCGACATGCAAGAAGCGAGGCCGTCGCTCTACCGTCCAGTCCAAGTGGTTGGGATGTTAGAAGGCAAGAGTATTTAACAATTTACTGTACTTCTCCAAAATAATAAAATTAAATATGAAGGTTTCTCCAAGCAGCGTCAGTTGAGTGTCTTAATGCTTTTAATATCTATTGCTTCCCTACCTCTATAAAAGCAGTCCTTCACTAGTTCCATGACGAGTGATTCAGTGACGTCATCCCATGCGTATGAAGAACATATCTGAACATGTGAACAAATAATCACAATGAAAATTCATTATTTCAGAACATGAAGGACCTCAAAGCTCCACAACAAGAACACAATGTCGAAATAAACGATGTAGGTTTATCTATATTCCAATAATCAAAGCTCAACTAAGGGCTAGACACTCGACCCACAAGTCTGAAGATACAAGAACTGACGACTTTTCGGTCCATCCTGAACTGTAGTCTTGATCAGTTCGTCTTTATAATAGCAAGACTTGATAACGATCCAGGACTTACGTTGTCAATTCTTTCATTTCCTTCAGCCCTGTGTTTTGGATGTCTAATTTTCAGTCACGTTATTGTGACTTGCTGTCTGCAGCTAAGAGCTGATGCGTCTGATGATGCATCCCACAACATAATAATAATAATAATAATAATACGAAACCAATTCTCTTGCGTAAAAAAAAAGATTGAATTTTTTTTAAATACTCGGTAAACTGACAACGTTGAAGCCTGGCTATTATATCTGACTATTGTATGTGGCTGTTGTATGTGGCTATTGCCGGAAAAGGAAGAGAAGTAACAGAAAGACGGAGCAACAGAACATAGAGCAACAGATACAGAAGTTAGCGTCAATGTGACAGAGTACAGAACATAAAGGTTGACGGTTTATGACGGAACATTAATGGAGGATGGTGGATGACGGCATGTATTAGACGCCCACACAAAAACAGAATAGACAGACCTACTGTAGATGACTTAAGGGAAAGGAATATGTTGACAACGAGCACATAAGACAGAAGAGCAGTGAGGGCTTGATAAAAAAGAAATAATGTAACAGACGTCGAAGGCACGGGGGTGACACTAGCAGTGCCGAAGGACAGAGCCAAACATGACAGATGATGATAGAAACCAGAGGTGACGAGTGACAAAAGACAGAGCTAGGAGTGACGGACGACAGAGTCAGGGGGACGGGTGACGGCTGACAGAAGGGAGCCAGGGAGGACAGTGTGTATGTGTGTGCTGGAGGTCGTGTTGCAAGACAGACCCCCACCAGGAGGCCGCGTTCCGCAACACCCAATAAAAGAGAAGCCATGGGGAGGGGCATTGCATCCCCTGCCAGGGATCACACTTGCAGACGTATGCCCACGTTCCTCACGCTACCTGCACACTCTCCTGCCACGGTGAGAGAGAGTAGAGAGAGAGAGAGAGAGAGAGAGTAGAGATAGAGAGTAGAGATAGATGTGCTGAGGAGGAAAATACTTCTGGCCGAGTGCGAAAAGAAAGGTGGCCTGTTTCCACTGTGAGTGACGGAGTGGAAGGTTAATATATATATATATAAATATATATATATATATATATATATATATATATATATAATATATATATATATATATATATATATATATAATATAAATTAATGACACGCCCAATTAAAGTATTCATAAATTCATATTCATAAAATAAAGTATTCATTTCATTGAAGCAATCTTTAGTGTCTTCAAGGCAGGATGAAAGTGAATACAGATTAGCGGAGGTTACAGTATATTGTATATTTTATGCATGACGAAGTGGGAAGAAGAATGTGCATTTCTGGATTGCTAAACAGCCTTTGAAACATTATCTCAAGAGATTACTTCGCAAACTTAAGAGACAGGCGGGAGTAAATGGAAGAACACTGAGGTGAGTAAGGCATTACCTAACAGACAGGAGTCAGAGAGTCAGAGTGAGGAGCGAGAAGTCAGACTGACGTTGGGCAACAAGCGGAGTACCTCAAGGATCGGTGCTGGAACCCATACTATTTGTCATGTATATAAATGACTTATCGAGGAGTTGAGTCTCGTATGCCAGTGTTTACAGACGATGCAAAATTAGTACGAGAGACAGATGAGGATTGTAAGAGTTGCGTGATGATCAGTGCAACATGATGCATGATCAGTCATCAGGATGAAAAACGTTCATGCAAACTGCACGTGTTGCAAAGAAAGAGAGAGAGTATGATGCTGGGTTTGCTAGTGGTTGACGCCCTGGAGGCCCAGGATCGAATCCTTGAGGGATCATTAGAGTATTGTTGATCATTGGTGCCGCGACTGCACCAGACTCCACAATCAGAGAGAAACAGCAACTAAAGTGCCGTTAATCCCTCTGCCTCTTAACCCTCCCACCTAGGGTTAATCCCACCAATCTAGATGTGAACGCAGTAATAATACAATCACACCTTGAGTATGTAAACTACAAACTACTCTTGCGTTCTAATAAAGAGATCTTCCATTAACTCCTTCAGGGATTTTGTGGTCCTAAAATGAATCAATGTACTGAGCCATAGTTGTACATCTGTGTGTGCTCCTCCGGCGTCCACTGGCTGCACACACACACACACACCTGTGGACTGTGTTGGCTCTTCACGCGACTGTTAACTCCAAGCTTCTGAGCCTGAGAGCTTCGCCTGCCTCCTGTGTACTTCACAAGAGCACGTGGACATCACATATCCATTGGGGGGGGCTTATATTTACACGTGTTGATTTCATTTATACATGTAGCCTTAACTTGAGCATGTGGGCTTTACATGTACCTGTGGGTCTTGGGTGGACGGGGAGGCGTGTGGACGGGGGGCGTGTGGACAGGGTAGGAGGGGTGGTGGACGGGGGGGTATAGACAGGACCATGCGGAGGGCTGCTTGTGACAGGCGAGCAGGGGAACCTTTGTTTAACCTTTCACCCGACTGGGCCAGCCGTTTGGGGGCCCCCTCCTGCCGCAAATGGGGAAGGTGGAGGAGGGAGATGGGAGGTAGCCGAGCATTTTCCATTTGATATTTATTTGATGCACCTGGATATTGCAGCTCTTTGCTGGTGACAGGTTGTCAATATGGGCCGAGAGTCTATTACGACCGCAACTGTGCCTCTGTGTACAGACACGCACGGCCCCCCTCCTTGTATCTTTTTATTGCAGTTGTTGTTAGTGACTCTTCATCAGATTAAACGTTATACAAAGGTTACTTTTTTATTTTTATAGGGAAGTTGGCTTTGAAGTTTTGCAACTTTGTTACTCTGTGACCACCTGGAGGGTCAGGTGGTTGATATGGGTCCACCTGGAGGGTCAGGTGGTTGATATGGGACCACCTGGAGGGTCAGGTGGTTGATATGGGACCACCTGGAAGGTCAATTAGGGAAGAGAAAGGTCGTAAATTTATTACACAGTTGCCAGTGATGAATGGTGTTGTGTGTGGTGACAAGGAGAGGATGGTAGTCCTCCTGTGGCGTCTTCTCTCTTGTGTTGACTTCCTCCAGTGTGTCGACTCTCCTCACTCACCTTGTTTACCTACTTCCAGTATGAAGACTTGTTGTTGTTGTTATAGATTTAGCTACTCGGAACAAGTTCCAAGTAGCACGGGCTATGGTGAGCCCGTAACTTACCTGGCACAGGAGCGGGGCAAGTAGCACGAGCTATGGTGAGCCCGTGGTGGACTTACCTGGCACAGGAGCGGTGGTCGTATGAAGACTTACAGTTATCACTGTTTATAGGAGACGAGGGACAGTTCGTCCATCACTTCACTGCCACCAAACAACGGTGAAAGTTTCCCAGAAAGGTTGCCATAGAAGAGAGTGTAGGTACAGTGTGGTGTGTGCAGGTGGGAGGGCGAGGGTGGGAGGGTGCGGGTGTGTACACCCTCACAGGCAACAACCGTGGCCACTTGTGGTGATCCATCAGCATCACGCAGGTATTGATCCCTCCCCCATGTTGCTCCTCATGCTGGTGTCTCGTGGCTGGCGCCCGCCCCACGCCCACACACGCCCGACCTACGGCCCCACGCCCACTCACGACAACCACCCCCGCCTCTCACGTTTACTCAATTATAATTGCGTCTGTCCCATGATCACTCACTCATACCGCTCGTACGAACTCTCTCCTGCTTCCATCTCGAGCACTCTGCTCTCTCTCACACACACTCACTCGCCACCCACCCATACACTCCTTCCTATCCACTCAAGATATTTTTTTGAGGGGGGGGGAGGATGGTGGAGGGAGGGATAGGTAAAATAACTAAAAAAAAAAAAATCAATAACAGTAAACGATTCGGTGTACTTTAAATTAAAACACATCCACCAGAATCCTTTATAAAATTATAACAGTTCGATACTGTGGGTATGTTGTTGTTGTTATAGATTCAGCTACTCGGAACAAGTTCCAAGTAGCACGGGCTATGGTGAGCCCGTAACTTACCTGGCACAGGAGCTGGGAAAATAACAGGGGCTATAGTGAGCCCTTATTGGACTTACCTGGCACAAGAGCAGCGTACTGTGGGTAGATCATGACTGATGAAGATTAAGCCACCCAAGAGGTGGCACGGGCATGAATAGCCCGTAATCATCACGCGTATAGTGAGATATTCCAGAGTTCGACTCTACCGCGGAGGAAGTGTCAGGTCCTAATTCGGGTTAAGCCAATTAGCGTAGTGTACCCCATGTTCACGCCGGCTGGTCGCCGTAATCCAATTGGTTCAGAAATATCGAGTCCAATGAGTGAGCTTCCCTGCTGTGGCTGACTTGGAGAGCGGGGTGAGCCTAGTGCTCGCCATGGGATCTCTCCTGTAACGCCTCGTATGGGCTCCTGTCATGTGCCTCGGGGGATAAGTTCACAACAGTACTTCATGTATAACTAACCTTGATCATAACTTTTTAAAACCCTGGAAATATTCTTAAATATTTAAAGTCTCCAGAACGGGAACTTTTAAGTAACAGTTGCAAAACTGTTTAAGTAAATCTAAGTCGTAGATTTTGACGCAATAGCCTCTCAATACGTAACGGTTTCTCAAAATAAAATGATAATATTATGTAGCCTGAGATTATTAATAAGGCAGTTCATACTCCTGCCCGACATAGAGAGATGTTAAAAATATTACACAGATATGTGTAGCGCTGCTCTCAGTGTATACAGTTTACTGGCAAGATATGTATCCTGGTTGGTCAGTAAACTTGCATATCACGGCCCAAACCTGCACTAACCTTACTCTAGATGTCAGGATCCTCCCCACCCCCCGTCCAACCACTTGGGCTGGACGGTAGGTAGAGCGACGGTCTCGCTTCATTCAGGTCGGCGTTCAATCCCCGACCGTCCAAGTGGTTGGACACCATTCCTGCCCCCCGTCCCATCCCAAATCTTGACCCCTTCCAAATGCTATATAGTCATAATGGCTTGGCGCTTTCCCCCTGATAGTTCAATCCCCCCCCCCCCCCGTCCCCAAATACACATGCGATCTGAGGATAGGATGAGGGGATTGGCCTGTTGGCAAGGCCTACGATTCTGAAGGGCCTACTTTAAAATAATTTCTTAGTCATTGCCTTGTTTATAAAATCAAGCTGTAGTTGTTGTATTCTGTTGTGTTACTTGTAAGTGCGTCATATACACCGCATGTCCACGCAGTGTATGCCCATACATAAGTCATGTGTGTTTAACACTGATTACAAAAATACTAAATGAGTAGTTTGAAATGGGGCTATATTACATATCTTGCCCAGGCCTTTTCCCAACTTTGTATGGTCATGCGCGCGCGTTCGCTCACACACACACACACACACACACACACACACACACACACACACACACACACACACACACACACACACACACACACACACGCGCGCGCGCGCACACTGTGGTGGAGGCTGACTCCATACACAGTTTCAAGTGTAGATATGATAGAGCCCAGTAGGCTCAGGAACCTGTACACCTGTTGATTAACAGTTGAGAGGCAGGACCAAAGAGCCAGAGCTCAACCCCCGCAAACACAACTAGGTGAGTACACACACACACACACACACACACACACACACACACACACACACACACACACACACACACATACATACACACACACACACACACACACACACACACACACACACACACACACACACACACACACACACACACACACACACAATTATTCCATGACGTTGACAAGAAATGTAGAACATGGCTCCGATAATCTGCATATGTCACCCGCACACCTGCTGGGCCTATATTTACGGCCGTCATATATGGAGGCACCTGTGATCTTGCTCTGTATACGTGTGCATATCTACATTCACGTTTAACGCAATGTGTACAACTTGCAGTTATGTATAATCCCGTTCGTAATACACGTGTATACCTTCGCTCATTA
>WNGS01135237.1:15483166-15528166 GCA_020271785.1 Procambarus virginalis
CATAATGCATACAAAATAATACCTAACTATATGTACTCGGGAAATCTCTGCTACTTGGAAATCTCCGACCTACCGTGTCATGTGGTATCGCTTCGTATTTAAAATATAACATTTTGCAAGCATATCTCTGCAAACTAACAAAATTTATCTAATACAATCTACAGCTGTACTATTTTCTTGCATAATTGTTAGTGCAATTGGCAGGGCTATTGCCACTTCTTGTTCTAACAACTTTTCAAACTATTAACTAGGTACAATTAATACCTAGTTTAGGGGGACTTAAGACAAGCATTCAACCTACATCCCAATCCAGGGAAAGCAAACTTACTGAGGCAATGTCTGTCACCTTTACTAATTAGGTCATACCAGCAACTAAATTATTATACTAAGATTTTTTTGTCTAGTTGCCAAAATCACTTGATTTAACTTTAAAAGGTCGAGTTAAACCCATCCTTTAAGAAAAGCATACAAGCATCATAGCCTGTCAGCTTTCCTGTTTTAAGGGATACATCAAAGAATGTTCACCAAGCTCTAGTGAGATTCAAACTCGTTGCCCAAGACTGCATCAACTATACCAACCTAATCATGCAAGCTTATAAATCGGTTAGACAGCCACACTTTGATGTTTCATCCTAGCCACCCAGACCATTCTGTGCATAATCTCTCGAGGCCGAATTGAATCAAACATTTAAAAAGAGGCTGTTAATATTGGACATATTAAACCTGTTTCAAGTGACGTGTGCTATTTTGCAGTTTTCAGTTACTTGATCGGTAGAGGTGATGCAGTTCTAAGTAGGTATCAAAAGAAGGCACCAAGCAGAGAAAACTATTTAGCACCGTCTGTCACAGGATATTTAAAAGATCTTGAATATCACCAAGGATGCTAATACTAGAGCAAAAAGATACGAGATGAGCAGTGTCAAAGGGCTCCGATTCTCCAAGGATCTTATAATTGGCATTAATTGTTGAACAGAAGGTTTAAACTCAACTTAAGGCTATTGCATGTTCATGATATATACTACACAAAATCATCAAGTTGAAAATATGTACTATGTACATTAAATCAACAACTCTGCTTCCCTGTCAATGCAGCAGCAAATTTGTGCTTAGAATCCAATATGTTAGCACCATTTGGTATTAAATGTACACTGTACTGTATTTTGACCAACTGCTATCTCTTCCAGGCAACAGTCTAGCATTCAAATTACTAGCCCATGGAGGAGGAACAGAGGCAAAGGTACTCTTTCCCCTCCTCCAACTCCCATACCTAACAACCCATCGTCCCAACTAGTATGTTGTATTTTTCATGTAATCAATAAATCCATTAAATTTGTAAAGTATTAACAAAAATTAAAACATCAGAATATTGAAGTTTTTTATGCAATGGTCTTGAAAGGTTATGTGGGTTGCTTGGATTCATATGTTATGGGTTAGGCAAAACAGTTGAATATTTAGTAGAGTTGCAAAGAGAGAGAATGGGCTGGAGATAGTGTTATCAAACAAATACGTTTTAGTAGGGTTTCCCAGCTCTAGCCTTTCAAGTTTGTCATGTATAAGGAGTATAGGTGGACGGTAATTACAATAAAGACTTCATTTCTCAGAAATTCTCAATTGCTACAATGCTCTCTTAACATATTTATCAATACTGCAATGAACACTGGTATATTTATTACCAACTATTATACAGTGTTTAAATTTTCACACCGTTTAATAGTATTAATGACAATGCAGTAATTATAATAGTATATTACAGCCACAAATATTTGTATATACTCACAGCGGCTGGTACACTTCATTCTAAAAGATGAGATCCGGTCTTTCATTCCTTATGACTACAGTAATAATTATACAAAGAGAGACTTGTATTCATGTGGCAAAACTCCTCTTCGAGGATAAAACGTGTGATTAATAGAATAATCATTTAGGTTAGATAGCCGAGATGTGTAGATGTCGGCAAAGCGGAAGAGACGACGGGAGAAGTATGTCGGATTATCATGAGTTCTGAAGACACTGCCGAAGTGTTGATTAAATATCTGCTTTGACTTCTTTCTGTTGAGTTATAAAACAAAGGTAAGTCAGCTAGTTACAAGAACAGTTTACTTTAACAAGCCACACACAAGTAATGAAGAAGCCCAAAATACAATACAGATACTAAGAAAGAATAGTAAAAAGGACAAAGTGAGAAGTGGACAAGTATGCATAATATAAAGAGAAAAGAAGATAAGAAGAGTGTCATTAAAGTAGCAGGAACAGAAAAACAGACCAATGAACAAAAACATTAACCTCCAACATGCTAAGCTGGTTACAGTTAAATATTATCGTATGAAAAACATGTGAAATTAACTGTACCAGTACAATATACAATATTACAAATTATTTGTATACCATTTATGGATAACCCAGTCACTCAAAATGTCCATCTTGTGCCTTGGCACGATGGTACTAATATATCCCAGCTTTTGGACATGGCCACCAAGATTGACAGCTCTTACTTTAAGGCAGCAAGAGGAGGAAACAAGTTCTCTTTAGAACACAATTAATGAGCTCCAATATAATTTCCGATTCTTACCCCATTTCTCTACTGCTAATGTTGTATACAATACTCATTATACACGATTGTAATCATAACTCAAATTACTGCAATTTATCAATGTATATATTTGTCACTTTTTATTTATTTATAACTAGCTGTTCACCTTGTAATATAATATTTACTGCAATTTTTTGGGGGAGCTTTAAGACTTGCTGGAAATGCTATGTGTAACATTGGTTTTGTGAGAATGTACCCGTTAACTGCCAAAACCTGCAATAACAACCAATTGTATATTCTTTAGTATAAATCAATAAACCTATAATTATATGTGGGAAAGAAAAGTTATTACCCAATTAGCTGTGATTTCTGATATTACCTTTGTAAGAAGTCTTTTCTGTCTCAGAATAGGTGAAATGAAAAGGTTGTATACAGGTTGCATCTCTCACAAGTCAAGCCTAGCCTGAGGGAGAAGAAGAACTCCCAGAACCTCATCAAGCAGGTATCAAGCAGAAGGAAGGACAATCAAAATTCTGATCATGGGGTTTACTGTCAAGTAATTCCTAAGCATCTATAACAAGGTCAGTGGCAGAGAATAATTAAATGCTTTCATCTGACTTTCAGGTTAAGTACACAATTGATTGATCAAGTGACAAACCTACTCTAGAATTCTTACCCACTATCTCAATGATAGCCACATTAACCACAGCATAAATAATCTCTAACCTGTTGATGCCATAAATACCAAAACAATGGTACAGTTCAAAATACAGCTGGAAAAGATCTCAGGAAGCATGTAAGAGGACCTTCCACAAACTAATGATTTCAGCCATTAATCTAATGGCTAATCCACTTCAGCAATTAGAGATGATGGCCATCAGGCATATTTAACTTATCTTTTGAATTTATGACCACTGATGTCAAAATTTGATCTCTGATTTCTCAGAACAGTAACTAGATATGAAGGGGCCCTTTAATTAATGCTCACCTAGCCCCCTGTCCCCCTTCCCTCTCACAGCATGCGCTATGAACTAATCCTGTGTGGCCTAGCTGTATCTAGTCTGCCATCCACTATAAAGGAAGTAAACAATGTCCTGGATCAATTCTATGTTTCTATTGTGTGTAGAAAAAGTGCATCAAATACAATCCAACAGACCAGGCAATTATCAGGAAAGCCTAGACCTAAGCCAGACTGTGAGACTAGAACTCTTAAAATTGTCCACAGGTCCTGGTATGAGTAACCAAGATAATATAAAGAGAAAAGAAACAAGATGAGAAGAGTGTCATTAAAGTAGCAGGAACAGAAAAACAGACCAATGAACAAAAACATTAACCTCCAACATGCTAAGCTGGTTACAGTTAAATATTATCGTATGAAAAACATGTGAAATTAACTGTACCAGTACAATATACAATATTACAAATTACTTGTATACCATTTATGGATACAAGCCAAGAAATGTCACTAGTACAAACCACACCATACACTTTATAGGATACAAATACAGTAAATCATGCCTTAACAAAAATAATGTATTAATATTTATTACTAACAATATAAAAATAGTAAAAAAATTAGCAGATAAGAAACTCAAGTGTTGGTATGCATGTACCGAGTTGGTGCAGAGTATCAAGACACTGTGTCCTAATAAATCCTACTCCATTAAATCAGGATTTGTCCAGCAAGCTAAGCTGGTCTACCAATGATTTTGTTCAATCAAGTTTACTCTGTACAGTATTGGAAAAATCCTCACCTTAATTGGTCCCTTTCGATTTCCCACCGTTTGATAATTTTACGAGACTCCTCATCTTCAAAGTCTTGGCTGCTCTCTATCAGAGACTGCAAGATCATCAACCACCCACTCGTTTTCTTGTATTCTTCAGAGTTGAGGCATTGTATCTCATACTGAAAATAATATAAACTTAAATAAAACTAAAGATGCAGTAACAAGGCATTATTTGTAATGCACAACAGATCCTAGAAAACTAACTAGAAACTGGTAATTCTCAAAGCTGGTGATAAGATTTACCTGAGGGCCATCATCTTTCTAGTGGCTTCAATGAGGACAGGAAGCCGGCAGCTTGTCAAAGGTCCCCCCTCACTTGTCTATTTTATCCAGTTGGATTTTGTACTTGAATAAAATAAAATTCAAGTCAAGTTTAAAAGGAAAAAGATTTAGATCTTTGTGTTGTGATGAAACTAAACCAACCAAGCTCAAGATGAGAACTGATAATCATGGAAGTTTTGATCTGAAGACAGTGAATTCATTAATGAAACAATGGAGAGTACATGTTAGTATAAGAATTCTATTCAAAATTTAGGCAACAACACATACTAAAGCTATTTTAAACTTTTCTAAGTAATGAACTAAGAATTCTAGCCAGAATGTTTCCTTGTCCCTTTGGACAGGATGAGTTTTACGCATACAGCTTTCATGCTATTTTTAACAGGCTTAGATATTTTATATACTTGAATCCAAAATTGCAATCTTTAAATCATCTTACTCCATGTTTACCCCTTACTCTTGTAAACTTAAATGAGGCACTAAACATGCATGAAATGCAAGAAAATTATTTTTAAACAAGGCATTTTTCCTATATGAATCTAATCTGGATATTCCATCTTACTCCTCTTACCTCATCTTTAATTGGAAATCATGGCCTGACACACTCATTGATGGTGTACTGAGCAATTTGTCCCTGTGTAGTGTTGGTATTATACATGCACTGCTACTATCTCCATTTTCTTTTGCTTTCTAACGAGATTACTCGTCTAGGTTTGGCTAGAATTTACACCAGCCTGCTAATCTGCCACTAGCAATCAATATGAAAATGGGGATGCTGAACTGGGGCTTAGCCTGCCTTCTAGTGGTGCCACCACCTGGTGAAGGCTCGGTTACTAGAGGTGCATTTTCATTGCTACTGAGAATAATTTGGGTTTCAGTTTTTGGTTATACTATACACGATGTTCCTAGAAACCGACAAAACCCCAAAAATTCATTGTTCCCTGAAGATAGGCAAAACATATTCAGGGACCAATGAAATCACAAGAATATAAATAAATAAATAAATTAATAAATATATATAAATATTATATATATATATAATATTATAAATATTATATATATAAATATTATAAATATTATATATATATAAATATTATAAATATTATATATATATAAATATTATAAATATTATATATATATGTCGTACCTAGTAGCCAGAACGCACTTCTCAGCCTACTATGCAAAGCCCGATTTGCCTAATAAGCCAAGTTTTCATGAATTAATGTTTTTTCGACTACCTAACCTACCTAACCTAACCTAACTTTTTCGGCTACCTAACCTAACCTAACCTATAGAGATAGGTTAGGTTAGGTTAGGTAGGGTTGGTTAGGTTCGGTCATATATCTACGTTAATTTTAACTCCCCCCCAAAAAATTGACCTCATACATAATGAAATGGGTAGCTTTATCATTTCACAAGAAAAAATTTGAGAAAATATATTAATTCGTGAAAACTTGGCTTATTAAGCAAATCGGGCCTTACATTGTAGGCTGAGAAGTGCGTTCTGGCTACTAGGTACGACATATATATAAATATTATAAATATTATAAATATATATATATATGTCGTACCTAGTAGCCAGAACGCACTTCTCAGCCTACTATACAAGGCCCGATTTGCCTAATAGGCCAAGTTTCCATGAATTAATTGTCTTTTGACTACCTAACCTACCTAACCTAACCTAACCAAACTTTTTTGGCTACCTAACCTAACCTAACCTATAAAGGTAGGTTAGGTTAGGTTAGGTAGGGTCGGTTAGGTTTGGTCATATATCTACGTTAATTTTAACTCCAATAAAATAAAATTGACCTCATACATAATGAAATGGGTAGCTTTATCATTTCATAACAAAAAAAATAGAGAAAAACAATTAATTCATGAAAACTTGGCTTATTAGGCAAATCGGGCCTTGCATAGTAGGCTGAGAAGTGCGTTCTGGCTACTAGGTACGATATATATATATATATATATATTATATATATATATATATATATATATATATATATATATATATATATATATATATATATATATATATATATATATATATCTATATATATATATTATATATATATATATATATATATTATATATATATATATATATATATATATATATATATATATATATATAAAGAAAAAAGTCAAGTAGAAGTACTTGTTGAAATACTTTTAAGCCCATCATAGTGCAATGTGTAGTGTGTGTGCCCGAGGAGTTCAGGGATGATGTTGGATCCCACCATCTGGCTTCAATATTTTTCTCTTCTTTAAAGCACTAACATCTAAAATTTTACTTGTATTCTGTGTGTTAACTAATATTTGTTAAGTAGTGATGAGATAACCATATAATTAATATAATGTGTAATATGCAAAAAGATTAGCAGTTATACACACAAAATATAAATTCTTTAGTGTGAATTTGCAATGAAAATCTTTTCAAAACTGCACATTAATATGAAGCTTGAGAATTTATGCAAACCATTGAACAATGCATACATGAATACTATCAGGAATGTCCAAATGTGATAAAAAGTAGGCAAGGCAAACCAATTTATTGTACTACAAAAAACAAAAATAAGTAGTTAGCTTACATCTAACTCCCAGATGATTGCACCTGTTCTCCAGCTGTGATTGAGAGAAACATCAGCTAGATCAGTGTAAGGATGGTCACCAAAATATAAAACATCTTTACCTTGCCAACCCTTCATCTCCTGCAGGTGCCTCAAGTTTCCCTGGAAATAAATACAAAACTACAAGTATGGAGACAGTAGTTGTTGAAATAACCACCACTAAGGATGGCCTTGTCTTGTGGGAGGAGGGGGAAGTGAGCCGAGGTGAAAAGTTCATTCTGTTCAGGTCACTGGATTGCATCCTTAAACTAACTACTGGGACTGCGTGAAAGCACTCAAATTGTGATCCTTGGGATGAATGCGAAATGTTTTGTAACAGACAAATGATAAAACTAGAAGGTCTGTTTCCAAACCTACACAATAAATTAAAACAAATACAATAATTATCATTGGAATTTCAGCAAAAGCTTTGAATAGATAACTTGTGTCTGATGGAGTCATCAGATGAGCCTGGCAGATCAACTCTGAAGGCAGGCAATTGCCAAGAAAGTAATTGCCTACAGGTAATCACCTATGTGACTACATAAGTTTCATTTTTATCCTCTGTTGCCTTAAATATATTTAGTATTGGACACTATCAAATCACAAAATCATGTGTTTCGGTTGGAATATCTTTGGAACTATTTATCTTACAACAAAATATTAAGGCCATATGAATGATATGTGACATGATAAGACAGGAAAAATACAACAGACCAATGAGCTGAGCACTTAAGATGAATGAGATACAGAAAGAAAGGGGTTATAGCTTATGTACAAGAGATGGACCCGACTATGATGCTCTTATTGTGTTTATGGGAATGAAAAATTAATCCACGGAGGCCTATCTTTGACCAAGAAACCAGTGTGGAGAGTAAAGCAAATAATCAAAAGGCAAGATGGAAAATTTGACTTAATGGTGCCAGCATCTCTAAATTTGATGCAGAATTGAAGGGTCAAAGACAATCATGAATGGGATGTGGGTCTAACATACTCTTGAGTCATCTAAATCTGCATCTTGAAAGCGAGTGCCAGAAATAGGGCAAAAATGTGGATAAAATTTTCATAATCTTGTATTTATGGGTACATTATTGCAATAAAACCTACCTCTAAGTAAATTTTGCCTTTATCCAGACTGGTTACTGGTCCCCAGGTTTGAATGTGGATTTCTTCATTGAGTTCACGGAATGGTCTCATGCTATCTGTGAAGAATGCTGGCTTCTTGGCACTAGCAACCACAACATCAAAGTAGTCACGCCAATTCTCTCCTAATATGTAAGACATTCCAGCGTTTCTGGAAGTTTTTAAGCATATATCTTAGGCATTTGATTAATATGTAGGGGTGTCTGTATACTCATCACACCTGCAAAAATATTACAATCTGTCCACGATTACTGCTGCCAGTGATCTTGTGAGAATAATGGCTAAAACATTCTCAGTCATATAGAGAGGAGGGAACTTTTTTACAAATGGAATAAAAGGTGATGAAGATTCAATGTTAATAAGTTGGGGATGTGGCATGGGACGAGGGTATGGACAACTTATTTATAAAACTGTCTGGAAGAAATATCAAACAGGAGAGGAACAAAAAAAAGCTACAGTACAGTACTTTGTATATCCTGTTTTACCATATATATGGCACTAAAATTTTATAATTAATAGTTTCTAAATGGAGGAAAACTTGGCTCAGGATATGGACAACATGTAGGAAAAGGAATGCTACAAAATTAGTTAAAAGAATTATTCATAGTCTAAAATGAATGGCATACATGTAGGACGTTATCTCGAGATGATTTCGAGGCTTAGCATCCCCGCGGCCCGGTCCTCAACCAGGCCTCCTCTTTGTTACACATCCCCAGGAAGCAGCTCATAGGTGCTGTCTAACTCCCAAGTACCTATTTACTGGTAGGTGAACAGGTACATCAGGGTGAAAGAAATTCTGCCCATTTGTTTCCGCCTCCACCGGAGATCGAACCAGGAACCCCAGGACTATGAATCCCGAGCGCTGTCCACTCAGCTGTCAGGCCCTCTTTTTTTTCTCAGGAGATAACATTTTATGAAAATCGTAAAGGACAATAGATGCAGTAGTGGTCCAAATAACATATCTCCCTTCTTGTCACTTTTTGGTATCATATGAACATTTACTCTTGTAAAATGTTAAGATTTCATTTCATGGAATGCTAAATTTTGTAGAAATTCTGCTTTACATTTCATATAAATTTAGGCATCATTCTTCAGGAAAGAAAGACCAAAATGATTTTAAAAATATTTGAAAACTATAGTAGTAGTTTAGTATTCACAGGCAATTCACCTCATCCTCTGTGTATTTTTCATTTTGTAAGCACAGTTATTTGCTAACTTGTCATTCACCGATGTATCCAGCAGTACTGCTCACAAGACATCCAATTTTATATAATTTCTGTTCCTTTTTAGTGAACCTTACAGCTTTACTATATGGCAGACACTTCCTGTTATTCATCAATTTATTTATCAACTTGAAGGGTTAAAGATGCTTCATTACGATGATTGTAATCATTAGATTTATCTACCCAACTGCAATACATGTAATAAACTGGAAAATGGATTCATAGGCAAATGCAAAACAAATTTGGCACCTTTTATGCAGCATCAATAAACTGAAACACAAGAAATAAGATGCATTAAACAATAATCTCATACTTACACAAAATAAAAAGGACTGTTGGTGATGATGAAAATTTCTTTATTATGCTTCTTTAGCCTATCAAAAAACGTGACAAGGTTTGGGTCTTTGATTAAATATTCACTGATGTTCCGACTACAATGCGATGCATCTCAGGGTGTATACTGCCAATGGCTGCCTGTAAATACACAGATAATTAAACTTGCAGCTGAAAAAAGGTTGGTTAAAAAAAAATTACAACCTATATTGTACTTATATTGGCTGCAGAAGCTCTCCATTCCACCAATTAATAAATGCAAATACAATTCGGACACAAATGTTGTTAGAGCCAACTCTTGGTACTAAAAGAGTTATCTTGAGGTTATCTCGAGATGATTTCGGGGCTTAGCGTCCCCGCGGCCCGGTCCTCGACCAGGCTTCCTTTTTGTTACACACCCCCAAGGAGCAGTCCGTAGCAGCTTTAACTCCCAAGTACCTATTTACTGCTAGGTGAACAGGGGAATCAGAGTGAAAGAAACTATGCCCATTTGTTTCTGCCTCCGCCAGGGATCAAACCTGGAACCTTAGGACTGGGAATCCCGAGTGACTATGGAGAAATGGTCATACCTGCCTATGCAAAAATCATTCTATAATTATTAATTTGTATGAAAATGTAAGAAAACATGAAAATAAGTGAATATTTATTGTTTCTCTTGGTGGAGGGAGGCACTCTGCAAGGCTGCGTCTGGCACTTGTCAACGCCTGGTGCTCAACTTTGCTGACACTTCCCGATTTATCCTCCAATGTTTCACTGATTGTTTCATCACTTATTTCATTATTTAAGTCCACAGAGCTATTATATCCATATTTGCATCATACATGTAAAATCCAGACAATATTTATTTAAACTGTCACATGGCAATGACCACATTTCCTAGTAACATTCATGATGATAACTGCATTTGTACCATGAAATGGTGGCAGGATTGTATTCATGGGTCAAGGTAAACTCCATTACATTCACACAGATCTATTATATCCATATCTGCATCATGTAAGTACAGTAAATCTCAGACAGTAATTGTTTACATCTGCATACGATGATAACCTTATTACCCTGTGAATCAACAATTGATGATGTTTGCAGCCTAAGGGTTAAACCAGGTTCTTTTCCAGCTGGGTTCCACTGTATTATGAAATAGTAGAACAGTACAATATACATTAGAAATATATAAAATAGCACAATAGTCTAATAAAGGTGAAAACTGATCAATTAGGCAATCTAAACCAGGTTTTACTTCTATGGGAAATAAGGAAGAATGGGGTAGGGGAAGATTTTGTTTATACTGTGCCACAATTTACAGTAGTTAAAAATGCCTTCCAAGGAGGCATCAAGGAAATACGACGAGGTAGTCTTGCAGTATCACATTAAAAACCACATCAAAAATCTAGAAAAATAACCCAATTCCAATGCAGACGAGTCACAATAACGTGGCCGAAGATACGAGAACCAAACCACACATCAGAAAACAAAGAAACAATGACGTTTCGGTGTGTCCTGGACCATTATCAAGTCATGTGACATTGGTCCAGGATGGACATTATAAAGAACCATGATAATGGTCACAACTTGATAATGGTCACAACTTGATAATGGCCCAATTCCAACAGGAAGCACAATTATTATTATTTTTGTTTTGTCTTAAAACTTTCAACATGTATCATGCAAGTCAGTACAATGAGTACAGTATTCAAGAAGTCACATGGAAACATGCACAAAATAACACATCCCTTCCAGGCATACCTATGATGATCAAAATAATAGCTTTGTAAACACTTGCCTTGACATCATTGAAGAGCGGCACTGAATGGTAAGGAATGTTGTTGTCCATGAAGTACTGAGCCACCTGGCTCAGGAGACACATTTCCGGTAACGAGAAGAGATCGGCCAGGTGAGCCATTTTGGTTTGCTGTAACAAGTTGATCAAAATATTACTGAGTATTGAATATATGTATATATATACATACATATACTGTATATTGTACAATTGCGATAAGAATTACCTGTCCAAGAGCGAGTGATCAGCAAGAACTCTACTCCCAAAGAGGGTAATTCTAATCCATTTAAATGCACTATTGAGGATTAATAAACATTATTAAAAATTCTCAAAACATTTAAAGTTACAGGCGGTTAGTAAAACTGTTAATTATTTTTACGACAAACATGCAGAATCCTTAATCCACATTTTAATAAAGCGTTAAGAGATTAATACAGGATTTTTAACATTAGAAATACTAAAACAGGTTACTAACCAACTGGCTTGGAGGTATTCTACATGCATAACACCGCTTTATATCAGGATGCATCGTGAACAGGGCTCTAAATTTCTTCAAAGCTGCCAGCTGAATAATCTAATTAATAACCTTTAAATAAAAGTTTATGAAGCAAATTGATCCCTATTTCTAAAGTTTGGTCCCTCAAATTTGGTCTGAGAATCAACATTTTCAAGTCAAGATTTGATTTCACTTGATCATTTGAGATTTATAAAACATTTCTAGAAGGCCCCCCCCTCAGTAGCTTCCCAATGCTACAACCCAGAAGTTGACAAACCTTGGATAAAACATCAGGCCTCCGGGGGCTCACATATACCCATTGGGGGATCAGGACCGTAATATGGCCCCAAATGGAGACGAATACCTTCTTTGGAGAGGCTCCATTGAGAGACAGAATTGGGGAATTACTGAGGGGGCCCTCCCAGAAATCCAGCATTGAAAGTAATGAAATGACTCTTTGACAAGTCTTGACACAATCTACTTGAGAATGGTCCAGGACGGACCGAAACGTCGTTGTCCCTTCACCTTCTAGTGTGTGGTCTGGTCAACAAATGACTTTCTTGTGAGCTAATCAGACGCTTGCCTTCCATGCTCGTTTCACTCCTATTCCATGAAGCTGGTCAGAGGTGGATTCTGAGGGGGTCGTGAGCATGTTGGCTGGCTGGCCAGAACCCTGGATCACTGAGGCTGCCATCTGGTAGTGGCCAAGTGTATTTAGGCAGTGATTTTGCCAAAATAATGATCATTTGCTTTGTTTCATCAGGGATACAAATTTTTCCAAGCAATTGCTAGTTTTGGAATACAGTTTTGCTTTCTGGTGGGATTTTCTTGGTACTGTGATGATTTCTGATCACCAGGCTCCCCTTCACCTTTTTGAGGGAAGGGGCCAGATTCTGGTCCTGGTTCCTGGTAGGTATTTGTGGGTCCCAGTGGCCTGTGTGCTTCCCCGGGGCATTGGGAACTACTGAGTAACCCACCAGATAGAGGCATTTTAACACATTCATTGCTGGATTTTTCTCAACTTTAGAAACACTACATGAACCACAAATGTAAAAACACAAATCTTAGAATTCTGTGGAGAGATTTCTCATCAATTATAAATTCATGTTATTATATCCTGTATATCTCTCAAGATTGGAAAATTGATTTACAGTTCTTAACTACCCAACCAGAATTCAATCAGGTGAGGCAAGTTAAAAGTCAACTATGTAATATTTATGCATTATGAAATAGCTAGATATGCTCTACAGAAGTCTATTATTATAGCAAACATAGGCCTTGGGGAATGTCTTTGCACTTGTGTGTCTGATTTTTCAGTTTCCAATGAAGGATATTCTTAAATCTCATTTACACTTATTGCATTTTATGCCTTGACTATTATAAAATATGAAACAGGAGAGTAAATGTAATTAGAGTGCAAATAAGGAACAGTATTTTAGTATACAATAACCAATTATTTGTTTACATATCATGCTGCATAACAATTAACACACATTCTTTAAGGTACCAAAATTAATAAAAATAGAAGAATCAGATAAGAATAATGAATCTAGCACACCTTCAGATATTCCAATCCAATAGAAATTAAAACAGACTGGTAGCGGTTTCATGGATAATATTATATATGAATGAAAATATTACAAGTGGTCAGAGACACGCCTAGAATTTTAGTAGATTAAGAAACAAAATACAGTAAGATTTTTGAGTGAAATGAAAAAGCATCTTTCCGAGTAGTGTAGATCATTTGGTAGCACCATAAGGCAAGATCTAATGTGTTTATTGGCCGGATTATGAGACAGGTAGGTAGTGATATTCATCCCGGCATCACAAGGAATTTTATATCATTCTAGCATTGTCATGTTGAGGTTCTAGAGGGTCACTTAAGATCATTCAATTCCACCCAGAATAAATGAGCACAGTTTACGCATAGTTCTTACAGTATTGAGACAAAAGCCTCATGCTTCCACGCAGGCACATGAGCAGTTATTAAGAGTTCTCTGCCAGCATTGTCAAGATAGCTAGGAATGGCTTTGCATTTTAAGTATTTTCACTTCTTGGTCATTCTGGGCTGGAATGAGTTATCTCCATTGACGCTAGAACCTTGTTATGACTAATGAGATGCTTTCAAATTCCCTGTGGTGCCAGTTATAGAATATCACCCTCTGCTTGTTTCATGATACAGGGTACTACTGAACAGATGCAGCAGATCTTACCTTTGTAGACAATGAAATGTAACAATTACATGTGAGTAGAAAGTTTGCAAAGCATTAAGGAACAAAGTTGAGATACAATAGAAAATAATGGTATCAAATAATAATTGTAAAATATATAAGCAATTACAGTACAGCAATAGTTTAAAAGGATTTATATATTAATACTGAATAGTGAAGGAAGTTGGAATGCAATATTATTGGAGCCTAGCTCAGTGGGACAAAGTGAAGTAAATAATGAGAAAAAGAATTATCGTAATGAGGAATTTATGGAAAATAACACTTTACAGAACTCCTTTCTCGGCAGAATCCTCCATCTGCCATCTAAGATAAGAGCTGATGTGCCTTAAGACCATGCTAACAACACAGTTAAGCAGGATGACATTCTTGGCACCAGCACCACAGGAAATTTTACATCATCCCTGCACAGTCATAATATCATGCGAGAGTCTCTAGAGATACCTCATTCTAGACAAAAATTGGTCTTATTATGCAACCCACAACAGTTAACTAATGAATACCTATTTACTGCTAGGTGAACAGATGCAGGAGGTGTAAGACAACCAAAGGAAAATTCACAGAACATGCAAAAAGCCTCTCCAAGTCCTCTCATGGCTACAGAGACTTACCAACAACAGGTACTTGCTAACTGCTCGTTTGCCTGTCTGCTCTGAAGAACAAAGGAGGCATCTCATCACCAGCTCAGCAAGTGTCTGCATAAGCAAGTGGTGAAAGATGGGATGACACAGGAACTGAAGCACCTCTTGAGGCTCAAGTGATGGAAAGTGAACCCCCCAAAAGTGATGGAAAGTGAACCTCTGAAAGTGATGGAGAGTGAACTCTCGAAAGTGATGGAAAGTTAACCCCCAAAAAGTGATGGAAAGTGAACTCCCAAAACTGATAGAAAGTGGACCCTGAGCAGCACACTTCCAGTCCTGAAGCTTCAGTTCACAGGTCGAAGCCACAAGATAAGCCAGATCCTTCCCAAAATAAGCTTGCGCAAACGATGCAAAACCTGGGAACTGAGGGGTCAGATCTAATATGTCCATGTAGAAGCTTCAAACCTGGTACTAGCAAGCATAATGTGACTGCCAAAACTGACTGGCCACTCAAACATCACTCCCAATTTAAATCCAAGAGCAAAACGAACTTTTGGCCCAATAGGAAATAATAGTAGATACTGTAGATGGAATGTCTGTCAGGGACAAAAAAAATACTCTGAATGGCATTCCTTAATGCTGCACCAGGCAGAATGCTGCCAATTGTTATTATACTGTGCCACAATGCTCAACACTAGGGATGTAAAGCAAAAGTCATTGGTCATTAGGTCCTCCACCCATGACTGAAGGTAGAAGATATGGGAATGAGACATGGCTGCAAAAGTATTAGTACAATGAGATTGACAGACTAAATTTGTCAACAAATTCAAGATTGAACCTTGGTGAGTGAGGTAATATGAATATAATACTACTTGTCAAAGCTTCTTTTGGTATTCTAACAGCTCAAAGTCAGCATACATGAGTTAGCCAATCATACCCAGAGCAGAGCGTTAAACACCTATGCCTATGGAAAAAGGGCAGCAGACCATCAATGAAATTCTATAGGCTCAAGGGGGTTACCTCACTGTGATGCACCCCGGCATTGAATAAAGATTAGACCAAAAGAACTGGGGAAACACGTGCACGCACATAGTGCATTATATATATACAATATATGCATAGACCACACTGCTCTAACAGTTTCTGGATGAAAACAACTGAATCGTGCATTACCACCTGCCTGCACAAATCACAGATAATAGTCAGGAAGAATGTGAGGCGTTTAGTACCTGGAATCGTGAGGTGTGCACAGTGGTTCCATCTGATGGTGAGTGGTTTTGGTAGTCAAGTAGGCAAACTAGCAGTTAGCTAATCCTATGGCAGTGGTCACTAATGTTCCCAAAATATGGATTGGAAAGGCTTTAAGATTTATGTACATGTTAAGTTTCTGGGCTGGACTGAATGATCTCCAGTGACTTGCACGACCTTGCAGGGACGACTGAAAATTCCGTGGCACTGGTAATAAGAATATTGTCCTGCCTTAAGTTGCATGATCCTGGTCACAAGACTGGCTCTTACCTTGGGGAACAACCAAATGTGATAGCTCAAGAATGCACGTAAAGAGTAAAGAACTTTAATAATAAGATGCACCTTTATAAATTAGCCGAGATGTTACTGGTAGCGAAGCACACTCACAGGTTCAGTTGTGAAGCTTTCACATTGCTTCCACACAATGCTGGCAATATACTGGAAATGTAGTAACAACACAGGCTTTCATCCAGTCCACACATGCATAGTGAGTTTCTTACTTCTCAACTTTACACAGTTAAGGAGAAGAAGTATTGGTATCGTGCTGGAATTCCGCACTGGAATTTGAATATAAATATTTGTTGAGTGTTTAAAAAATATGAATCAAGTGTTTTAAATCATTCTAGCCTCATGCTTTTTTGTAAAAATGAAATATGATATTTGAATAGAAATGCATGTTTTAAATATTGCAAATCAAGAATCAAGTATTTCTTAAAGGCTGTGTGTGTCTGAGTGTTGTTACTCTTGCTCCTGAACGGTCCATTAATTAGAATGAAATTGAAACCATTACTTTACTATAACATTTGAAAGTGCCAATTACATTTGTGCATATTGGGCAAAAAGAAGAGGGCAGGTTGCTATGCAACAATTTTCTAGGTGATTATTAGTATCAAACCTCGTTCTGCACGAGTTCAGATCATGCAAAATGCAAGATTTTTTTTACATCAGGGTTCATGGTGTATAACAGTTGGTTTTTCTGCTCTATACATAGCAACTCGTACCTAAGGGAGCAGCTGAATATGACAGCTCAAAAAATAATAAAGGCATTTGCAAAACTGCCATTAAACGTGCAAACTTTGATTCAATGTAGACGTTAGCGACCTACGGTTCTGTACCACATGTTTTGAGGACAATAAAGCTTCCTTTTTTATTATACATTTAGTGTGCCTGGTAGTTTCTTAATTATTTCTCTTTCGTATAGAAAATGGATGAACTTTTGATCAGCTAATGGTCTTCTGATGGCTTATAATAAATTTATGCTAGTTTAAAACATGTCAAACTAATAAAACAATAGCAAAGATAATGCATGAATATATTTTTCTATACAAATTATTTGAATAACTTAAGAAATTTTTTATAGAAATACTGTACTGTACTTGTAATTACAGCCATGTCAAAACTCAACCATTTCAATATTCTATAAATATATATTTTATTTATACACAGTATCCACTTTATTTAAGGACCTATATGAGGCTATACCCTAATCATTAAATCTGAGGTTCCGCTAAATCTGGTGGCATTACAATTCACTCATTAAATTATATCCGGCAGAGTACTAGGTTAATGAAAGTAAATAGGCTCCAGTTACTGATCTTAAATTCAGCCATTAGAACCATTGAGCAGATAAATCAGAGGTCCTTGAATTAAATGGGTAGTGATATTATATATATATATATATAATATATACTGTATAATATATAATATATATATATTTATATTTATATATATATATATATATTTTATATATATATATATATATTATATATATATATATATATATATATTATATTCTACAACTATACCCCCTTAGAGGATTCAAACCCAGGACACCAGAGGATCTCCCCACCAATAGCACCAGTACCAGGACCATTGCATCAGTGATTGTTGGTGCAGTGGTCATGGTACTGGTGCTGTTGGTGGGGAGACCCTTAGTGGCTTGGGTTCGAATCTTCTAAGGGGTCAGAGTTATCATGATATCTGTGATTGGGGACCATTCAAGCTTTGCTCATATTATACGTACGTACGTACGTACATACATACATACATACATACATACACATACATACATGCATGCACACATACATCCATTGAGGGGGTCTTGGTAGTACAGTTTGCTTCATTCTCTAATCCCAATAGGGAATCCTGGGTTTGATTCCTGGGTGGGAGAGAAATGATTGGGAATGTTTCCTATCACTTAGTGCCTCTATTCACCTAGCAGAAAACAGAGACCTGGGAGTTAGTCAGCTTGTTGTGGGATTACATCCTAGAGAGGGTCAGTAGTTCAACCATGGGGAAACCTCGATATAAGCCTAACGTACGTACATAGGCTGCCTGTCTCCAACAAACCGATTATTAATTATACATATACCAGTACATACATAAGTATATATACAGACAGACACACACACTTTTCAGAGAATAACCGAATATGCAGAGATGATGCAGTGCATCTCAAGGTGCAGTGGAAACAAATGCTCAAGGAGTTGAGTAGGAACAAAGCAGTTGGCCCAGATGGAGTTTCACCCTTGGGTTCTGAGAGAATGCACATCGGAGCTCAGCATTCCACTTTGATTTTTCAGTCTTTTTGTGTACTATACATACTAGTACACATTTGTCTTAGCAAATATATACCAGTATGGAAAATGGGAAACAGTTCCAACCTACAAAAATTATGGCAGGGAAGATACTCTTAATTATAGACTTGTACTGCTGACAAGTGTGGTAGTTAAAAACTTTAGAAAAAATAATTAAAACCAGATGGGTAGAAAACTTGAGAGAAATTATACAATAACAGACACTGTGGTTTTCAAACAGGAAGATCCTGTGTGCAAACCTACTTAGTTTCTATGAGGAAAGAGGAAACTTTCCAATGAGGAAAACAGAGGAAAGAGATGGGTGGGTTGGCTATTTATCTGAACCTAAAAGAAAAAAGAAAAAGGCGGTTGACAGTTCTATATAAGATTGTTCTGGACACGAACACACTGGAGGGGTGACACTTGACATGGATAAAAAACTTCTGACAAAAATTAAGGCAGTAATCAGAGGCAATGTATCAGACTGGAGAAATGTTACTAGTAGAGTACCACAGGGTTCAGTTCTAGTACCAGTAATGCTCATTGTCTATACAAGCAATCTACCAGAAGGAATACAGAATTATATGAACATTGCTGATGATACCAAACTACTAGGGAAGATAAGAAACCTAGACAATTGTTATGCCCCTTCAAGAAGACCTGGACAAAAGTGTATGGAGCAACATTTGGCAAATGGAATTTAATATGAATAAATGCCACATTATGAAATGTGGAATAGGAGAATATAGAGTACTCATACAACCTACAAATTATGTGAAAAAGCTTTAAAGATTTCTGATAAAGAAAGATCCAGGGGTGGATCTAGATAGAAAACTCTCACCTGAGGACCACAAAAAACACTGTGCAATTAGTATGCTACATTTTCCAATCTTATAATCCCTTTTACGTACTGTACATGGATGGCAAAATATTAAAGAAATTCCTCACTACCTTTGTGAAACCAAAATGGGAATATGCAACAGTTGTATTGTACCCATATCTCAAGAAGCACATCAACAAACTGGAAAAGGTGCAAAGACATGCAATAAAATGGTCTCTGACACTGAAAGACAAGAGGTACGAGGAGAGGCAGGAGGTGCTAAGTATGTCAAAGTTGGATGATAGCAAAAAAAAAGAGGCCACATGATCACTGTATATAAAATATTAATGGGAATTGTCAAAATTGATAAAGAAGAATTCTTGAAACCTGGAACTACAAGAACAAGAGGTAATAGATTTAAACTAAAGAAACAAAGCTGCAGAAAAATTATAAAGTTCACTTTTGCAGAGCGGTATGTTTGTTGTTTTAGATTCAGCTACTCGGAACAAAAGTTCCAAGTAGCACGGGCTATGGTGAGCTCGTAGCATAGCAGTAGATGGGTGAAACAAGTGAGGTGGTGGTGGTCAAAAACATTAGTAGAGTAGTTTCAAAGTTTTATATGACAGTGCTAGGAAGATGGGCCACCATGAGCATAGTGCTCATGGTGTAGCTACACTTACGTAATTACACATACAGGGAATTAAAGATCTCTAACAAAGAAAGATCTAGGGATAGTTCTGGATAGTAGACTGACACAAGAGGAACACAAAAATCATTGCGAGAGGAGCTTATGCTAATGCTTTTCAACTTCAGAATTGTTTTAAATACTGTACATGGATGGTGAAATACTAAAACTTTTTGCAACTCTTGCAAGACCAAAATTTTGAATATGCAGCAATTGTATGGTGCCTAGATCTGAAGAACATCAATAAACTGGAAAAGGTGTAAAGATATGCTACAAAATGGCTTCCAGAACTGAAAACCCAAGAGTTACGAAGAGAAGCTAACGGGATTAAAATATGCCAAAACTGGAAGATAGAAGAAAAAGAGGCGATATGATCATAACAAAAAGGAATTCTTGAAACTGGCAAGTTCAAGAACAAAGAGGTCATAGAGTCAAGCTAAGGAAACAAAGGTGCCAAGAAAATATTAGGTTTTCTTCAGCAGAGTGGTAGACAGTTGGAAAAAGTTAAGTGAGAAGGCAGAGGATGCCAAAACCATTAGTAGCTTAAAAGCGTAAATTGGCAAAGAATACTGGGAAGATGGGACACCACGAGTGTTGCTCTCATCCCCTAACTGCACTTGGGTAAGTACACACAAGCGCGCGACAACGACTACATGCTTTTCGAACACAACTTATCTGGATATTCCAGTTACGTATTCATTTTTTTTCAGAATACCCTGTACTGTAATTAAAGTGATAAAGTGGCAAGGTGAGCGAGCAGTCTGAATAAAAATATGAGAATGTGGATGGGCCTTGTTTTTCCAGTGACTGTACTGGATACCTCCCACGCATGTGACAAAGCAAAGCTCATTGCTTTGCTTTGTCATGAGGTAGTGGAGGATTCATTCCTGTGATTTCATGGGAAACACTCCAAATGCAGGCATTTTGTCAGTGAAAGCTTGAACAAGAGAAAAAAAAAAAAGTCAGTGCTGGCATTTGACAAGCTGAACTAATTAAGGTGAAGAATGGGATCGCAAGAAGTGCTGTTGCACTGAATTTCAAATGAGTAAGACTGCTTTCAGATATTATTAAAGCAAAATCTACCATCTTTGACTATTTTTGAAGAAGTTAAAGTAGTAATGCAATACATAACAAAGGCAGAAAGTCAAGCCAAGGTACAAAGTGTCGATAATGCAATGTGGTACATGCATCTGAGGGTACCTGATCACCATCAATCTCCACTTCAGTCAACTCAACACATTACCATCCACCACCCCTACCATCTAAGTAACTATGCACCATCAGCAATAATCTTCAGCTTCATAAGAGTGTCTGAACTTTTCATTTTAACAAGTACAAAGAAAGTAGTTAAATTCCCCCTCCCCAATCCATCTAGATTTTTTAGGAAGCGGAACCACTTATCTGTACGACAGGTTATTCATTTGGTCTCGATCCTGAGGAATCCAGATGGCATGCGGTCATCTGTATATTATAATAAACTACGCAAGGAGATTCTCAATTTACTTTGAATCCAGCCAAGTTATGCACAATCTATATTTAATCAAAGTTAACAAAATATCTTGAGGTCTACCTCCATCACTGAGGTCACAAACTAGAGAAATAGTAGAGGCATATAAATCCCACTGAACATGATGAGTAAACTTCAGCAGATCACATGGTAACAGAGGGTACAGTACTGTAACTGTAATAGTACTACACGTCTTGACTCAAAATGGATATGCCTATTGCTACTTGCAGTCTGATCTTGCTTTTACAGTGCTCAGTTATTAATTTCTTCTTACTATGCTTCCTGATAAATCTCAGCACTTTTCATATCTGCAGTAAACATACATAACTTAACATTATAAAGAAAATACCACTGTACACATAATAGTTTGTGTGTACCCTATCCATGGTGATAGTACAGCTATCTAGCCACTTAGCACACAGTCTTATGTTCCTATAATTATTTCATTAAAACCCTTTGAATCTCACCAGCCCACTTGTCCTCACTTGTGGCACCATAATTTTTTACCATAATCAAAATGATTGTTTTATTGAAGTTAGAAGTACTGTACTGTACTACAACATTGACGCTTCCTCGGACAAACAAACATCCTCGATAGGTTAGACAAGTTACCCAAGTTCGAATGCTTTTGGTAAAGCAAAGTTACTTCGAACCTGACTCCTCTTAAATTACGAGAACAGGCCATATCAACACAGTATTTTGTTAACATCAGTCATAATTTACTAATACTATGCTTAACATTTTCACTTTTATTTTGATTTTCCATAGTCAGAAACAGAAAGCCTGTCAGGCTTAGTGAGGTACCTCAATTCAAGAACAAGGCAGTCTTCCAACCAATTACTGGTGGACAACAGAGTTAATCAAATGACCGTGTTACATGCAAATCATCCATCGAACCATGCTATTGGCGATTTGTAATTTCAAATACGATCGCAAACTTGTTCATATGGTCTCTATCATTGACACACACTAGTTTAGACCAGCATTTCTCAACATTTGTTCACTAGTAATAATTTCAGGTCATACTTTAGCTAAACACACAGATTTTACCATCAACCAAAAAGAGACTATTTCTGTCTTTGCTCTCGATACTGTTTAAATGAGAAAGAATAAACATAAAAATTACCTTACTCAAAATTATATTCACACATGATTAGAAATAGCCTATCACCATCTCTTGTGGAACCCCTAATTACCTTGGGGGTCCAGGGAACCCCCAACTCCTGGTTTAGAAATGCTGGTCTAGACATTAGAAATGAAAATATACTGTACTGTAGTTCAATTTGTTGAGAATCAAATGCATAAGCAGCAAATTCAACAAAGACTGTATTAGAGGGTAGGTTTCATATAAAAGCAAAAACACACACATGAAGATATTGTTCAAAGAGCACGCTTTATTAAGCAAATGATCATGCACGTAGAGCAAATACTTCTGGCTAGAGAGAGAGAACAACCAAGAATTTCAAGTATGTAAGTGAATGAATTACCTGAACCTAAGCTGTAGGACCAGAAGTATCTGCAGTGAAGAATTAATAGGTAGCATATGTAAACTTGAAAGGTATCACATGAAATAATGAGTGAAATAAACATCCCCTTATAATAACTTAATTCGAACCCTGTTTGAACAATTACATTGATAAACATAATCAAGCGTTGCAATACGAGTCAAAAGCTAGTGCTGTAGAATGAATGGTTGTGAGATGCTTAGGAATATTTGTTAAAATTGAATACACTACCTGACTAATCAAAATTACTGCTCAGAAATGTGGATAATGTCTAACAACTAAACATCTGACAATTATCTAGTAAAGTACTGCATAGGTCTATATGTAATACCAGGAAAGGAAACCTGGTATTCTATCTTTTGTAGAACAGCAAATATTTTTTTCAAATACAGTCTTGATTTAGATCTTGCCAAGAAACTAAATGACTACTCATTAATTTGGGTTCAATTAAATGGTCCCTACCCATGCCAGGTTCATAGACTGATAAGGCTTTATGGCAAGGCATCAGGCTTATTGCTTCAAGGTTCTACCTTTTGGTTTGCATCTAGCTCCCATGGACCCTTCCCCACTGGCCAGAAATCCACTGACACAAAATGGGAAGAACCAAAGAAGCAGCTTACATTTCCACTGGATATGTAGGCTATTCACAACAGCAACACTATACAGCATTGAGCTCCAAATGAAGTTCTTGTCATGTCTTAATTGTATAGTTACTGCATGCTCCAGAGGTGACCCAGTTGAAATATAATGGAACACCCTTTCTCAGCACCTGACAATGAATGCTCAATTTAATAATTGCCATTGCCTCTGGCTGGTGTGTGGAGGGCAAGAACAATACACCCGGCCATAAACATAACAGCTGTCAAAACTCCATCTATATGGCTGAGTAAATATTCAGTAAGGTAAAGCAATTGATTGCATGTATGATGATATTTAGCCTAAAAGATAAAATGAGAAGATAATGCATATCATTTATATCGTGTAATTCAGTAAATTTTACTTCAGATTCCTGCTTTTAATTCCTTGGGCTACCTTGGGTAATTTTGCAAGACAATAAGCCTCTGTTAATGAAGTTATGGTTGCAAATGCATTGTATCACTGAATTGTTAATAATACAAGCAGAGGCTCACAGCTTCAGTCAATCAGTCCTAAATGAAACTTTGATTTTTTGATCCCCTCAACTATTCACAGCAAATGAGTCCACCTTGTGTTAAGTGGCTATAGCTACACAATGCACGATGGGGGTCTTAAGACAGAAAGTCTAATTTTCAATTATTTTACAATATTGTAGGTACCTCTTTCCTATGTACTTTACTTTATTCTAATTAAAATGTCGACTTGGGTACAATATGACCATACAATTTCAGATCAGCCTATATGTAGTTACAAATACTTAAAATATTTTCACAAATATTAGACTTTGAAAAATCACTGGTATTGCTGTACAATATTCCCATAATTTCGCTAAGGGATTTCTTGAAAAAAATTAAATACATATATTTGCATGTCTAGACATTCAATATACGTACTGCATAAACATGTATTTTATATGTAAAAATACATAGTAATATATAATATAAACAATTCTGCACTTACCCTTTAGTAGAGCACCTTTGTTCTTGTGAACTGCTTCATCAACTAATTAGACTATGAGTCACTATGCATTGCCCAGGTAATAAATGCTTAAATACAGTATTTCCGACTCATTTCGGATACAGTGAAAGTACCAAAACCACATTCCGCAGCCAAACTTCTAACTCAAGCAATGATCCAGCAATTATTTTGATCCACGTTAGGATAAAACTTCCTCCTACGCTGTTAAGTCAGCCTAATCTTACTAGCAGACACTTTTCTACTCGCAAATAAAACAAGACAAGGAAAAATGGATGAAAATCCATTGAGTAATAAGAAATTAATTGCACCAGCAGGAGAGAGAAATGCATATTGCCAAGACAGGTCCACGCTGTTAGTAGGACTGGACCAGCCACAGAAAAGGTAAATCACATTCACTAACACAGTAATTGTATTGTCTCATTTTTAGTACAATTCAATCACAATACAATAAAAACTGAACTTTTTTGAGTGTGATACAATACTGAATTTGTTACTAGAAGCAAAAATTATTTTTAACATTCCTGAAAAAAAATGACAGGTTAATGGGGGTACTGTATCAATAATACCAGTCCAGTTTGGATTATCTCAAGATACTTTGAGATTGTTGAAAGTTTGGGCTCACCATTCTGAACTTCAAACAATTGTTCTGATAAAATCCTTAAGGATTCTTGCATAATGAGGTTCGAATTTTTGAGGTCACATAATAATTTAATAAGGCTTATAAATATGCTAAGGGAAAACTTAAACAAAAAAATAAAAAATAAAAAATAATATTAATAATAATAAAGATATCAAATGTGAAGTATTAGTAACACACTTACCCCTCTCAAATGTCCCTCAATATAATGTAGTGACAGGGAGCGGCTGCCATAAATTTCCAAGACTTCTTCTTGGGTGAGGTGGCTTAAACCTCGATATATGGATCCAAATTGCAGTTGCTGAAATTGGTCCAATTTCATCAAGAGACCGTGTTTGATATCATAGTGAAGACCTCGAACGGCGAAGTCATGATTGTACTTCAGGTTCTTTATTTCCTCAGGATACTGGAAAATAAATATAATATTGTATATTCAAACTACCTTTCTGCTTTTAATCTTATGTTTAATCCTATCTACAAAGAATTGATAAGGATGGATAACATCATGACACTGATGATCATTATTATTATTATTACCCGTTTTCCCAACTTACAAAACACTCACGAACTAAGGAACCATTTATTTGCCAGAAGATTGGAAAGTCAGATGGGTGTGTTAAAAAAAAAAAATTAATAATACAGTATTCAAAGTGTCATGTTGCTTCACACTTATCTCTACAACTGAATGCATCAGTAAGAACCAGCACTACCACCTACCACTATATAATAATATTTCTCGGTACTATTATAGGTGCTTTACCATTTCCATGAAGCTATGTATCTTTATTGCTTAATTCTACCTTTTTTAATTATACCAACCCATACTATTTTGCATACCTTCAGAGTTAAATTTGCCTTGGTTTCAGAGAGGGTTTTATCAGTGCATTTTAACTTAAAGGAAATTATTTTTTGGCTGAAAGAAGATGACACTTCCAAGGATTCCTTGTCCATTTCAGTTACCATGTCACAGGATTTATCAAATCTAATGAGAGGCACCATGTGATTGGGCGAGGTACGAAGCATCAGCCACTCGGCAAGATGCAGAACAATATCACAAGAAGTTATATTTAAGTCTATCAGGTACTCGCTCATTACTCAAGTCACCACAGATTTAAATGGATTACCAAAATAAGAATACAGTACTGAAGTTTGGAACACTAGACAATTCATTGATTCCTGTAAAAAATAAGTGGATTAGTACGACTGTCATACGGTAGAGGTCATAGAACTTCACAGGTACCATGTCAGAAATGAAGCTCATCAAGCTGGCCCCTGGATCTAAGCACACTGATTTTAAGAGGGAATTTAAACTCTGTAAACCTACATCAATATGAATGATACTGTTTAAGACAGACTATTAAAAATCCCGACAAAAAACTATATAAAATAAATAGGAAAGAAACCTGTGCCATTGAGAATCATATGAGAGGTATTATGTTTCAAACATACATTATCTAGAAGAAAATAATTTTTTAAAGAGTAAAGTCGCAATGCTACTGACAAATAATTTTTTAAATATATGACTGCAGTGGTTCATCAATTTATAAAATTGTTATTGATCTGATTAGGCAATGGAATAGTGGCTACATTCTTGACTCACAATCAAGGGGCCCCAGGTTTGATCCCCGGGTGGGACAGAAATGGATGGGTACATTTCCTTTCACTTAATGTCTGTGTTCACAAAGCAGTAAATAGGCACACGGGAGTTAGGCAACTGCTGAGGGGCTGCGTCCTGGGGAAGGTCAGTACAGTACTGTAGTTTAATCTAGGGAAAACCTTGATACAAACCTAAAATATGTGTACTGTATACACAGATTTCCTGTTGTCAATAATGGGAATTACAATATAACCAATATCAGCAAATCATCAATTTTATTTACATCAGCAATTATGAGGCACATACTCACCCTGTATTTAGATATCAATACGTTTTTCCCAAGATCGTATATTAGGTGTTCAACTGCTTGTTCATAATTTGCTAAAGTATAGTCATAGTCAAAGCCATACACTTTAATTTCTCGAAGATCAAGTTCATTGCTTGCAAATACACCTCTGGGGTTGACATTCTCTGGAGGCTTTTTACCTGGAAGAAAAAGAAGGCATCAGCAGTAAAACAAATACTTAATAATTAATGTAAGACGAGGGTTATATGTACAGAATATATACCGGTGTATATATTGACAATTTCTCCTCATTATTCAGGTATCAGCTTCTCCTAAGCAGTCGTCGATAACTCTACGTCCATTCAGGAATTATTGTAAATTTTCCATATGTATGGTGTAATAAAAATCAATCACACTGTGTAACACTACAGTACGTTCGTTTGTGTGTGGCGTTCCTATACCAGCTCTTGTGCTGACTCATTGTGTAATCATTGAGATGGTAGTTTGCCATCACACCCACCAGGGGGTAAAGCTAATCGACGTCAGGGTAAGGGTGAGCTAGTCGAGTCAACTCAGACGCTCGTCTGGAGAAACACCTATGGTCTTTGTGAATTGCCACGGCAGTTCAATAAGAGTTGTGTTAGGTAATATATATTGTAGTAAAAGGCCTATCATGCTTTGTGAATTTCAGTGTCTGGGTCATTGAAGTTGAAATTAGTATTTATGCTTTTATTTCATTTTGTCTTCTATATTACGTTTATAATGACAGTTGTATTGCAGTTGTTAAAGTAACTTTTATTTTGTTTTATTAAATTAACTTGTTTTAACTTTGGCTTGTTTACTTTACTCCTGTTTCCCCATATTCACACTTAAGTTTAAATGCTGCGTTTTGTTTGTTTATGCTACGTACGCAGACCATAAGCTGGATATAATCATTGTACTTTACTTAACGTAACAATATATACTGTACTGTATATTGTTTATATTTTGCTAACATTAAAGCAAATTTCTAGGAACAAAATTAATATTTGCAATTAGATGTGTGGAAGTAGGCACAGAAGTCTTCTTCAGTGGAACTCTCTTTAAGCAACAAACTTTAGTATTGTTAGTGCAGGTCTCCAGTAAATGGATCCAGTGGCATATATGCTACTGAAGGGAGGTCACTAGCATATATGGCATTGAAGGGAGATCACTAGCATATATGGGCATTGAAGGGAGATCACTAGCATATATGCCACTGGAGGAAGGTTTACCCAATTTCTGAGAATGAGACTAATAACAAAAAAAAATGTTAACACAAAATTTAAATTACTGTATATAATTTTTCAAAAACCTGTAATTATAGAGTAACAATATTTTTTTAAATTTATCAACTAAAAGTGCTGTCTTCCATATACACTTCAAAATGATGTGGTATCAGAGACCATCAAATAATATGCATTTAGCTTTAATGTTAAAAACTAACTTTTCCATGTGATTCTGTTATCAAAATATTGTGAGCAAGAGTGTGGAGAGGACTGCCGAGAGCACTTACACTGAAGAATCTAGTGTGGCTCCTTCATGTAACCCAATGAGTCCCCCTCCTCACTTAATTACTACACCCCCCCATATTTTACTTGCCTAAACATTCCAAGATCACATGCGGAGCAACACCTTTGACCCTTAGCAAATACCCTTATACAATATCAATGTATAGAACAGATGTTTTCCTTGTGTAATGAGGGGTAAAGCATCAAGCCATCATGACTTTATAGCACTTGGAAGTGGTCAGAATAAAGATTTGGGATGGGATGGGGGGAAGGAATGGTGCCCAACCACTTGGACAGTCGGAGATTGAATGCCGACCTGCATGAAGCGAGACCATCGCTTTACTGTCCAGTCAAAGTGGCTGGACTATGTACAGTTAAACTGTATTACTTGAATTTACTTGAGGGCCTCTATCTCCAGTGGCCTCAACTGGGACAGGAAGCTTGTGGCATGTCAAAGATCTTCATTAGTACTGAGGATATTTTCTAGGTGAATTTTAAACTGGAGTACTGTATACGAGTATACAGTAACTTTATATCCTTATGTCACTGTGCTTTTAAATGCCATGTGAATGCCATTTAAAAAAATGCCATTAGAAATGAGAAATTTCATTTCATTTTATTTCTAAGTAATAATAAGCAAATAGGATTAGGTAAATTTTAGGTTTATAAAGTTTTCAATTACCTTTGTAATCACATAAAAAATGTTAAAAGTAGTTAAAACTATAATTACCATATACACCATGTGTGTGCTTGGCTCCATAAAGCAAAATTTTAGTAAAAATATGAAACAAGATCAACATTCAGAATTAAATTAAATGATGAAACCGAATGAAAAACTATATCACAAATTATATGACCACAATAAATCAATGACAGTGACAGACTGTTTTATCACTGGATGACATTTCACAGTAACGCAAAAATTTATTGCGACAGTTCAAAGGAAATAATCATACCATATTAACTGGTATATAACTAGCAAAGATATTTTAGTCAGCCAGACTGTATTAATCCTTAGATCAATCCTCCACATCTATAAGAAGCATCACAGATACACCCACAAAATTGGAGATAATGGTATTTCTCGTTCCACTGAATATATTTCCTTAAACTGTAGATCAAGTCTCCTTTTCGAGAAAAACAGCGACTTATACACGAAAATTATATCCACCTTGCTCCCACGCATTAAGAGATGAGACGCATACATAAAAAAACGACAGAAAAGTGCGAGAAAACATAGTAAATCCTTGAAGAATTCCCGAGGGCACAAAGTTCTGGGTCAGACTTACTCTGCCACAACGCCCGGTGATCGTCATAACACTTCTGGAGGAATTCCGGAGAGTATTCTCGCTTCTGTGAGGTGCCCATCACAGCGAGTCGAACTACCTCCAACAATGGTCTTGGCCGTACTGGAGCCAAGAAAAGCCTGTGAATACAGTGAAGGGACGACATCGTTGCCAACCTCCCGTCGTCTGTCCTCAGCTGGCCACCCCCGACACCTGTTGTTCCTTTATTGTTTTCAGGAAAATATTCAACTAATATTTTCTCAAAAAAAAATACAGCATTTTCATATAATTAATTAATTATTCACCTATCTTCTAAACAAATAATTTAAAATGTTATTTTAAGCTATTCTGTAAAATACTTAAATTGGAAATTAAGCAATCTGGGTGGTTTACCTCAGGCTTAAGTTTTACTACTGCAAGTCCTGAATACCGGGAGGCACCCGCGGTTTACTTGTCATTTTTTTTTGTATTCAGCATGGTAGAGGTTAATTGTATAATAATCCTTGGATTGCCTACGAGCAGACTGACCACCGCAATACAGTGCTGTAAACCGAAAACTCCAACCAAACTGAATAGACCTGATACAAAAAATCATTTTAATTCTATATTTATATAAATATTTACATGGCCAGAAATTGCGACAAGGCATTGCATCATGTGTCAGTTTCGAGGCCCAGCGGTATGTATAAGCTGTGTTAATTAATCCCTGTACAATTAATTTAGATTTTTTTTATATTCTTGTTAGGGATAACTTGTGGCTTTCTTGTGTATTTGTATTTGATCTTGTACTTTTGTGTTTCTTGAGATGTCTCAGAATGCCTCTTCATATCTGAGGGTTAAAATATATTTATCTGAGTCAATAAGTTGGGCAATGTAGTCTCATTGCAATGTTTTTGTCTTATAATGTGCTTGTAGCTGGTTTTTGATGTACACTGTGTGGTCCTTCATACAGAATAGGGTAGCAGCACATTGCTGTACATACCTAAGCTTGTTAGAAAAGAAAAGACAATGTTTGAAAGGAGTCTTGTAGAAACTATTAAGAGTAATATAATGTGTCTGTGATTCAGTGCATGATTCCATGACTCTTGTGTCAGTCTACACAGCACCACTCCTGTGCCAGGTAAGTCCACTACGGGCTCACCATAGCCCGTGCTACTTGGAACTTTTTGTTCCCAGTAGCTGAATCTTAAACAACAACAACGACTGTTGTGAAAATCGTGAAGTTGTTGTTCAGCCAGAGTTGATTTGTTTTAGGAATTGAGGCAGGTATTTTTTCTCCCGTGATTAAACGTATGACTAACCATCCTGTGAGATGGGAGCCAAGAACCACTGTACAAGAAGGTACATTGGGTTTGTGGGAGTATATAACATTGGTGTCCCTTTCTTTACATTATGCTTTTTCACCTACAGGGTAATTAGCCCATGGAACTGCCTACCTGCCGAAGCCGTAAATGCCAAAACTGCTACATTTTAAAATCTAACTGGAAAAGATCATCTAAGCAAATGGGAGCCCTTCGACAAGCCGCGGGTTTTCGTTTTTTCTCAAACAGAAAACGAGCTTCGTCGAATCGTCTTGGATTCGAAACGACACTCCTCCCTCCCCCCCCCCCCGGTTACTCCTGACGAGTGAAATAACCTTTGTGCCCCCCTTCCCCAAAGCTTAAGTCTCCCTGTGCTACGGGGTATGGTCATTTTGAACAGAAGACGCTTCGACGAAGCTCGTTTGTTGAAAGAGAATATATAGTTATGTTAGGCTGTATTAGCATAGGTTAAGATGTATTGGGCTCATTTGGGTTAGGTTAATTTGGGTTAGGTTGGGTTGAGCTAGGTAGGTTTCAAAATCCGCTGGCAAATTGTCTTGTGTACAACGTGACTTTTATCCCTGTGCGACTGTTTCATGAGGAACCACTGCTGGACACCCTCCGGCTTATATAATAATTTATTTTGTCGGGGGACAGGCAGCCTGTGAATATAGTCAGATGAACCTCTGACTTCAAAGTGAAGAAGGGTAGGTATTTAACTGTATAAATCTCTGGTGCGACCGTATTTGGACTATTGTATTCAAGAAAGGAGTCCTCATCTTCAGAAGGACTTATCTACTTTGGGGAAAGTTCAACAACAGTTCGACAAAAACCATCCTAGAACTAAGTCGACTCTCATGTCAGGAACAGTTGAGGGTTAACACTGCAAACCAGACATGACAAGGCTGATATCATCGAACCGAACAATTTGAAGGATATTGATCCAGACCACTTCTTGAAAAGGTCTGGATGAACAACCCAGCGGGTGTTCTTCTTATTGGGTGTGCTGTTATGGTGGTATTCTTACTCAGGATGAGTGACTCTGCCTGACAGACTAGCCCTCTGAGGGCTACTATCGTAGTGGCATCAATAATCCTCGTAGTGGCATCAATAATCCTCTCGAGTCAATAGAAGTTTTTATTTCTTAAGCCCAACACAAAGCAAGATTTAACGACTTATACTAGAGTCTGTCGGCTTATACTAGACAAGTCCAATTTTAATCAACCCTCTCACTTATATGCCTCCAATCTATTCTTGGCATATGTTGACCCGTTTGTCTCAATAATGCTAACTAGCAGACCATTTCACTTATCAACAGCATAAGTTCCAAACCACTACTTCCGAATGTTCCTCCTTTAACGAAATTTCTCCTGCTTGCACCCATTGTTGTAGGTTCTGACTTGTTTCCATAGTTTAAGAAGCATGTGCATATCTGCTTTCAGACAACACTCAGCCCCCTTGTTTAACTCCCTAAACATGCTAAACATAATCTCACTCCACAAATTCTCTTGTGTCAATTACATTTACAAAACCCTGTTCTTAAATGCAAATCCTGCTCTGAAACTCTCCCTGGACAGATGTAATAGGACCCATTATCACCACACCAGAAATAAATATCTCTTTGATATTCCCAGAGTCAAACTTAATCTGTGTAAACACTCTATGCAAATAAAGGGACCCAGTCTATGGAACTCACTCCCTAATGAATTGAAAAGCTGTCCAACTTTTGCGTCATTCAAAAACAAAACTAAAAAGTACCTAATTTCATCTTCATAGTTTTTTACCTTTTGCTTTAAAATTGCACTGTATCTATTGCTACCCAATCTCCAATCTTTATGTACCCAATCTGAACATCTTTACCATTGCGATCATTGCTGTCTTCTTATATGTGCTATCAATCTGCTGTATGGTGTCTATTAATCTTGTTTAAATTACCAATCAAGTTGTCAAGATAATCAATCAGAGCTTTAATATACCAATGTGCTTAAATTTACTATACTTACTAATCTCTCTCATCTCATTTTTTCTTGCAATGCATCTGTTATCATTTTATTAATTCTGCTAGAATTTACCTACTTAAAATTATCTGTTAGATTAAGGACCTGCCCGAAACGCTGCGCGTACTAGTGGCTTTACAAGATTGTAAATACTATGCTATGTATTCTCTCAAACCCAATGTACCTTCTTGTATATAAATAAATAAATAAACATCCATCTTGATTATGTCCCTAACCCACTTGAAGACCTGGACCATACCCCACCTTGTCACTAAACTGTCTTGCGAGTACAGATTAACACACTTCAATCTGTCCTCACGGGAAAGGTCCAACGATACCAGTTTAGTTTAGTTCATTTATTATGCACCCCATACCTATCTTGTGGGTGGTAGTGGAAAGGGTTACAGAGGCACATAATGGGCTCAGGGACTGAACCCCACAACTCATTTAGCTAAGCAAGTTACAGTCTTGGTGAACTAGTTACAAAATTCAGTATAAGTCGTCACATCAACAATGGGTTCGAGATCGACCACAAGTACAGTTTCTAAATTAAGCAACTGACATATGTGGAGAGCTAGTGTCACAATTTCCGATACCAGATATCAGACTTGTCACTTTTTTTTCTTTGTATTTTATCTAGAGGGTCCTTTCAGTATTACGTCCACCCGGACAACACAGATTAGCTAAGTGGACCTTCACCAACTGAAGGACTTATACTCCTGCTACTGTTATGATTATTATTATAAATACCAGCATTATATTTGCTGTCTTTCCGCCATTGATGTATTGTTTTCTGCATAAGGTCGCTGCTAAACATGACTCCCAAGTCTGTCTCACAATTTCATCTGCCCGTGATTATTACTGATGTGGTATATGCCATCGCTGTCTTTCCTTAGGTCAAGTAATTTGCAATTTTCAGCGTTAAATTGCTATTGTAATTTTTTTCCGGTCGGGACTGACATTTATATAGCTCTCCATGTAGTTCAACAGTCTCCTGTTGTGTTCCCTACACGCCTATCTTCGTGTCGGTCACAAACGTACCGATATTACTGGTCACTTCAGTATCAAGGCCGTTGATGTATATTATTAAAAAGTGAGCCCTGCGGCACACCACTAGTGGGCCCAGTACAGAGCCCTGCAGCTACAGTACAGAGCCCTAGTGGGCCCAGTACAGAGCCCTGCAGCACACCACTAGTGGGCCCAGTACAGAGCCCTGCAGCACACCACTAGTGGGCCCAGTACAGAGCCCTGCAGCACACCACTAGTGGGCCCAGTACAGAGCCCTGCAGCACACCACTAGTGGGCCCAGTACAGAGCCCTGCAGCACACCACTAGTGGGCCCAGTACAGAGCCCTGCAGCACACCACTAGTGGGCCCAGTACAGAGCCCTGCAGCACACCACTAGTGGGCCCAGTACAGAGCCCTGCAGCACACCACTAGTGGGCCCAGTACAGAGCCCTGCAGCACACCACTAGTGGGCCCAGTACAGAGCCCTGCGGCACACCGCTAGTGGGCCCAGTACAGAGCCCTGCAGCACACCAATAGTGGGCCCAGTACAGAGCCCTGCAGCACACCGCTAGTGGGCCCAGTACAGAGCCCTGCAGCACACCAATAGTGGGCCCAGTACAGAGCCCTGCAGCACACCAATAGTGGGCCCAGTACAGAGCCCTGCAGCACACCACTAGTGGGCCCAGTACAGAGCCCTGCAGCACACCGCTATAACGATGCCTATCCACTCTTAGGTAGCAATATACGCTTTGAACTTCCTAATTAATATACGAGGGAATCACAATACCGGGATATATGTATACGAACAATCATTGGAGCAGAACGGGGATGGAACCAGCGTCCAGGTTCAATCCTTACACTATATAAGGCGCTTCACTTGCTCCCTCAACCTGCCAGTCACTAGCCTGACCATAATGCAGAGTTTGCACAGGGTTTGAGGCGAGGCCATAAGGAGTGCCACTGTTGAACCCGAAAAAATCCACTGGCTAGATTATTTGCACTTCAGAGTTTAGATTTAAACTCTGCACGCAAGGTTTAGATACGATTACTATATTCCAGGAATATTGCAACGAGGGTTAACGCACCCCAATAAGGCCGTATGGGTATATATAACGCACTTGACACAGCTTCAGCTGCATCGTATATAAGCTTTTAGTATGACTAGAATTACTATAAAACACAACTCAAATACAACTGATAGATTGATAACCAATAAATTATTATCTCTCTGAAACAGCAGTTGTAGGGGTCTTCAGCAAGCAAAGCTATCTGGCAACATTGTCACACGCTCATAGAACTAAATTTATCCTGTCTCGGCGGTTATTACTGCAGCAAAGACAACTGCAAGATATTGACTTCAGGCTTGACTTGCTAGAGGCTGATAAGGAAGAATACTTTACACGTGTTCCCTAGCAAAGTACACAAACGATAAAATCAAATCTACTTCCTTATTAGCGACTCATATCTGCAACAGGTAAATGCAAATACTGAGACAACAGCTTTTTGTCTCAGAATGCTGGTAAATAACCAATGGTTTACCTTAGTGTCCAATCATTGAGCGTGTAAACTGCGTAGAAGAGCTACGTCACACTCTACGACAATATATTTGTGAATGTAAAATTATTATTGATCTTAGATCAAGTAACATTAGCTACCCGGAGCTTTGTAGCTTCTCCGTCCGCTGACGGATAGCACAGCATCTCCTTATAGTCTTCCTGAGGTTAGCTACTGCAGGCTGGTAGACTCGACTCCCATCCCATGTATAGAAACTATATACTGCGAGGTGAACCTAGGTGAACCCAGCTAGCTCTTGATCTACACTCTATAACCCGAGAGATATATTAAGGTAGCCACACAGTACTGTGTACCTAAGCTTGATCTTTCTTTATGTAGACCTGGGCTAATTCAATTATCCAATTCTGTGTACCAAAGCTCGACTTGCACTCGGTAACCCCTCATATACACTAAGTATTAACACAGTACTGTGTACCTAAGCTTGACTTACACACTGTAATTCTTCATATTGATTAAGGTAGCAGCAGAATACTGTGTACCTGAGATTATATCAAAATAGTTTCCCCATAAAACCCCGAGAAAGATAACACTGGCCAGACATGTGATATAATGCTACACAAGCTAAAGAGCATCACATCGCATCGTTCATACAACAGATTTCTCAATTGGTTTTGAGTGACGGGAGTAGAGAGGAAGATTAGGTGTTGGAGAAGGCCTGACCCAGCTAGCGTAGAGAGTGAGTGCCAGAGTCTGACCCACCTTCCTTAGGGGAGAGAGTGCCACAGACTTACCTAGTTAGCGTAGGTATAGTGTCAGGGATTGATCCAGCCAGGCAGCCGTTGACTGGCACAATATGTAATGAACATAAATAATGTAATACAAAAGACTTATGGAAAATATTGAGCAACTCAGAAATTAATAAATAAAGTTCTCACATTAAAGTACGATCAACAAGATGTTCACGACTAATTTCTTATTGCGTCTCAAATAACCACAAGGCAAAGGTTCACCACATGGAAGTCATCACACACACAATAAGTAGTAAGTGTAATGACGCTTTAATGGGGGATAAATATTGAAAGGTACAAAATTTATGCTTGATGTACGTACGTTGAAAGCTTACTTTAGTCCTGGAATGTGATTCAGGACTACAGTATTCTTAATTGGTCAGTAAGCAGTTGAGAGGGCCTTAACCCCTGCACTGCTCGCCCATTTTCGGCAAAAACGTCTTGGTGCAATTGTCAAGGATATATTTTTGTTGTTTTTATAAATATTCAGATAAAGTTAATGTCAAAATGTTTTCAAAGTCAACTATTTCCATTTCAAAACACAAAGAATTATGAAAACATTAAAAAAACAAAAAGCACAACTCTCAGAGCGCCTAAAGGCGTTTAGCGCAGTGCAGTGCGTAAGTTCAACACCAAGCCAAGCCTAACATCGCACCGTAAAATATATCCAGCTTCTTGGTGTATGGACAATGAGAGTGTACTTTAGTATTCTTGCTGGTTGGTCAGTAAACAATTGTAGTGGCCTTAATAACCCCCCCAGCTAGGCTGATGGGTCATAAGTCCACCATCTAACCAAAGCCTAAACAGGGAACAAGATAGGACCTGATAGGACATTGCTACCTCTGTGGGGCATGTGTAGATGGGGTGAGATGCATGTGATGTTTATGTGAGTGTGGGGGAGGGTACATGCTGCCCCTGCACATGTGGGACCTTGCCAATGACTGGAGTCTGTAGACCTAGTACACGACAAGCCCTTCAATATATCTCAACTTGCGATTACATGAATTACTCAACTTAACCACGAAGGTCTAAACTAAGTACACCTGTGTCATGCCTCAACCCGTCCTCTCAACTGATAGGTCGCGTTATTTTACGTTATGGTAACCTACGTTTCAAATGCAACCTACTACGAAAAGAAATTGCTCACAAATATCAACGTTTACCGTGCACTGAACCTGATAGGTTAGATGGGTTGCTCGGGTTCGTAAGTTCTGGTCAGGTTAGGAGGCTGGATTTGTTACGGAGTGGCTAGTCAAGAGAACGGGCTGGTCTCCTAGCAAACTAATATAAAGTAAGCACAATAAATCAGAACTGTAATGAATTATATTTAATAGCCCACATATAGCAGGGAGGAGGAGGAGGAGGTGATGGTAGTGGTGATGGGGGTAGTGGTGCTAGTGGTGGTAGTGGTGCTAGTGGTGGTAGTGGTGCTAGTGGTGCTAGTGGTGGTAGTGGTGATGGTGGCAGTGGTGGTGGTAGTGGTGCTGGTGGTAGTGGTGGTGGTGCTAGTGGTGGTAGTGGTGCTAGTGGTGGTAGTGGTGATGGTGGCAGTGGTGGTGGTAGTGGTGATGGTGGCAGTGGTGGTGGTAGTGGTGCTGGTGGTAGTGGTGAAGGTGGCAGTGGTAGTGGTAGTGGTGCTGGTGGCAGTGGTGGTGGTAGTGCTGGTGGTAGTGGTGGTGGTGGTTGAAGTCAACGTGTGGGGGTCTTGCCAAGGGGCCAAAATAAACTCTCCCTGCTACACATCACACCAAACTTAGCTTGTTTATTGAGGACAAGGGCACTTTACCTCTGTCTCGACCTCTCACTCACTCAGGCACTCCCTAACCTGCCTCCATACTCATTCTTTTAGGATATAATTGCACATTAATGGAACACTAACATAAATCATTATGTTTTATCAGTTGCGTGTGAGACCCGGAAAGATGGGTAGTTCCCATTTTCCCTCATTTAATCGTCTGCTCCTAAGTAATATATATATATATATATATATATATAGCTCGGATTTGATAAGCTAATAATTCCCTCTGCCCTCGCGATTTACTCATACCTATACCTCTTTATATTATTATTATTTGATTATTCATTATTATAACACAAAAATTATGTATTTGTTTCGTGGAATATATTTTATTGTTCTTTCATACTTATACTCTGATCTCTTGTTTCTTCTGGACTGTTCTAAGATACTCCATCTCTTTTTTATGGCTACATCTCTCCCTGGGGATGGGTGGGTCAGTGGCAGACGCTGGACTCCACCCCTCTCTCTGCTTCCCTTAGCCAGTCTCTCGTTGAGAAAGCTCTTACCAGCCGAAACGTTCAATATTCCTTTCCCAATTCTCTGTGGGTTGTTCCTTTATATATATATATATTATATATATATATATATATAATATATATAATATATATATATATATATATATATATATAATGCCCATATAGATGTGCAGTGGGTTAAGGCGTTACCTGTCATGTCAGTGGCTGGAAGGCTTCTGTGCTGGCTAGGGTTCGAGTCTCCTGGTGGGAAAGTGTTCTATAGTTTTGATATATATATATATATATATATATATATATATATATATATATATATATATATATATATATATAGTGTATGTGTTTTTAACACCATCAAGTACACAAGATGCACAGCCCTCTCTTGAGTTTTGTCTAACACTGTCAAACAGCAATCCCAAACTACTTATCTTTACGGCCAGCGATCTGTAGGAAGTCATTACGACAAAGCACTCTTATTAATTTAGACATGGTCATTGTAGTTGATGCTTCACTATAGATCTAATTTGGGAGTTGTAGTGATATACACTACTATTACATATTATGTTATTATTATATTATGACTGATTATTTCTAGTCGTCACAATTAAAATAGCATTTATTCTACAATTATATTTTTTATAGAAATAAAGATAATAAGTTTATTTTGATAATGTTAAGTTATAGAAGTTAAAATATTGACTAGTAGTTTGTGTTATCAGTCATTTATTTACAAGACGCTTGTTGACCAGACCACACACTAGAAGGTGAAGGGACGACGACGTTTCGGTCCGTCCTGGACCATTCTCAAGTCGATTGTTTGGTTGAAGTAAAAGTGTTTTGAATACCAACCTCTTGCCTATAGGTGTTTCATCATTGTGAAGAGCAGAGGTGCCATGGGCACAATCAGAGAACACTGTATGAACATCAGAGGCCCACGGTTGTTCAACGTCCTCCCAGCGAGCATCAGAAATATTACAGGAACAACCGTGGACATCTTCAAGAGGAAACTAGATTGTTTCCTTCAAGGAGTGCCGGGACCAACCGGGCTGTGGTGGGTATGTGGGCCTGCGGGCCGCTCCAAGCAACAGTCTGGTGGACCAAACTCTCAAAAGTCAAGTCTGGCCTCGGGCCGGGCTTGGGAAGTAGAAGAACTCCCAGAACCCCATCAACCAGGTATTGTCTTATTTTTGTGAATATGACCGGCGAAATTGTCCTGTTCGTTCACAGGTCACAACTCCTTGGTTTTCACCTGTTGCTCTTCCTCGCTGGCGTGTTAATATTGTGGGAGAGAGTTGCAGGGAAGCTAAGTGTGGGATGTATATATGGAGGACTTGGTATATATGCAGAGACCAGCCATATCTCCTTACGGGCTATTCATGGCCGTGCCACCTCTTGGGTTGGGTTAATCTTTATCAATCAATCATCAACCAGATCTCCCCCAGCGGTGAAGCGTCCGGATGTACGTTTGCTTCGGCACAATACGTTTGCTTCTCACATATGTGTGACCCAGTCTTGAATTTTGTCTAGCAACTTTAACTAGGACCTTGGACGGCAATGTTAAGCGGCACGTTGCATAAGTTGTATGCCGTCTGTTGCAAGGCAAGTGTCTGATAAGTACTTCTCCGAACAACTGTCCCCTCACCTGTATGATAACTGTCCAAACTCCTGTCTCTTCACCTGTGTAGTAACTGGCCAAAGTGCCTGCAATGAGTGACTCATAATATAAAGTAAATATAGTGACATTAATACCGCCATCCTTCATGACTAACCTATAATGTGGCACAAAGGAAAATGATACACAGATTGATAGAAATATTTAATACAAATCTTGTAAAAAACGAGCTACACTTGGGTAGCCTCTAGACTAGAGGGTGATACTGGATTAGTTATGGAACTTGTGTCGTCTGTCAATACTTGTAAACAAACAGACGGTCATTCATCTTTACTGTCGTTAGGTCTGGGTTCACAAAGATCATCACTGACGTAATTAATCGACTTCTTCAATAGTAGGTCCGGAGCTTCCTCCAGGGGCCCCGCCCTGAGGTCCTCCTGGCATGCCTCCCGGCATACCTCCTGGAGGAGGCCCACCTGCAGCGGCGTACATTTTGGTGATGACCGGGTTGCACACTTTCTCCAGCTCCTTCTGTCTGTGTTCGTACTCGTCCTTCTCCGCCAGCTGGTTCGTGTCGAGCCACTGGATGGTTTCGTTGCACTTGTCGACGATGGCCGTGCGGTCACTGTCCGGGATCTTGTCTTTAAACTTGTCGTCTTCGACGGTGGATTTCATGTTGAAACAGTAAGATTCGAGGCTGTTCTTAGCTGTGATTCGTTCACGCTGTTGTTCATCCTCTGAGCGGTACTTCTCGGCCTCGTTCACCATTCGTTCAATGTCCTCCTTGCTGAGACGCCCCTTATCGTTGGTAATGGTGATCTTGTTTTCTTTGCCGGTGGATTTATCCACTGCAGAGACATTCAAGATGCCGTTAGCGTCAATGTCGAAAGTAACCTCAATCTGCGGAACGCCGCGCGGGGCGGGAGGGATGCCTGTTAGCTCGAACTTTCCAAGCAAGTTGTTGTCCCTGGTCATAGCTCTCTCTCCCTCGTACACCTGAATGAGCACACCTGGCTGGTTGTCAGAGTAGGTGGTGAAGGTTTGAGTTTGCTTGGTGGGAATGGTGGTATTGCGTTTGATGAGGGCCGTCATAACACCGCCGGCGGTCTCAATACCAAGTGATAGTGGAGTGACATCAAGCAGCAGCAAGTCTTGCACCGTCTCCGACTTGTCACCAGAGAGGATAGCGGCTTGTACGGCTGCACCGTACGCCACCGCCTCGTCGGGGTTAATGGATTTATTCAGATCTTTACCATTAAAGAAATCCTGAAGCAGCTTCTGGATCTTGGGAATCCTGGTCGAGCCTCCAACTAGTACAATATCGTGGATCTGAGATTTGTCCATCTTAGCGTCACGCAGAGACTTCTCTACTGGCTCCAGCGTCCCTCTGAATAAGTCAGAACAAAGCTCCTCAAAACGAGCTCGAGTAACGGAAGTATAAAAATCTATTCCCTCATAGAGAGAATCAATTTCGATGCTTGCTTGAGTGGAAGAAGACAAGGTGCGCTTGGCCCTCTCGCACGCTGTCCTCAAACGACGAACTGCACGCTTGTTGCCTGAGAGGTCTTTCTTATACTTTCTTTTGAATTCTTGAACAAAGAAATTAACCATTCTATTGTCGAAGTCTTCACCACCAAGATGTGTGTCACCAGCAGTAGACTTAACTTCAAAGATGCCGTCCTCGATGGTCAATACTGACACATCAAAAGTTCCGCCACCAAGATCGAAAATGAGAACATTGCGCTCTCCTCCCACCTTTTTGTCGAGGCCGTAAGCAATGGCTGCAGCAGTCGGTTCATTGATAATACGCAGGACGTTCATACCAGAGATAGTACCAGCGTCCTTGGTGGCCTGTCTCTGTGAATCATTGAAATACGCGGGAACAGTAACGACAGCGTCCTTAACGGAGTACCCGAGGTACGCCTCAGCCGTCTCTTTCATTTTGATTAGAACCATTGAAGATATTTCTTCAGGGAAGAACTTTTTATTTTCTCCTTTGTACTCTACTTCAATTTTCGGCTTTCCACCGTCATTGACAACAATGAATGGCCAGTGCTTCATGTCACTCTGCACGGATGGCTCATCAAACTTGCGGCCGATGAGTCGCTTGGCATCGAAGACGGTGTTGTTGGGATTCATGGCCACCTGGTTTTTAGCGGCGTCGCCAATAAGGCGCTCAGTATCGGTGAAGGCGACGTACGATGGAGTAGTCCGGTTCCCTTGGTCGTTAGCGATGATTTCCACTTTGCCATGCTGGAAGACTCCCACACAGGAGTAGGTGGTCCCCAGGTCGATACCCACAGCGCGAGCTTTCGACATTTCTGCGGAAAGAATCATTCGTAAGAATGGCTGGACGAAATAAAAATATATACATTCAATTGCATATGCCAGATGCTTAAACGCATACAATCTTATATTAATGAAATCGAAGTACATAACAACTTTTAAACTGCAATTTATATGTAAGAAATTTACACATGTGTAGTATTTATTTATTTATTTATTTATTTTATTTATTTATATACAAGAAGGTACATTGGGTTTGTGAGAATACATAGCATAGTATTTACAATCTTGTAAAGCCACTAGTACGCACAGCGTTTCGGGCAGGTCCTTAATCTAACAGATAATTTTAAGTAGGTAAATTCTAGCAGAATTAATAAAATGATAACAAATACATTGCAAGAAAAAAAAATGAGATGAGAGAGATTAGTAAGAATATTAAAGCACATTGGTATATCAAAGCTCTGATTGATTACATTGACAGCTTGATTGGTAATGTATATGTCTGAATGACTGAGTTTATTTAAACATAATTTTGTATGAACATGAGTCCGTATGAACACGACTCGGTATCAACTTATGTCTAAACACGAGAGACAAACGTTTCTTGAAAAGGCCGGTTCTCGAGTCATGTTCCCGGCTACTGTCCAGTGCCAACCAACAAGGGGTGAGGGGGGCGATGGCATTATCTGCGGAGCCTGGCACAGTGCCACGTCTATTACTGGTGTACCGGCAACATGAACCACCTCCCCCAAAACTAACCATTTCTCTCGTGGTATATATATTTCTAATCTCCTACGTTCATTATTAAATGACACCTCGAAATTGTTCACGTTGCTGGAAATGTTAATTTTCAGTAGCTTTGTAGGTTGGTTGGTTATCGACCTGGTGGAGATAACAGCTGTTTGGTGGAGCTATGTTGGTTGTGACTGCACCTGTAAGGCAGGCTGTGTTGTGACTCACAAAAGATTTCGCATGATTTATAAATATACCAAACGAGACGTGTAAAGTGATGGTGTATGTGTGTGTGAGGGACAGGTGTATAGGGTAAGGTGTATCGTGTATAGGGACAGGTGAAGCAACGTGAGAAGAATGTCCTTAGCACCCACACTGCATCTTATATAGGATCTTTCATATTGATTTATCTATTTTCTGCAACATCACATATCCCTGACAGATATTACCATCCTGATAGATATTTTTAAATTTCAGGCATGACGTAGCAGAAAGTGATGCTAACTCATCAGGAGACTAGTAAACTTGTCAGCTCACAGAGATTTACGAAGATTCGTGTAAACTCTATAAATGTACCGATATCTTCATAATTATGAGTGGCATCCGGTGAGGTTGCCATTTCTGAGGGAGGCTAGAGAGAAACAGAGCTTGTGCCAGCTCCATAGGGGCCTTGTATGCTTTAAAAATTACTTAAATTGCTTTTAACTCGTCAGACATATTGCATCCTAGGCGCTGCATAAGTTACACTTCAGGACATACTGATGGAGCAGGTATCACAATATGCGAACATATTTTAATTTAAGAGCTGCTGTAAGATCAATATATATGCGCACAGTTTCATAACTCAATCAGCCTCCCACAAAAATTATGAAAACTAATGAAAGAAAACTGTTTAGTTCGGAAACTCCGTCAGATTTAAATTAATTATCGGACTATGTTAAATATAATCCCGCATGTAGCCCATGGATAGCTCAGCATTTTTAGATCTTAACTAATCTGTTCACTGTTCGTCAACGCTAAATAATGCAAAATTGAAAACCAATTCTCACCTTATGATGACACCTGCTGTGAGTGGGAAGAGCGGCAGTGTGGAGCGACACACTCGCACTCGCTGTACGCCCTGGCAGAGGCACTTGTGGCGCCTCCCAGCACCCAACACAGTATATATAGACGCTAAGCATCACTGGAGGAAGCTTCCCGAAACACCCCAGG
>WNGS01135237.1:15530666-15568577 GCA_020271785.1 Procambarus virginalis
AAGATTTGTTTGTCTGGAGAGGTGCGCTTTGCACAAAGGAAGTGAACAAAGCTGTTAGCTCGTGTTTTAAGATTAGGCATCGTTGAAAAAAAAAAACTGACTTCGATTGCGTTCACAAACGGCTTCGCTCGAAACTTTTAAAATCGTTGACTTTGGCGGGTCAGAGCATTGTGTCATCAGCTGTGTCGAGTGTCGCAGCTCTTGTGATGACTGCAACACACACGTCCACAGTGCTTGTAGTAAACCTTTCTAGTGTACTACTGGTGAGTTATAGTTACAGTGACTTACAGGAACTGACTACCTATACCGTGAACATAGAACATAGGTATATATATATAGGCAGGAAACATCGCCACTTCTGGACGTGGCTAAAATGTCGAGTCTGGAAAAAAGTTCAGTGTTTTGCTGTGTAATTTTGTTGTGGAGGGGAAACTACACCCCAAGTAGACACCTGCAATGCTTCGTTCAGTGTTACTCGTCTTCTGCTGAAGCTTCACGGCGTCTTGAACTAGTCTGAAGCACACACGTCGAGGTCTCGCGTCCTCCTCAAGGTAAACAACGTCTCGAGCCTTAAGTGTCACCTTGACCTGAGCTTATATGTGTATGGATTATAATGTGATCATTCTTGTGGTGACTGTATATGTGTGTGGTGTTTGAGGATTGAAGTTTATAAATGCATTTCATTAGTGTATTTTAAAACCATTACAGGTAAGAACGTTTGTCTTCGCGGGACAGAAATTCACCAATTTTGAGGTAAGTTCTCATTCCATCTGTTTCCATAGCTTTGTTTTAAAGATTCTAGCAAACCCGGTCGAGCCGGTCGGCCGAGTGGATAGCACGCTGGACTTGTGATCCTGGGTTCGATCCCAGGCGCCGGTGAGAAACAATGTGCAGAGTTTCTTTCACCCTGATGCCCCTGTTACCTAGCAGTAAATAGGTACCTGGGTGTTAGTCAACTGTCATGGGCTGCTTCCTGGGTGGAGGCCTGGTCGAGGACCGGGCCGCGGGGACACTAAAGCCCCGAAATCATCTCAAGATAACCTAACTCAGGATATGGGGTATTTTCTTAATTTTCGTAAGGGCTTATTTAACATTGTGGAGACGTGTGTATAGGCAGGTTGGGCGCAGCGCATATGTTAACACCCTTGGGAGCTATGTTATTTAATAGATTCGTTATGCTTCAGGTTCCAAAGTTATTAAAATCAAACATTTTGTCGCCAGTATTATGCTTTTCATAATTAACCAACAAACATTTTGCGTTTGGGCCTTGGTTCAGTTCCAGAACCCGTTGTGTTCCTTTTGTAAACTTTTCCACTAGAGTTCACAGGATGGTTACCTTACCTTGAGGTAATTTCGGGGCTCAGCGACCCCGCGGGCCGGTCGTCGACCAGGCCTCAGGCCTCCTCGTTGCTGGACTGGTCAACCAGGCTATTAGACGCGGCTGCTGGCAGCCTGACGTATGCATCACAGCCTGGTTGATCAGGTATCCTTTCGAGGTGCTTATCGAGTTCTCTCTTGAACACTGTGAGGGGTCGGCCAGTTATGCCCCTAATGTGTAGTGGAAGCGTGTTGAACAGTCTCGGGCCTCTGATATTGACAGAGTTCTCTCTCAAGAGTATCTCTTGCACCTCTGCTCGTCAACAGGGGTATTCTGCACATCCTGCCATGCCTTCTGGTCTCATGTGATGTTATTTCTGTGTGCACATAAGGGGTGCCAGGATGGGTACATAAGGAGCATAATAAATCTCGTGTAAGAGTAATTTAACTTTGAGAAGTTTTAAGTTGTGCAACAGCAAGAGTAACATTAATTCTCTCTGTAACATTAATTCCTTAAATTGTTAATTTGCCAATAGAGACGTCCTAGCTTCCCTTTCTGACCAACATTGTTTATTCTTTCCGAAGTTTGAGTTAAAATTTTATTACATTCAACTTCAAATGTTTATTTAGGTAAAAGTACATTCATAGAAGATGAGTTACAATCATTAATGTTGGATTTATAGAGCTAGTACATGCAATGCCTAAAGCCACTAACTAATACGCACAGCCTTTTCGGGCAATTCAATATAAAGTTAGAAGTACAGGACATAGGTGAGTTTATAAAGACTTTAAAATGTATTTTTAACTAAGAGGCAGTTTAGAAAACTGTAGTCCTATTCTCTCGGTACAAGTGATGTATCCCCCCTAATGAAACATTCCAGAATGTCAACCAATAAACTCGCATTAAACCTAAACAAAGACCTGCATTTTATTTCAAACAAATCGTTGAACCAAATATACACCTTCAGATAGACATTGTAACAGTAAGGGAAAGGTCCTTGGCCTATACATAAACAAATGAACTTGTCAAAAATTTGTTCCATAGGCTAAGGAACTTGTCAAAAATTAGATACTTTGTCATCAACTCTGCTCTTCTCGTACTATAATACTGACAAAAGTATCCCTATCTAACTTATTTTATCTGTACATGGGGTTCAACCACTGAAAATTACCTCAAGCCTATCGTCTCCCAGCAAAAAATCAGCTATCAAAATTATAAAAAAGCATAAAAAGTACAATTACAAATTAAAAAAAAAACAGGATTTTAGTTTAAATTTGTTTAAATGCATGTATTTGTATTACTTTTGTTAATAATTTTACATACGAATTACATATGATTAATTTTTTATGTATTATTGTGTGAAGGAAATAGTATTAACGTAAAGTGACTTTTGGGCCATCCTAATATACAGCCTATCATGGAAAAAAATAGAACATATTGGTACTTTCGAGCAAATAGTTACTATATGTAGTGATGGACCGCCAGTAAACCACTTTTTATACTATAAATTTTATATACTTTATGTACTATATTAGTACATAATATGTACTATATTAGGAATAAAGTAGCATATATTAGGCTTGGGATGAAGAGGTTAAGTTAGGCCTTACATTTACGTCGAGGTTACAAAAGTTTCTGGCTTGTCCAAATTCAGTAATACATAACTCAATTTTCTGGTGGTCCATCACTACATATAGTAACTATTTGGGAGTCAGCGCCAGTAAGTACTTTCATTTTAGGAGGATTAGCTGATATACATATATATATATAATGTCCGGTAGTCCCCGATTTGACGACAGAGTAGTGACAAATTCACATTTCGTATAGTCTACCTAACTTTAAACTCGATAGAAAATGGAATAAAAATTTTCTTTTAAGAAAAAGGAGGGCAGTCTTTCTTAAATTTTCCTTGTACCTAATAATTCATTGTGTCGGGGGACAAGCAGCCAATGTATGTATATGCATATCGTGGACCCCGCAAGGTCGAAATGCTGACACATTTCGACCTTGCGGGTCAAATGTTGAAGGTTGTATCCTTTTCCCCCAGGATGCAACCCCCACAAATAGCAAAACTCCTGGGTACCTATTTGCTGCCAGGTGAACAGGTGCATTGGGTGATCGGAAACGCGCCCGATGCGGAACAGGGTATCATGATTTTTGTTGTGATAGAATGTCTGTTCCGCTAGGGATTCGAACCAGGAATTCTCGGTTGTGAGTCGAGAATGAACCCGACTCTACTTCTGGTACCTGAATATATCTCGGGGCCATCATTCATCTAGTGACCTCGAAGGGGACAGGAAGTCGGCAGCTTGTCAAAGGCTTCCCTTTCCTAAGGAGTATTTCCAGATGCACTTTGAACTGCAGTAATGTCTTGGCATTTACAACTACTGCGGGTAGGCGGTTCCATGTTTTTATATCCTTCTGGGTGACAAAGCATTTCTCAACAGGGGATATATACACACAGAGGTGTATCCTCCTCCTCGGTGTATATACACAGTTTACTTCAGTCCTGGACGATGTTCCGGAGTAAAATATACTTTTTGGTTGGTCAGTAAGGTACTGTTGTTGTCTTAACCTTCCATAGGCGTTATGCCCTGCACAAAATCAAGTACTGTATTTCCTGTTTTCTGCCCTATGTTTATGTTTTTTTGAGTTTGAAGCTGTTGCCCCCTTGTACTCTTGTGTTGCGTTGACCTTTTTTTAAAGAAGCAGTTTAGTTTAGTTCATTTATTATGCACCCCATATCCATCTTGTGGGCGGTAGTGGAAAGGGTTACAGAGGATACTTCAATGTTATGATTGGTGCATAAAGAAGCACAGTGTTGTGACTGTGTAAAGAAGCATAGTGTTGTGACTGTGTAAAGAAGCATAGTGTTGTGACTGTGTAAAGAAGCATAGTGTTGTGACTGTAAAGAAGCAGTGTTGTGATTGTGTAGAGAGGCACAGTGTTGTGACTGTAGAGAGGCACAGTGTTGTGACTGGTGCATAAAAAATCCTATACAATGGCGCTGTTGTACAGTGTCTGTTGCCTCCCATCTGTCTATGGCGACAGAAATTATTTGTTCTTTGGGGAAAAAGTTAAAAAATTTTGTCTATAGAAAGACACAGACAATAACATTTTATTATACACTAACGACATGAATAACACCATGCGCCATTATTCTATGGTAATGTAAATAAATATATATTTCACTAATTTGAGGGACTGAGTGATGGTTTTCACTACACATGTAAGAAAGCTGTAGGTGGTTGTGGTGATGGTGGTGGAAGGCAGGTAGGGAAACAGTGGGTGGTGGTAGTAGTGGTGGCCAGGTAGGGAAGCAGTTTGCGGTGGTAACAGTGACACGTCCGCGGTCACCTCCGGTACGCTAGGCTATTGACACTATTTCCGCTCTGTGGCAACACTTCTCTTGCCCAAAAAAGTTTTGTTTCTTTAAACTTTGAATTTCATGTCAAAACTCTGCATGCGCATAATACAAAAATGTATTTTGAAAATATACAATAATAGACGCACTTCGAGAATCATTAGTACATAAACTTCTGACTAACAACTCTACCATAACTGCAGAAACCGGGAAGCTAAACGAATCTAGGAGTGGATATTATAATTCACACACTAATTCCAAGTTAGGAACCCCAAGGTTGGAGCCTAGGGGGTTCCAACCTTCATCAGCAGCATGTTCCAAAGTGGGGAACATTAGAATGACATTTAACAACCAAAATAAAGACTCGAGGCAATGAACACTGCCTTTGTGAGTGCAAGAATGAGCAGCACCAGTTTGGAATCCTCGCCTTGTGATGCACTAAATAAAAATGGAAAAGTTGCAGACGTCTACAAGAAGATTAATACCAGAACTAAAAGCTTAACTCAACCTAGATACGTCAATGAAACTAAATCTCAAAACCCTAGAGGGGAGCAGAAACGGAGGGAATATGATCACAACATATAAAATACTGATGGGAATTGACAAAGACAGCGTCTTTAAATTGAGAGAAAGTTGGATAAGGGACATAAATAACAGTTGGAGAGACAGATGGGTGGAAGAAATGAAAAGAAATACTCGTACCCTGTACAAGTGGTCAGCAAACACACTAAAAGTTGTGGAAGTTTCCTCCATCCACATTAAAATCAGATTCAATAAGAATTCGAACGTCAGAATAATTAAATAATAACTCGACAGACATAACAAGGCTGGTAGGCGGGGCATAAAGATCGAGATCTCTAATTGGTAAGTACTGACAGATAAGCTTTACTACCACCAACCCCCTAGTAACACCTCCACTAACAAGGGATATCAGCACTACCATCAGTACCATTACCAGTACCACCCCCAAGTAAGAACTGGACTGTACCACCACGCCAAGTACCACCAGCACCCGTACTACCACGCCAAGTACCACCAGCACCAGTACTACCACGCCAGTACCACCAAGACTAGTACTACTACCACACCCAGTACCACCAGCAGTAGCAGGAGCAGCAGCAGCTGCGTCACACCTGGGCAGTACAGCGTCGTGACCACAAGATGGAGAAGATTGCCGGGCGGGAGCCGCGACCGCAAGTCGGGTCGGCTGTGAGAATGACCAATATCCGATTCCAGGAGCGCATCATTCAGCCGCACACGTCACTAGACAAAGAGGGAGAGAAGAGGGGGCTGGGAGGGCGCGTGCTATAGGGGAAAGATGGAGCGTAGAGCCGTAGGAAGAAGGAAGGGGTAGTTGGGTATGAGGGAAAGAGATAGGCGGGCATGAACTATGTCCAACGTCGATGTCCGGTGACCAATGGGAGGCCGGGTGTGCTGTGATTGGTCACCCCGGCCAGGCACAACCACCTGTCACGCCGGGGCCAGCTGGACATTAGGCGTCTCTTGACAAATTGGAGAATTACAGCGACGCTCCTTCAGGCAACCCATCAGGAGCTCGGGGGTGGGAATAGGTGCTGTAAGCAACATGTTTGAATAAGCAATTTGGACGAGAATAAACAGCTCGAGTAGAAATAGGCAGCATGCATGGGAATTGTTAGGAATTGTAAGGAATTGCCAGAATTGGGAGATGCGAGTGGTAATTGACGATGTGATTTGAGGATGAGAAGGGTGATGGAATAGTGGATGAAATGGGCGCAACAGGTGGATAAGAATGGAAAGGAGAAGGGGCAGGCAGGATGGGGGGATGAGACTGGCAGAGAGCACAATCACTCTCCATGTATGGGGGAATACGAACGCATGGAAGAGGAGGAAGAGGCGGATGTGCACAAGAGGTACATAAAACACCTAATGTTGAATACAAACAGAGATGGGTCAAAAAGAGGAACGGGAGGAAAAGGGAAAGAAGGAAAAGAGAACGAAAGGAAGAATTAGAAGAGATGAAGAATGATGACGTGAATGAAGCTGGCAATGTGTGTGTTTACTATTTGTCTACAGGATCGAGCTAGTAGCTCTTGGGCCCCGCCTTTTTACCCGTCGTTGGTGTGTGTGTGTGTGTGTGTGTGTGTGTGTGTGTGTGTGTGTGTGTGTGTGTGTGTGTGTGTGTCACCTGTTGTGTGTTGCGGGGTTGAGCTCTGGCTCTTTGGTCCCGCCTCTCAACCGTCAATCAAACGTCAGAATAATTCGAATATTACAGAATAGAACCTTGTGTGTGTGTGTGTGTGTGTGTGTGTGTGTGTGCGTGCGTGTGTGTGTGTGTGTGTGTGTGTGTGTGTGTGTGTGTGTGTGTGTGTGTGTGTGGTGTGTGTGTAGAGACGAGAGCGTCACTCCATCAACGATAATTCATTCCTCAGTTGATTCCCATTTAAAATACGTTTGCACATGTTGACAATCTGGAAATCAGGTCAAGCGACTATATGAAGACTCTGGCACACAGTTGTCTCCAGGCTCGTCCTGTTCCTTATATGATAGCTACTTAGTATTACAGTTTATTCTTAATGGAAGCAAATACTTATCTCATCAGATGAATGTCTCTAGAGAGCAGGCTTCGGATGAGCTGATGTTAGATAACAGCTCTTGTTTGCAGTTTCACAAGGAACATCAGTGACTTTCCTTGAACACCAACCTTAGAAAAAAGTAGAGAAAGAGAAGAGAGGGAAGGGACATTATATACTGTTTTTATTTTTTATACTGATGACACTGGGGCGAGATGATGATGATGTTTTAAATTCAGCCACTCGGAAGAAAAGCTCCCAGTAGCACGGGCTATGGTGAGCCCGTAGTAGTCCCCATGGGGGCACATAAAGGCATACACGGCATCAGTTTCTTTCAAGGTGATTCGATTGGTGTTGGGAGAAGGGAAGGTAACTATCAGAGGGAACGCGCTAAGCCATTACGACTATAAACACTTGGAAGGGGTCAAGATAAGATTTGGGATGGGGGAAGGAATGGTGCCCAACCACTAGGACGGTCGGGGATTGAACACCGACCTGCATGAAACGAGACCGTCACTCTACCATCCAGTCCAAGTGTTGGGCTAATGTTGGAGAGTTCTTCATGAGTAGTTGGCAGCTTTCTTGCTCTTGTAGTCAATGGTGAACTGTATCCTGTAGTTAAACAAATGGCCTTTATGTTTTACATGTTTACTTGGGAACTGTCAGCCTTAGTGAACTTAATAAGCAATATATAGCAAGACAAACACCAAGATGCTATGAAATAGCACGTAATTTCTAGACACAACCAGACCATCATCAAACATATACTGACCAACAGCAGGGAAATAGTCGACAGATACGACAAAAGAGTACTTGACATGTTGACCAGACCACACCTAGAAGGTGAAGGGACGACGACGTTTCGGTCCGTCCTTGACCATTCTCAGTTCGAATGATCCAGGACGACCGAAACGTCGTCGTCCCTTCGCCTTCTAGTGTGTGGTCTGGTCGGACTCATCGCCTGATTACTTGACATAGATGAAGCACTATATATAAAACACTCTCCATATATGAGTTACCACTCTGGTGCAGTTGTGGGACCCTTTAGGAAATACCATTCAGAGTCAATCTTATCGTTTATGTCTACAGAAATAGCGTAGTGTTTGATGAATTAACTACACGTTCTATTCAAAACACTATTCAAGTCCTCATGAATAAAGCCAACTAAATGCGTAACGTTTAAGACTTCTTAATTGTAATAAAGTGAACTGTCTCGGTCTTCCATCTAAAGGTGATTTGTGGTTCTTGTTATTGTTTTTGATGCTCGTTAACGTGATATTACCGTGCCCCTCCAGCCCACCCCCACCCCANAATAATTAATTGATAAAATAGTATCGGGCAACATGCTATTCTACAAACTATTCTGTTACTCATAAATTAGAATCACATTTCATGTCAGTCTAAGGAATGTATACACCGAGAGGTGTACCTCGCTTCTTAGTGTATACTACACCTTGAGAGTTTACTTTAGTTCTGGGCTATGTGTAGGGCTAGAGTATACTTGCTGGTTGGTAAGTAAGCTGTCGTGGTAGTCTTAATAACCATCCAAAGGTTGATAGGCCTTTTATAACCCTCCAGAGGTTTATATACCTTAATAACCCTCCAGAGGTTGATGGTCTTAATAACCCTTCAGAGGTTGATAACCCTTAATAACCCTCCAGAGGTTGATAGACCTTAATAATCCTCCAGAGGTTGATGGGTCTTAATAACCCTTCAGAGGTTGATAACCCTTAATAACCCTCCAGAGGTTGATGGGCCTTAATAACCCTCCAGAGGTTGCCAGACCTTAATAACCATTCTAATCCTTCTACGTTTCAAATAAATCATGGCTTTTGATTTGTCAATTAAGTTGTCTATGTAATTGTCTATCCTTATTAAAGCTGTCTTGAGCTCTAAATGAACCTCTCCTACTGTCTTTTACTTTGACGGTACACATAAGAAATATATAATCAAATAATCTTGAAAATTAATTAAACTTGCGCGCCTTTTGCCACCCCATGTGTAGAATTATTAATTAGTTGTTGACCCCTCTAAATATATCCTTTCCTAAATCCCGTCAAGAGAAAAAAAAGCCTTAGAACGGGTGCGTTCTAAGGGCCGTTGAGGATCTTGGGTGGATTTTGCCCTTTATCTACCCTCAGTTTATTAACCAGTGAAGTTAACCAAATTATTCTATAATTGCTAATTAGGGCTTTATTTCACTTTTTTTTATCCAAGGCTTGTGTGACGGTTTCCCGCCCTGTAGGTCCCTTCACGTTTGGAGCGACGTTAATAAAAGCTAGACTGAAGGGTTTCGATGTTTAGATTTAGTTGAATGGTATCGGATACGTTTTATCGAGATCAACGATTCTATTTGTTTTATCGAGAGTCGCAAGTGTTACTGATCGCGTGCTTATACCGCGATGAAAGTTCCGTCGTATGTTGACAAGTAACTAGTGCTGTTGGTAAAGTTTTATGATTTAAGTTTTGTTCAGTAATTACAAACTACGATATATATATATATATATATATATATATATATATATATATATATATATATATATATATATATAATATTGGAGATTAGTACCTGAAGTTGACTATGGTAAGGAAATGAGACCTTTATTATAAGTATAATGAGGTGGATATGAGTCTTGGGAGGTCATCACAAGCGAATTCCTGGCAACGTTTCATTTCTCGGGGGGTATAATAACAGGGAAGAGTCGTTAGTGACCCTTGTTAATGACCTTGTTAATAAGGAAGCACAAGCCGCCCTCCTGTATGTAACTACCACCTCTTTCCCTACCATCACCAACATCACTTTGAGGCGACCAGGGTACTCTGAGTGTACGAGGATACCCAGTGGAGAGAAGGGGTACTCTGAGGGTACTAAGGGATGATGGTACACATCCTCCCACGCACAGAGCTGTACAGCTGATCCTCCCACGCACAGTGCTGTACAGCTGATCCTCCCACGCACAGTGCTGTACAGCTGATCCTCCCACGCACAGAGCTGTACAGCTGATCCTCCCACGCACAGAGCTGTACAGCTGATCCTCCCACGTACAGTGCTGTACAGCTGATCCTCCCACGCACAGAGCTGTACAGCTGATCCTCCCACGCACAGTGCTGTACAGCTGATCCTCCCACGCACAGAGCTGTACAGCTGATCCTCCCACGCACAGAGCTGTACAGCTGATCCTCCCACGCACAGTGCTGTACAGCTGATCCTCCCACGCACAGTGCTGTACAGCTGATCCTCCCACGCACAGTGCTGTACAGCTGATCCTCCCACGCACAGTGCTGTACAGCTGATCCTCCCACGCACAGAGCTGTACAGCTGATCCTCCCACGCACAGTGCTGTACAGCTGATCCTCCCACGCACAGTGCTGTACAGCTGATCCTCCCATGTAGTGTCAACTGCCAGCTGCGTCTACTGGCCGCCAGGAGGCAGCAGGAGCCTAGAGGCTCTGAGCTCTAACCTCTAGGTACCAAGCACAACTGTAAAATAATCCTACTATATTATAACTGTAATATAGTCCTACCTTCTATATATTTACTACAATACTATAGCGAACAATAGTATTCTATAGTCCATTATAGTGGATTATAATGCAATAGCCTAGCACTGATCCGCGTAATGAAAAAAATGTGTTTTTTATATAAGAGGAAAAATAGTATACCAGATATACTGATATGTTAGTTTTTGCAGATTGTTATTATCGTATATTCTTTCTTGCCCTTGCCTCTGAGATGAGTGATGAGTAAGATGACAGGTGAGGAGCGCCTCATGGAGGAGCTGTGATGGGTGAGGAGGGGGCGGGCGTGGTGAACCTATAATCCTAACTCTGGATAATTATAGGTGCAGGTACACCTCTAGTGGTTGAGGGGAGCACTGGGTGCGTGGGGTGGGCGTGTGGTGTGGTGTGGTGTGAGGCAGCACTGTGGGCGTGTGGTGTGGTGTGGTGTGAGGCAGCACTGTGGGCGTGTGGTGTGGTGTGAGGCAGCACTGTGGGCGTGTGGTGTGGTGTGGTGTGAGGCAGCACTGTGGGCGTGTGGTGTGGTGTGAGGCAGCACTGTGGGCGTGTGGTGTGGTGTGAGGCAGCACTGTGGGCGTGTGGTGTGAGGGAGCACACTACCTCATCTCATTATTTCTCGCCCCTCGCCCCTAATATCACTGCACAAGGAAATTACCAGCCGCACTATGCAGTACATGTCATACACATCCCTCAGTATACACACCTGTGGAACGAGCTTCGCTTCAGCAGCATACAACTCTGGCTATACAAAGTGTCGTCACCGTGGGGGGGGGGGATCAAGCAAGGGCCGTCACTATACACCGTCCGGGGGAGGGGAAGGGGGGTAGAAATAGCCTAAGCTACTCTATCCGTTTGAGATGTATTTTTTTCTTGTCTCAATAAACATACTTGAGCTACACACCACCCACACCTTCTGGGCTCTCTGTTGTCAAGGGATTACCTAAGTCCCTAATGCCCACAAAGTGGTCCTTAGAGCATGTGTCATATATCTGGAGACCCATCATGTTATGTGTGGTTATTTCCGTCCATCAGTGTTCAAGTGAATACTGCACACACACACGCACACACTCACACACACGTGTGTGTGTTTTCAGATGTGGAGGCTGACTCCATACACAGTTTCAAATGTAGAAATGATAGAGCCCAATAGGCTCAGGAATCTGTACACCAGTTGATTTGACAGTTGAGAGGCGGGACCAAAGAGCCGAAGCTCAACCCCTGCCGTAAGCACAACTAGGTGATTTTATATATATATATATATATATATATATATATATATATATATATATATATATATATATATATATATATGTGTAATATATATATATATATATATATATATATATATATATATATATATGTAATATATATATATATAAATATATATATATAATATATATAATATATATAATCTATATATATAATATATATATATAATATATATATATATATATATATAATATATATAATATATATATAATATATATATATAATATATATATATAATATATATAATATATATATATATATATATAATATATATATATATATATATATATATATATATATATATATATATATATATATATAAACCCATATTTAGCTGCAACCGGTCCTCGGACCAAGTACAGTGTATCCAGCGGTCGACCCCACAGACGCAGTCATAAATTTTAACATGCTCTTCATTCAAAACGAGAATTTTCTCAAATATAAATTCATATTATAATATATTAACATATTGTGCATATATAGGCATAGGTTAGGTTAGGGGTTTAGGTTCTGTTGGCGATTATTTGTATTTGTAGTTTTCGATTTCGTTCGAACACTTCCGGAACAAGTGCTTCACTGACGAATTCTGCTGAGTTCTAAATGCTTCACCCACGTGCTACAAATGCAAATAATCGCCAACAGAACCTAAACCCCTAACCTAACCTATGCCTATATATGCACAATATGTTAATATATTATAATATGAATTTATATTTGAGAAAATTCCCGTTTTGAATGAAGAGCATGTTAAAATTTATGACTGCGTCTGTGGGGTCGACCGCTGGATGTAATGGACTTAAGTGGAGGACGGGTTGCTTTTGTTACTAGTCTTTGAGCCTCAGACACCACGTCCGTGAAGCAGTTGGCATTTGGACTCGGTGCAGAGAGGAAGGACGTCGGTTGGGTTAACTAAAAAGCTGTTTTACTCGCCAAGGCAAGCAAGTGCAGTGGTGGTGGTTGTTATATAATTTGTATATAAGTACTGATATCTTTTTCAAGTAATTATATCTATGGCGTGATAACTTGGCGGACCTTAGGCTACGCTCCTCCAGGCTGCTGCAGACTCTGGGACGTAGTCATCACTACTGCGTGTTAGCGGGTTTTCTCATATAAATTAACTTCATTATTTATTAGGATTTTATGTATAATTAGGCATAGGTTTAGTTAGGTTCTGTTGGCAATTATTTATATATATACGGTACGTGGGGTGAAACCATTTACAGAGTTGCTATTCGAACACAGGTCGTCAGCAAAGCAGTGTTCGAAATGCTCAAAGGTCATCAGTTGTGAGTCGTGTATAAAGCGCTTTTCGTTCATAAACAGGAAGAAGGTTTAGTAGCTTGATTACCGATTATTTGGCAGTTATTATTGAGGACGGCTGGGAGAATTTGCAGTACGTGCGTGAAGCATTTAAGAGTGAGATATACGAACATAGGAAGTAAGCGAGACACTGGTCGAGAAAAGTTCGAACGTCATCAGTTGTGGGGTCGTGAGCAAAATAAATTTAATATACAAACATCAGAGGGTTGGCGGTTGCATTAACGATCATTTGACTATTATTTACGAGGACGGGCTGTTATAAGCTGAGCCTGTGAGAGATAGTGTGGCAATTAGTGACATATTCTAGAGATGTGGTGACCCAAATGATTTCCTGGTGTTCTGTTATTAATATGGTAACCCTAGTTTAACCCTATATTGTAAGTTCAGGAATCTGTACACCAGTTGTTTGACAGTTGAGAGGCGGGACCAAAGAACCAGAGCTCAACCCCACAAGCACAACTAGGTGAGTACATGAGAGCGGGAGCTCGCACTAAGGTACCCAACGATGAGCGGATCAAAATATGGCTATAGCCTCTTCCCTGGCTGGATCTTAGGGTCGCATTTCCCTCTCTTTTACCCAGTCTTATGTCCCTTAGGTTGCTCGCACGCACATGTCCACCTTCCAGGAGATAAGTCGTTGCCTCGGTCAAAATACTGCGCTTGTAACGTTTGTTCTGGGCTAAAGGGTCGTATCCACCTGTGTGGACCAATGACACGTCTCACTTTGTATCCCAGGTTCGTATCCCTTCCTTTATTGTGTGTATTAGACATGTGTGCGTGTCATTACGGTTGAACGAACGATCAGGAGAAAGCGCAAAGTCATTAAAACTATATAGCACTTGGAAGGTATAAGGATTTAAGATGGGACGGGGGAAAGGAATGGTGCCCAACCACTTGGACGGTCGGAGATTGATCGCCGACCTGCATGAAGCGAGACCGTCGCTTTACCGTCCGGCCCAAGTGGTTGGACGCTTGCAGGATCGTAGCTCTTGGACCCCGCCTTTCTAACCGTCGGTTGTGTAATGTACCGACTCCTAACCTATTTTCCTCAATTATCAGTTATAACTACTACATATATTTCGCTCAGCCGCTCACGCACGCAAGCACGGAATCCCTAGGATGTAGGCCGTAGGAGCAGTCTAACTCCCAGGTACCTGTTTCCTGTTAGGTGAACAGAGACATCAGATACAAGAAACGCCGCCCAATTGTTTCCTCCTCTGCCGGGAATCAAACCCGGGCCCCTTTGGACTACGACTTGCAAGCGCTATCTGCTCATAGTGTTCGTGTGTTCTTGTGTGCGCGTTTGTGTGTCTGTGTTTGCGTGTGTGCGCTTCCACGACATCGTTGTGCTTCCTGATAGATAATTTCGGTATTTTCTAATGTGTTGCAGCCAGCACGCTGTACAAAAGCTCACCTGGCAACACAAGGGGCGTATCATCCTGCTCTCTCCTACACTGATTACGTCTCCAGATATTCTTTATTTATCAAATCTAAAATTTCTAGGAATTAGCAGTGACGCCACACTAGTGGGCGGCCTCGTTAACGAAAACTTCACTATATAGTGGGCGGCCTCGTCATCGTTATAGCGGACGGACTCGCTAACGAGGGCCTCACATTACAGTGGGCGGTCCTGCTAACGAGGACTTCACTATATAGTAGACGGCCTCGCTAACGAGGCAACAACGGTGAAGATTTCAACAAATAGCTGTCCCTGGAGTTAGGTTTATGTCTGGTTGTTAAGGTAATGATTATTCTGGCGTTCCCCTTGACGAGACAAATGAAATGAAGAGGCTATTAGTCTCTCCAGCTTGTTAAAATGCGTGATTATGTATTTTTTGCCTTGTTTTAATTGTTATTGCGATAGCCGGTGAGGGATACCATGTTGTCTTCGCCCTTACACTGTGTGTGTTGCGGTCACTTAGCTGCGGATCACATAACTAACATTGGCTAAATACTCACCGCCTCACTTGTCGACACACGTAGAGAGACCGCTGCTGTCGCTTCAGTGATGGTGAGTGTGGGCGGGTGTAGCCTTCACCATCATTACCAGCAGTGTTGCGTCAATGATGGTGGTGTAAAGACGCAGGTGTAGCGGTTACTCATACCAGTATTGCGTCGAGGATGATGCGGGTGGAGCAGTGATCATCATCCATACAGCTATTGTGTGAGTGGTGGTGTACGCAAGCGGGTGAAGCAGCCAACACCATGACCGCACTTCTCCTTAGGTTATATCACGCACCGAACTGTGCTTCACTACACCCACTGATCTCCAGACATCACGTGTTGCCCTCTGCACCTCCCCACAACTGGCCTTATTTCTCATATGAAACGATCTTTTCGTCTGATTTCACGTTCAGAAACTTGAGGTATTTACCGCATCCCGTATTGCAAGGCAGCCCGGCCAGAGGCGCCCAGCGTGACTCAACTATGTCAATGTAAACACACTCCCAAGAGGGTGAGGGCGGTCTGGAAGACGCTCGCGGTGTGGAGGTCCCTGGCGGTCTGAGCTGGGGGCGGCTGGACCCTCAGGAGAGGGGGTGGGAGGGTGAAGATGGGTAGGGGGAACTCATTTTGGCGTGAAGATAGAAGGGAAAACTGGGATAGAGGGTGCTGGGGACTTTTGGGTGAAGGGAAGAGGGAGATGGAAATAGGAGGCACATGTTGGCGGAAAACATTTTAGAGATGAGGTTGGAAGGTTTGGGATGAGCGGGGTTAAGGGAGGTACCTAAAAGTGGGAAAGATTAAGGGGGATCCCCTGATAGTGAACCAACGGGGGAGGGTTGCCAGGGGGTTAGCTAACTTGGTACCGTTTTCTTCAATGCTAAATACACAATTCCCTTTTTCTTTCGAGAAGGGTCGAGTTGATTCATAAAAATGATGTGTTTGTGGACTAGAGTACTCTGTGGCCAGCTGTCTCGTCCAGCTGCCCTCGGAACCTCACCAAGACACAACGGCCGCTAAAGACCAGTATTCTTGCACCATATATTCCGTCCTAGATAAACTAGCCAAGAAATTTTTTGATATTTGCGCTTTATTTTATGTCCTTCCTTCCCCCCCGTCCCATCTCAAATCCTTATCCTGACCCCTTCCAGCGCTATATAGTCTTAATGGCTTAGCACTTTCCCATGATTATTTCCTTCCCCTTTTCTTTATGTAATACCATACATTCTTAGGGGTAATTTAGCAATTTGTTTGAGAAATGAGACTGAGTAAATTATGAGCTAGTAGACCGTATATTTCGCACGTCAGGGCTACTATAGTCTCTTATAAGTATGGCGAGAAGTATAAGAGCGGCAGGTGGTTGAGGATGGTCGGCGTCGCGACCCAGTCGACCGGAGGTATAGACTGACCACCAGCTGATCTGTTCCCCTTGACGGGTTGACACCGTTGTGGTTGGCGGCACTATATGTGGTGGGAGGCGTTGCACATGCGCCCTCCCTCCTCTCGCGCCTCCACTATCACAACCCTCTCCACTACCTTGGATGTAGTTTGGTCATTCATATGTAGCTTTGAAGCTAGTCTAATATACTTAATACGAATTCATTTTCTTTATAAGTAAATCCTAGTTCATCGCCGGCGTGGTAAAGCCTCCCCGTATCAAAGACATAAGACACCAAGAGGCGCTCACAACACGGCAGGGAAAGAGACAGTCTTCTGCCAGTAAGAAAACTTGGCGGGAGAATCCGTAGATTATGATTGGCTGGCAGTGGTGGACGTCACAGTCATATTGATTACCCGAGAAAGAGAAGCACGTGAAGAGCCTGTGCGAGCAACGTCTGTATAGCGTATGATCTCAGAGTTCCCAGAAAATAAGTACCTCAAAAATTCAAGCGTACATGTACGCGATTTGTTACAGCAATAACATCAACCTGAAAGCCAAATCAAGAGATAATAAACAACAGCTCTCGTGTTGAGTGGTAGAGGCGACAGTAGACGCAGAGGCGCCTGCCAGACCCGTGACATATTTACACACGCAAAATTTGCGGCCGCTGCAGAAGTGGTGCGGTAGACGGGAGAGTTGGCCAAACAGAAGGTGTCCCACCTTGGCCGCGGCCGCCAGGTATCCAGCATGCAGCCAACGAGGTGACCAGTGCCCCGCGCCCCCCTGCATGTCCCTCAACCCCAGGTGAGTGCCAGGCAGCGGTGCCACCGGTCTCTGGCTCTTTACGTCAGATCGCCAGTGACGAGCCTTTACCGTGGTCGTCAGGTTAGCTACAGTCATCACAGGTTAAGCTCCTCACCATTCTGCTGAACTGAGTGTAAAGCGTTTGTTTAAGCGAACATTATTACTGCGATATATTATATATATATAGATATATATATCTACTATATATATTTATAAATATAAATGTGTGTGTGTGTGTAACTTGAAAAGTTGGTATTGAGGTGATGCAGGAGTGTGTAGCCTCACCCGTACCCTACCGTCGGGTAATTCCTCCCTCGTTAAGCTTCTGTGTGCCTTAAGAACCACCAACACTACATCGTTAAGTTTCCCTAACAACCAACACCACAACTCCGTTAAGCAACTGTGTGGCCTAACTACCACCAACTCCCCTTTCGTTGATAGTTGTGCTCGAACAACGGTTAATGCTGGTTTAAATATTTTCATTCATCATATTTTATATGCATATTTTATATGATCATATTTTATTTGGTTTTATATGGTATTTATATTTTATATCATATAAGCTGGTGGACCCACCAACTTATATCATTTGCTTTAGTGCAATAGGCGCCAGACATAATTCTTGGACATCAGTCTTTTGGCTTAAGGCATGGATTTTCCTAGTGTTGACCAGACCACACACTAGAAGGTGAAGAGACGACGACGTTTCGGTCCGTCCTGGACCATTCTCAAGTCGATCTTGAGAATGAAAACGACCTGATTTTCCTAGTGTTGAGATACACCACGGCGTCACCCACCTGTGTACAGGACTGGTGTTATCAGAGGCATGTTGTGGCACACTATTGTGGAGTATAATGCGCTCTGTGACTGTTAACCAGTCTTTGAGAAGCTACTGGCGTGTGTAAATCATGCAGTGGATTATTAAACATTTTACGTAAAATTGTCTTTTTCTATTTCTTAGTATGGGTGCATTTATTATTTTAACTTGGGAAAACTATCATATATTTATGAATTAAGTTATTGATTGATTTTGTTTAAACTCCATAAGGTAGTCTCCGTCGAAAAAAAAATTAACATAAAATATTCTGTCAAGTAGTTGTTGACGCTGAAACTGGCATGGACAAAATTCTAATGCCAAATATCAATGGACAAAATTCTAGTTAGTGGTCGTTGACGTATAACACGCATAGACAAAACACTAGTGGGCGTAGCAGATATCACGGTCAAAAACTAATGTCCATCTACCTACAGTCCAGCTGAAGGCGAGTAAAAGAGTATGTAATTTCGGGTTACTTTACGATGGCCTATGGAGCAAGCAGCCACCTAGCCTCAGTGGTCGTCTGGGGTGACTGGCAACCACGGCTCTTCACTCTACTGGTAATTAAACCTTTTATTTTAAGTAAAAGTGAAATAAAAAGCCTACATTTCACATGCGTTCACGTTCGTGCTCTGAATTAGCGTTAGGCCATGTGCACATCTATAAGCGTCCGCTGTGTTCACCATGATCTCGATCTTATCAATTGGTATTGTCTAAGCAACAGCACCTGTGATGGTGTGTAGCAGGAACACAAACTCCATTGCAAAGAAAACGCTTGACGCACTTCAGTTTTTTGCCATTAGCATTTTAATCAAACCCAGAACTACGATTAAAAGGTTTCACAGCCTTTAAAGAACTCATAATTCACTATATCGACATTTTCATTGAACGTGTTACAGTTCTTAACATTATTGTTTTGCAATTAGCATTTCCTGTTAATTGGTTTAGTACAAATTTGAATGTTATCGTACACTCTTCGATATAAAGTTTTTATTTACAGCAGTTTTATACCTTTCTACAAGCCTCACGCCCTTCCTTCAAAAATAGATAATATAGGTATTTTATGGAAACTACAATTACTATTTATTTTTACTATTTGTTTATTAAACTGACAAATTACTAGGTATAGTATTTATATAAAAAATGTACACAACAATGGGGTAAATGACATGTAAGCAGGACCTGACGCACCCGTGAGGTCCGCAGTGCGTCCGACTTCGCGGAAGGATACACGCCATAAGGTGTTTATTATTTCTCGGTGAATACATGCAATGAGAGTTGTGGTCATGGACTATGTTCAGGAGTAAAGTATACTTGCTGGTTAATCAATAAGGTATTATAGTGGCCTTAATAGCAAATCGGGTTGACGGGTCTTAAGTCCAACTCTAAACCAAACGTTCATTTACGTCTGCAGCATACACACGCGTATTCCTTTAATGTGTAATTGGTACATTTGTGTGTACACTAGATGGGGTACCCGGATGTACACGGGTTTCTTTCCCCTTACCACTCTCTCAATCTTCGCTACTACGTCATATATATCTTCTATCCCACCTCTCGTCCCATGTTCCCCGCTTTTTCTCCCCCCTCTACCTTTCTCCTCCACCTTTCTCCCCCCCTCCACACCCCACCTTTCTTCCCCATCAACCCTCCATCCCCCTCACTTGCACTCTCCTGCTCCCATTTCACCTGGGTAAACAGCGGGAGTAAGCATGGAAAAAAACGGCAAACATTGCTCTATCTCTAATTATTTTCTTATTACGTGGTATGTAAATATCTACATTCCTGCTTTTAGTTGCAAGTTTTGCAGCTTTATCTGAAATGTCATTCCTTAGTATTCCTACATGACTCGGCACCCAGTTAATAAGTATCCGACGACCTTCACTTTTGAGCGTTTGAATTATAACATTTGTGATAACAGGATGCTGCCATGTCAGTGTTCTTTCTCGTAACGTTTCAATAGCCGTTCAATAACACAACTGCTATCTACCCCTGTGCCGCAAACTAACCCACTCCCCCCCCCCCCTAACTGTGGTCTACGCTCGCCTACCCCTCCTCCCCCTTGCTGTAGCCCATGGCTTTGGGCGTGACTACACCCGCTACCATTATACAAAGGTACACGAGGACAAATGGGGAGTGGTTTGCGTCACAGGGGGGTAGGATAGCAGTTGTTATTGATCAAGGTGTGGAGTGGACCGCCTTGCGCTAACTTGCGTCCACTCAAGGATTTCTTGCGTCCTAAAATGTGTTCCTAGGTTGAGTATCGGCTCCTTGTCCACTTTTTCACACTGTTGATGTTTAATGCCATTACCGTGTTCTGTGTTTTTTGTTTACACTTAAAATTTGGTATTGGGGGTTAGCTTCTAGCACTTCTTCTAAGCCATTGCACTAATTGATAACTAATTATGAGAAAGTTATTTCATCTGCCTCTAGTTTCCTCCCCGGGAACATTGTTCCCTCATCTTCTTCGTCAGTTTCCCTTAGAATCTTAAGTCATGTGAACGTAAGAATAACCGGAACCGAAGAAGGCTTATTGCCCCATAAGAGACCGTCCCTGTTTATATCCACCCAAACTCATTCATATAATATATATATATATATATATATATATATATATATATATATATATATATATATATATATATATATATATATATATATTATATATATGTCGTACCTAGTAGCCAGAACTCACTTTTGGCCTACTATGCAAGGCCCGATTTGCCTAATAAGCCAAGTTTTCATGAATTAATATATTTTCTCTAATTTTTTTCTTATGAAAAGATAAAGCTACCCATTTCATTATGTATGAGGTCAATTTTTTTTCATTGGAGTTAAAATTAACGTAGATATATGACCGAACCTAACCAACCCTACCTAACCTAACCTAACCTGTCTTTATAGGTTAGGTTAGGTTAGGTAGCCGAAAAAGTTAGGTTAGGTTAGGTTCGGTAGGTTAGGTAGTCGAAAAACAATTAATTCATGAAAACTTGGCCTATTAGGCAAATCGGGCCTTGCATAGTAGGCTGACAAGTGCGTTCTGGCTACTAGGTACGACATATATATATATATATATATATATATATATATATATATATATATATATATATATATATATATATATATATATTATATTATATATATATATATATATATAATATATATATATATAAGAACATAATAAAGAACTCTGTAAAGAACATATGCTGATAATGTCCGTCCTGTGCCTGCTCTCCTCCGGTGTGGTGTGACGGTTAACATTCTTAATAACATTTGTGGTGTTCCATTATAACAAGTGCACTCATAAATAATGGGATCCAGTTCCCTGTCTTCATAACTCAGTTCCCTTGACTCAGAAATAAGCCTCGTCACATACTGAATGTTTTCTAGCTCTTTGTGTTCTTTTCGACTTTGTAATGGTCCAGGACGGACCGCAACGCAGGTTTGGTCATCCTGCTCTTATACTAATGACATTGTATGTCTACGTCCAGTAGCCACCTCTCAGACCACTTCTAGAGATTGACTAGTTCATCTTGCGCTGTTTAGTCTTCTCGGTTCTGATCATTATCATTAGAATAGTCAGGAAATGTTGATATGAATATTCATATTTCATACATAACGTCGTGCACGTGTCACAGGAACGGGACGTGTTCTACACTCGTTACTTCTCTCCATTCCAATACTTTTCCTGTAATTCATTGGCGCCTTCCTGAAAGATAAGGTAATTATCATGAGGAAGCACTAAGCCATTATGACTATATAGCACTTGGAAAGGATAAGGAATTAGATGAACAAATCTACAAGGGCCGTGATGAGGGTTCGAACCTATGCACGGGTTCGCAGTCAACTGTGCCACGACATGGTTAAAGAATTGCAACCTGGAGTGCTGCTGCCCTCACGAGGATCCCGAAGCTTCTCCCAAGCCCAATCGGGTTTTCACACAATTCCCCCCCAGGCACCCGGCTCTGTCAACCAAATGTTCTACCTCTACGCCCTTACTTCAATACATACAGAAATCAATATCAAATGAACAAATCCACAAGAGCTGTGATAAGGTTCGAACCCTCATCACAGCCCTTGTGGATTTTTTTCATTTGATATATCACGCTATTGTGATTTTCGTGTGTATAAGGAATTAGGATATGGAAGAGGAAAGGAATGGTGCCCAACCAATTGGAGGGTCGGTGATTGAACGCCGACCTGCAAGAAGCAAGGCTTTCGCTCTACCGTCCAGTCCAACTGCATATCATCCCGTACCTGAGTAGTCTTCCCGATACTACCAACCTACTTCTCTAGTTAGTATACGAGTTGCTTGTGAGGAGCAGTGAGGAGCTTGTGCCACGCTTTCTGGCAATCCATGAAAAGGCAGCCTACTGCTTCGGCCGGGGATAGAACCCGGTTCCGTGGACTGGGAATCCGAATGCTTCCGACTCCCCTTTATACAGGAAGTCTGGAGGACTTTTGTTCAATGGTTACAGTCGGTCTGTAGATGTCATTTTTAAGTCCATACATACTTGCATCAACTTATGACACGATCTTTGACGCTGCGTGTATATTATTGTATTGCTTTATGTTGCAGGTGAGTGGTGGTGAGGGCGGTGGTAGCCGGTGGTGGGCATGTGGGAGAGTCCCCGGCATGGTGTGGACGAGAGCCTGGCGCCGCTGGCAGCGATGGGCGTGTATAGGAGCAGCCATGGTTGTAGGTGCTTGGTTGCTCCTAGCTGCACCTTGTGCCCTCCTAGCATGCCCTCCACAAGATTCCGAAGAGGTTCCTTCTGCTACCACTGACAAGTCCAGTGAACACGACGATGCTGCTCGCCTCTTGTGCACAGCCTTCTCCTTCGTACCTACAAGCCAGCAGCATGAGCTTCGGACCTCCCCTCAGCTGGGCGAGAAGAGTCCGTACAGCGTGGCGTATGACTGGGTGGCCGCTGCTCGAACCTTCACGGCTAACGAGTCTGTGACATACACAACGCACACGACGCCCGAGATGATAAGTCACGTAGGAGCGCTAGCTGCCCGCTGGACGGGGCCGCTTTCTGTGGCATTATTTGTTCCATATTCAGATTTCTGCTTAGCTGCGGCCCGAGTGGCTTTCTTACGTGTCTGTGGTCCCCCGGACGTGAAAGAACGGGTTTCGTGGCACCTTTTCTGGCCACGGGATACACCTCCCGCAGCTGACTGGCACCTTGTAGTGGATGAGAACACCATTGACTGTGACACAGACAAAACGTCGTCAGTGCGTGGGTTTCGTACAACAGAAGGTCTCCCATACCCAGTGAATGTGGCTCGTAATGTGGCCCGATCAGCAGCCCCTACGTGGTATGTGCTGCCATCTGACGTGGAATTGTATCCATCACAAGGACTAGTTGAACAGTTTTTGGGACTAATCCAAAGAATAAATTCCGGGAAAGAGAGAAGAGTGGCCGAGGCATCGCCCCGAGTGTTTGTGGTGCCTGTGTTCGAGGTGGCAGCGGTGGTTCCCTTTAGTAAAGAAGAACTGGTGCAACAATATCAACAGAATGATGCCGTGTACTTCCACCGTCATGTGTGCGCTCACTGCCAACGGTTTCCTGCGCTCTCAGACTGGATACGTCAGCCAGGAACACCTGGCATTCTTAAGGTATGTTGCTAAAGTTCACAATTTACATTTGTGTATACAAGTATCTTTACCGATGACGATTCATTCGTGAACATTGTATAACGTCTCAACGTTATACAAAGTGCGCATTTATGTACCAAAACGCATTTCTAAAAGTAGCCGACACATGGGAGCAGTTTAATGGTTAATTGTGCAACTCTGTGCAGTTTTTCACTGGTTTCAGGAGCTCTTCCAGAATGATATAATGGATACACTCTGCAGGTAGACGATTAATTTCGATGTGTATTACTGTTTTATTTTATTAGTGGTCTTCTTTAACAGCCCGTGTCAGCGCGTTTTGCTCGAGTGTCTAATACAACGCAGACAACTTTTAAGATGCTAAGAAAGGCGTTCCGTTTGAAGATTACTTTTGTTTCATTATGCAGCCATTACAGAGTTGTTCCTTTTCTTGGTAGTAAGGTTTTGTGCCTTTTCATGGTAGTAAGACCATAAACGTAAGGAAACGCTAGTTATCCAGTGGTGGTTATCATAAACGCTTGGTAGGTCTCGTCCAGCGAGCGATAAATAGGCTCACTTAAAAAATAATTTGTATTTCTGGAGTAAGTTTTAATTTTTTTAGTAGCTTATCTTACACGTTTCATGCAGTTATAAAGCTTATAATAAGACACTCGGAAGAATAATTGGGTTGAAAACTATTAGTAAGATATTTAAATTAATCAAATCCCAGGAAAAAGTAGAAAAAGACAAATTTCAGCTTGGATCATATTATACAAGAATAAACATTACGTCACTTTGGTGTGAAAACTTATAGATTTGCATTAATATTTTTTTCTCACAAGAAATCACATTAATGTGATATATGAGACAATAATTTGGAGAAATGTGTGGCTTGGGAGTTCCCAGGTCGAGGGTTCGAATCCCCGCGTTGCTCCAATTGATTTTCTCGTTTGTTTAGTACGCGTCATTGTATTATTAGAGATAAAGTGATTTTTGATAATACAGTGGTAAATTAGTTGAGCATTGAAGGAAGATGTTTTTGTTGAGATAAAATTTTCTAATTTACTCGTAGAATTGCTTCATTACATGATAAAAGTATCACATAACCCAACACACACACGTGAAAATAAAGAAGAGACGACATTTTGGTCCATCTTGGACCCTTATCCAGGGCGGACCAAGACGTCGTCACTTTCATTTCAAATATATGCCCAACCACATAGACTAGACCCTAGAGCGACGATCTCGCTTCTTGCAGGTCGGCATTCAATCCTCAAGTGTCCAAGTGGTTGGACACCATTCCTTTTATCCATCCTATCCCAAATCCTTCTCATATCCTCTTTCAAGTGCTATTTTGTCGTACTGGCTTGGTGCTTTCTCCCCACTTTCATTTCACGCGTGTGGGATGGGTTACTTGTTTCAGCCACGTCATTGTTAGCTATTATCTGTAAGAGTATCATATTTATGTGACGGAGTGTGTTGGTGTGCAGGCCTTCTCGGTGGTGAAGAGACAGTTCCCCTATCACCGCTGGGAACCTATTTACATCTGTACTAAGGCTGAGCCCCTCTATGATGAGCGCCTTACCTGGGAGGGTCTCCAAGACAAGATGACTCAGGTATGTTGCAAGTCTCTTCTTCTGTATTACACAAATGCAGGTAGACACAGTAGATATTTACGTATCAGGTCTTGCATGCCTCTTCCTCGAGCAACGATTAGTATAATGACCAAACCACACGTCAGAAGATGAAGAAACGACAACGTTTCAGTCCATCCTGGATCATTATTCTTATTCTTTCAAGGGTCCCGGCAGTAGAGTCGGATTCGTTCTCGACAGCGCAATCGAGAATTTTGGGTTCGAATCCCGGGAGGCACAGAAATGATTGGGCACATTGCTTTTAATCTAATGCCTCTGTTTCCCTAGCTGCAAGTAGGTACTCAGGAGTTAGTCAGCTTGTTGTGGGGTTGCATCCTGAGCGGGGTATAGTAATTCGACCCTAGGATGGGGGGGACCCCTCGATAAAAGCCTAACGTGTATGAATACACTCTGGCTTCTTGTCCCCTGACACAAGGAATTATTATATTATCAAGTCGTATGTACAACTTGATAATGGTCCAGGACGGACCGAAACATCGTCATTTCTCCATCTTGTGATGTGTGGTCTGGTCATCACATCTTCACCCACATTATTGTGACTCATCGTTTTTTTTTTTAGTTTAGTTCATTTATATAATTGATATATTTACCTTAGCCAACAATTAACTCTACCAGGATGCTACCCGCAACAGTTACCGAGATCACAGCTACCAATTTAACTGCTAGGTGAACAGAAACATGAGGTGTAATATTTAAGAAATGCCTGAACTTCTCGGCCCCCCCCCCCTTACGAACGAAGTCGAACTCGTGTCTAGTTGGTTGTGAGCCGACTGCACTACAGGGTTCCATACTACATCCAACCCGTCTTTGTTCTACTGTTATTCATGCATACTAATACTCCAATATTTCGTTATATAGGTAATGCCTATGCGAATGTTACCGTGTAATTTTAGTATTAATTATTAGTGGCATATTAGTATCTTTAGGCATAGTATTTAGCTCTATCGCTCTATCTAGAAATCATAGTTCTAGCTAGAAATCCAATATTCTGTTTGTAACTCATATTGAATGTATATACTTTTACCTGAATAAACATTTATTATTATTATTATTATTATTATTATTATTAAAGAAAATACATGGTTTTTATCAGTTTTTATGAGGCCTCTGATATTGTCTTTGCTTACATCTTCTATTTAAATTAGTGTTCTTCGATAAACTGCTACAAAGATACACTGAGATGTGTACCCCGCTCCTCGGTGTATATACACAAAGCGCTTACTTCAGTTCTGGACTATGTTCAGGACTAAAGTATACTTACTAGTTGGTCAGTAACTTATTGTGGTGGACAAATCCACAAGGGCCCTGACGAGGATTCGAACCTGTGTCCGGGAGTATCCCAGACACTGGGATGCGAATCCTTGTCACGGCCCTTGTGGATTTGTTCATTTGAGGCATCGCGTTAGTGTGATCTGTGTGTGTGTTATTGTGGTGGCTTTATTTCCCCCCGAAGAGGTGGATTGGCCAATGTGTGTGCGTCCAAACAGCATGTGGTCAATGTGTGTGTGTGTGTGTGTGTGTGTGTGTGTGTGTGTGTGTGTGTGCAGAAACAGCATGTGGCCAATATGTGTGTCCAAACAGCATGTGGCCAATGTCGCGGGTTTCGTCTCTGATCTGGCCAGCCGTTCCTCAAAGTCTAACAGGCTTCCTATCCAACACCGCCTGTTCCCTTGATCTTCCGTTCCGTAAATAATGCAACTGTTTTACCTAATCAGAAATCGACAAACTCGTAAATAGTGCATTTTTTTTTTTACTAATACAGTACGTCTCATTTTAAATGGATTGATGGATTCCGTAAAAAATGTGCCGTGTTAAGAGGGGCGGGTTGCGCAGAGTATTCCGTTGTTAGTGACTCAAATTCAAATTTTTATTCAGGTACAAGTACATACATAAACCTAGACTAATGTGGATGTGTGTGCCTTCCGTTACCAGATGCACGAACTGTGTCTGCGGGAGTACAGCATGGTCATCTTGGACACGGCCTTCCTCGTCCACGCCCCTGGTATCAAGAGGAGGAATAAGAACAAAGCGAAGGACGACGTCTGGAGAGATCCTTTTGTTGCCAAGAATGCTAAAATCTACGACGAAATCATGGAAGAAATGCAGAAAAGATTTGGCCCAAGTGAAAAATGCCGTAGACATTGATTGACCTGTGAGGGGAAAAGTGGATGTGCAATATAATCAGTGCATTGTTCTCTGGAAGACAATATAACGTTATGACAATGGAACATTTCCTTTTCCATGTGAATATAATGAATGAAATTTCCATGTGACTATAATGAAGTATTCGATGCTAACTGAAAAATCACTATTTTTTCACTGTGTATTGAACCTGATGCGGGTAACAGAGGTGCTCATCCTTACGTGTTCCGGGCCTATATATACCTTCTCCTGGCTGCTCCAGCCTCCGCTAGCAAGGAATTTGCGTTGTTACAACATGATGGTGTATCAAGTCAATGATTTGTTCTTGTCTTTCGGGGAAGGGGGTAGGATTGATTGCTTTGTTTTTCCTCCTCAGAGAGTGGCTTCTCGAACAGATACTCGTCGAACATTTTCTATCCGAACAGTTACTCCCTAAACAGTTCCTTCGCTAAATACTTGATCTGCAAAAACATTTGCAAGTGTAACGTGCAAAGGTTTGAGTAATTTATTAAACTTAGTACTTAACATGTTTTTAAATTGATATTTGTTCATTTTTGCAATTCAGCTGTAATTTGTGATTAAATTATAAGATGACGTGGAAACACTTATGATACTTGTACAGAATTGGCGCACACCATAATGGGTACTCGTGCATACCCCAACTGTTCATATGAAGATTACTTTCAGGGAATTGTCTTTGGATAGTGTGTATCGGGCAGTTAGGATGTTGTAACTCGGTTGTAAAGAGTGTCCAGTTTATTAAGTCTATTGAATACAGTATATCTATTTGTTCTGCTTCTGATGAGAAGGGAGGATTTAAAAATAACACCACATATATATAACATATTGCAATTTATGTTAATGAATTCAAATTTATATTAATTTATATAGTGATTTTTTTTACGTTTATTTATTTCGATAGCAGACTGTAAAGTGGACTGTATGATTTAAAATCCCACAAATTGCTTTCTACACATTCTGGGAAGGGGGTTATGGATATACAGTATATATATATATTCTATCAATCAAAATTATTGATTAGTAGACATTCACTGCAGTATAAGACTACATGTGTTAGTAATTAAAGTTGAATACAGATTATCTGTATGGTGAATTTTGGCCTAAACCACCAGGTATGAACGTGGATGAACACGCCAACCGATACTCCTCATGGGCAAGACTGACTTCATCACATGACACTGGTTGTACCAGTTAGCTAGAGTTAATTCTTCTCCCACTTCAATTTCACCTGTCAAAGGGCACACACACACACACACACACACACACACACACACACACACACACACACACACACACACACACACACACACACACACACACACAAGCACGCTAAAAAAGGCCTGCACAAATGCAAGTGAAATGAGATCCTTCACATACAGTATATCCTTTGCTTGTTGTATATCTAAAGTATTCTGGGTAAAACCTAGTCAAAATTAAAAGTAATGAATATCAAGGGAAAAGAGATTCACATATACTGTATAAGACAAATGTAGAAATCGAAATGTTTTTGTCTTTTTCTCATGGTCACTAAGACGACAGAAATTGTAGTAGTAAAGTTAAAAAAAAAAAAAAAAGGTTTACCTTATAGTATCGTAGTTGGGACATGAATCCTTTTAGGATTATCAAGATTCCTCCTATGCCAACTACTGATGACATTCCTCAGGATTCAATGCACAATAGTTGTTTATCTCTGAGGTACCCGTTTTCTGCTAGGTGATAAGAGGCATTAGGTGAGGAGAAACGAGGCCAATCGTCATTATTTCACCCGGGAACCGAACCTGGGATTCCAGGCTACGAGCCGAGGACGGAACTCCCTGAGAGTAGGCTGGAACACATTACCAATATACTGTACAGTATATATAATTTCCATGACAGGCTACACTACTGTTAGATATAATATATAAACAAATGTATAAAACGATGAAAACGTACGGGTGATATTAGAAAATATTGAAGCATTCAGGGAGAATCTATACAAGGTCTTCTCTGATTTTATTCTCTTCCCGAGGCTATGGGTCCCCACAATTGCACCAGAGGTTGTACCTCTATTATTATTATAGAAAACTTTGTACAGTACTGTATTGTATTCATGCTGGTATTCTGACTAGGTGAATATTTGTTCATAATCGTTATGCGAATTAATTAACAGCAAGAGAGATTGTACCCTTGTCAGATTAATAAAATATACGCACAAATTTGTGCGAGAATCTCACATGTTATGCATAGGTATTTTAAAGTGAGGGCATAATTACAGGTTATGACCGAATATAATTAATCAACAATCTACGCTACTTTGTCAACATAAACCATTATTATATCTTGATAAATGTAATGAGTTGGGTGTCAATGGGAAGAAAAATCTCTAATTATTCTAATTATATAATATTAATATAATTAATATCTATATAATAAATAATTAAGGATTTTTACATTTTTATTTATTTGTAATTTGAACATCTTTTTTTTTTAAGTGGAAACATTTTCTCGAAAGTAATGTAATTGTCGGGAGACAGTGGAATGCAGTATAACAATATAGTAATTGGAAATATTAACAATTTATTGAGCGAATAAAAAATTAAGGCTATATCTACATGGAGATCTGGAGGTTTCTGGCCTGTAGTTACGTCACACAGCGGGTATCTCGATTCCTGTAATGGAATATTTCTGCCTGTAAAACAAGCATGAACATCTGGGCTCTGCCTTATGCCCTGTCACGTATTGCTCTTTACCGTTCTACTTGAACTCATCAAGCGGTGTATGTAGGTAGCCTCACCTAACTCTCCTTCAAGGTCTTCCCACTTGTTCACCATTCAAACACTAAGCCTCTCCTAACATCTCTGGCTTAAGTGGTATTGTACTAGTTTTAGCCCATTATCTCGTCGCCACCCACTTCCTCGTGGGTGTAAAGGATTCCCTCATTAATTAGTGGTGAGGATTCCCTTGCTAATGGGAAGGGATTATCCCTTCCATAATCCATGGAACTGCTTACCTGTCAGAGCCATAAATACAAACTCTTAAATTTTAAAATCCAACTGGAAAAATCATCAGGGCAAATGGGGGGACCTTTGACAAACCACTGGCTTCCTGTCCTCGTCAAGACCACAAGTGTGTTAAGTGGCCCTCTGGTAATGGGTGGCAAGGATTACCTTCCTAATGGGTGGTGAGGATTCAATCAAGATTCATATCTTGAATGCAGACTTCCATAAAATTCTTTGTAAAGGTGATCTTGTATTGATGATGGAGCTCGCTTGGACTTAAGGTTGTTTTCAATAATTATTTTAGTCAACGCTATTTTAATTTCACTTTTTATTTTGAACACACATTTCGGTTTATGGTCGAAAGAGTGGCAGATGCAGTTTAATGCTTACAAATGTAAGGTTCTGAGGCTAGGTATATTAGGTAATGATGATAAGAGTTAGTAGATATAGCTGGGTGGGACTGAAACTGCAGAGTCTGATTGCAAAAAAGATCTGAGGGTCATGATTAGTAGGAATTTAAAGCAAAAAATTCATGCATTAATGTTTGAAATAAGGCAAATAGGTTGTGGTTACCTTTTGGAGATTCTGGGTCTCTGGCCAGGCATCCTGGTTGTGGTCTGGTCAATCAGGCTGTTAAACGCAGCTGCTCAGTCTGAAGTTGATCAGGTATCCTTTAGAGATGTTTGTCACATTCTCTCTTGAACACCAAAGAATAAGAATAAGCAATAAAACACAATGTTATTCTTCAGATATGCCTTGCTCTTGTTAGGCCCTATTTAGATTATGCAGTTCAGTTTTGGTAGCCATACTATAGAATAGAATAAATTTGCTAGAACGCATTCAACAAAGGATGACAAAAGTTAATCCTGCAAATTAGAAACCTTCCATATGAAGAGATATTGAAAAAGCTTATTTACATTCGTTTGAAAGCCAAAGAGTTAGGGGTGACATGACTGAAGTGTACAAGTGGATTATTAGGTATATAGAAAGGGAAGGGAATTATCAGGGGGAAAGCACTATACCATTACAACTATATAGCACTTGGAAGGGGTCAGGATAAGGATTTGGGATTGGATGGGGGAAAGGAATGGTACCCAACCACTTGAACGATCGGGGATTGAACGCCGACCTGCATGAAGCAAGACCGTTGCTCTTCTGTCCAGCCTAAGTGGTTGGGTGCGGGAAATAATAATAAGGTATTAAAAAGAACATGAAATAATGAATGTAAACTGCATAAATTTACATTTAGGATAAATGTAAAGTTATTCAGTTAAATTATCCTGGGTAAATACTGGTTAGAAAACAGGGTTGTTGTTTTATGGAACAGATTATCAGGTAACACAGCAGACGTGGGATCACTCGTTTGCTTCAAGCATAGGTTAAACATATTTATGAAAGAGTTTGGGTGGATATTAATAGCAGCAGGCTCGAATAGGTCAATAGGCTTTCCTTAGTTCCCTTAATCTTATGTCCTCATCATTTGCATTTTAATTGAAGAGGCTCTTTTATACATAATTGTTTTCTGTTCATTGTAGAATATCAAGAATGATATTCTTGATAAGGCAGATATTGTTCTTGATATCAAGAATATTCTTTATATTCTTGATATCATGATAAGGCAGTTATTTAATATACTCCTGTACCACATTAGTCAAGATGATGGTTATGTTTTTGTTGATGTTTCTGAGTCAAGTACAGTATTTGATATGAGCTACTGTGTTTACCACTTTATATGGATGTAACATTCTTCCCATGTTCTTTGTTGTTGTTAAGTGAGAAGAATGTTACAGACATTACTTATTGGTGTGTATGACACTGGTTATAATACATGAACATTCTCTTCCAAATCTGTCAATTTCCTACATTTTATTTACAAATTATTTATACCTACAAGCTATCAAAATTTTGGCCATCTAAAACTTTTAAGATAAGACACTGATAGTAAGCACAAACTTAGCACATTGATATAGAGGGGAAAGAAAAAAAAGGGATATACTGCTGTTGGTAAACACTTTTCTGATATTGATTTTGGGCTTTAAAATAGTCTCCATTGTTGTAGAGTAATAGGTTTAGTAAACCCTATTGTCAGAAAATAGAAGATACAACCTCTCACCATTTAATAGATAACTTCATGATCTTGCCTGATAGCTTGGATGATGTAGTTTGTTATGATGTTAAAGGCATCATAGCTTGCAATGATGATATGTAATGGCTGTCTAGCATTTATTAATATGCTGTGGTTTTTCAAGATAGGAATTGTTTGGCAATATTTTGAATAAACAAATTTGAATTCAACAACCAGCATCCATGTTTACTATGGTATCTATGACTAATAAATGATCTTACTTGAAACACAATCACTCGGTATGAGTGCTAGACAGTTCCCTAGTATTATTCGCAAAAGTGACCTTAGAATCATCGCACAATGCTGTTAAGTACATATGTAAGGTATTTTGCATGTCACTTGTCCTATTATATGACAAGGCTCAATAGCTACACAATGTACAACTTTACACTCAACAATTGTAACATTAAAACCTTTGACCCAGCCAATCTATATTTAGCGAGGACTTCAGTTAGATTGTGATTCTTTTAATATCACTTATAACATTGGCATTATAGTATCTCAATGTGCATGAATAGTTTGGGAGAAATTAGCTAAGGGTATCTCAAATTCTTGTAACTATATAATCAATTTTTTTTGTACAGCTAACAGTAGCTATATACACTACTATACACAAAGCAATAACCTTAATCTTGTGAAATCAAGCAAACTCAAAGGATGAAGATTTTTTCACCACCAGTTCTAATGTACAGTAATACAATATTCAGGTGGTATCACTTTACACCATGAAGGGTAAAACAGAGGGTTAAACATCAAAATGCTTATACAGAATGTCAATCATAAAATAAATTTATTAATAATTTCAATAAACTGTACAGTACAATGAAGCTCTGTAAGTTGGCCATCTTTTGGAGAGGCAATTATCAGGCTCCAGGGAAGTCAGCAGGTAACCTTCCCTTGAATTTTGATAAATGTTCTTGCAGATTGATAAATAAATAAAATTAAATTGCATTTTCTTAATTATTTTTCACAATAAAAAAGATAAAAAATAGTCAATACAGAGTATTATGATGTAATCAATAATAAAACTGATCATGAATTTGATCAGTGAACACAAGCATTAAATATAAAAGATTTATAAATACAAATAACTGCATTAGTACATAAACTTGCAAAATAAAATTACTCTTCTGAGGTCATGTAGCATCTGTCTATAGTCCCAACACCTCACTTCCTCCTGGGAGATCCCTATCAGGAGGTCAACACACCAGAAATTTCTCCAGGAGACACTACCATCACACAAACATTTTACTCTTGCAAGCCCTGACACTCCCAAACACCTATCTGCTAAGGTACTAGTCATCATCTACCATATGATCCCTTTACTTCACCCTTATTGTTAAACAATTCTCAGATATTCTACTAACATGTTAATACAGAAGTGTATGCCACTTTTCTCACTACACATTTCAGTCCCTTATTCTTTTCACGTGTACCACATCCATCATATTTCCACATTGCTATACCCATTCCACACAAATACACCAATTACTTTTCATGAGCTAATTTTCACTGCATATATACTAGAGAATTTCCATACCTAAATTTTGCTTCTAAATGTCCTAGCCGTATTAGTTGTATACTATCCCTCGATCCTTTCTTAGCTTCCATGCAAACATTCATTCATTTGCTTATGCTATTGACATTTCTTGCCACTCATTACCCTCTTACCCAAAGTTACTTAAATCTTACTACCTCATCCCATTTTCTAACTAATTTTGATCTCTGTCTTGCCACATAATAGGAAATTACAACTAATTATCAAAAGGCCCCAAGCCAGGAAGACTATTTAGCACTGACTATCTTGGAATATTTAAAAATCCTAAACATCACTCAGGATGCCAATACAAAAACAAAGGGGGTTTTACACAATACATAACATCCCATACTCTTCTCTCAATGACTATAAACTTATTTTTTCTATGTTAACTAGAGTCACTCCCTCCCTTCTCTGCCCAACATCAGACTTCATCACAATATTTTGCAATCTCTAATATCGGCAAAGAATGCAACAATATTTACAAACAATACACTACCACCCTTGCTCCAGGTGCTCCTTTTTCTCAGACATAAACAAAGCTACCATCAACTCCTTGTTACCTTCAAAACTTTCACCCATTCATGGCCACACAACCATTCCCTCAACTCAACCACTACTTTGATTTTCACAACCATCTACCATTCTTTTAAGGACACATCTCGCTTAACACCTAGCACATCTATTGCTCCATTCATAAAATTACCTTATCCTGCTCTCTCCTTCCTCATTTATTTCTTACATTAAATGCACATACACACAATTCTACACACATTCCCTCCAAAAGTAATCTAAACGGCTGTTTGGCTGGTTTCTGTCCAACCCCTGAAACATGTGTGCTTGCTGGCAGCAACCCAAGCACATTATCATCCACGAGAGAATGAGGTCAGGTTGTCTTACTTCCTAGCAAAACTAGCATGAGTCTCTGGACACCAGAGAATCTTTCAACACTTAAAGGAGGCATTTTGTTCAAAAGTAAAATGGAAACTAATAAATAAATTAAAAGCAAATGACAAAATATGACTAAAAAAAACTAAGGACAAAAACTAACAAAGATAAAGTACCTCAAAAATATTGAGGTACTGTCAATTCACAAATGGTGTGGTAACGAGGCCACTACAACAAGACCGGGGGGGGGGGGGGGGGCGAGACTTGGATATCTTATTTATTAGGTATCCCACCCAAGATACCACCATAGACCCCCATTGCTTATGATATATACCTGCTAAATTAGGTCACATGATGTTGATCATTGGTCAGCCAGATTGCCATATTTGCCGACAAACAGGATGAATTGTTATAACATTAAGCTTAAGCTCGATGTCATAGTTTATGTGAAAGAACACGCACAGTAATAGGGCAGTTGCATTATATAAACACTATTCAATAAACAATAATAATTAAAATACTGTTCATGTATAGTAAAAATAATTTCCACAAAATAACCTGGTTGAATGGGAGTGCATCTCATACACTGGCAAACAAGGTTCATGTTTTCTTAAGTTGGTTATGATCATCATCAGCTCTTGAAATGCAATATACCAATGCTAGGTCAAACTGAATGAGTGAGTGCATTATAGCATCACATTTACAAAACTATTATCCTTGTGTTACAATTAATAAAATTGTATTAAAATCCAATAAATGTACGGCTTGTACATATTGAATACAAAAAGTATAAGTATTCAATACTTAGTCTGACCTCCAAAAAGTTCCCAGGCTTTAATCATATAAAAAAGTTACTGTAATCATTCATGCAAAAAAATGGAGGTCAGTAATTTTATTTGGGGTACATTAACCAGCCTAATATTATGTGCCACCAACGTCCAGTTTTCAGAGGTGGTCAATATTCTGTCCGATAATAATTCATAAAATAGTATTCAACAAACTTTAAAATAGCCCATAGAAAATGGTTGCCTATTTGAGATAAGTCAAAAGAAGTTTTGCTCCTTAAAATAAAATATAAAAACACAAACAAATAATAATTACAATCATGTGCTCTAAATTTGAGATAGAATATGAATGTTACACATTTAATTTTTAATTAAATTAAAATGACATTACAGTAATTGTAATAACAATTACAGGTAAAATCCTATAGTTATCTTTTGCGAGACTAATTCTTGTTCTAAAACTATACAAAATATTTTCATGACGCTAAAATACTGTCTGTACAAATTTACTTCTAAACTATGCAGTCCAACTAACTAGAAAGAAAAAAAATGGGCAGTACAAACATGGAAATGCCCTTTGCTTCATGTTGAAGTAGTAAGTGGCTAACAAAGGAAAGTGCTAAGGCTTCAAGATCAAGTGTCATAATGCATACAAAATAATACCTAACTATATGTACTCGGGGAAATCTCTCGACATACCGTGTCATGTGGTATCGCTTCGTATTTAAAATATAACATTTTTGCAAAGCATATCTCTGCAAACTAACAAAATTTATCTAATACAATCTACAGCTGTACTATTTTCTTGCATAATTGTTAGTGCAATTGGCAGGGCTATTGCCACTTCTTTGTTCTAACAACTTTTCAAACTATTAACTAGGTACAATTAATACCTAGTATAGGGGGACTTAAGACAAGGCATTCAAACCTACATCCCAATCCAGGGAAAGCAAACTTAATGAGGCAATGTCTGTCACCTTTACTAATAGGTCATACCAGCAACTAAATTATTATACTAAGATTTTTTTGTCTAGTTGCCAAAATCACTTGATTTAACTTTAAAAGGTCGAGTTAAACCCATCCTTTAAGAAAAGCATACAAGCATCGTAGCCTGTCAGCTTTCCTGTTTTAATGGATACATCAAAGAATGTTCACCAAGCTCTAGTGAGATTCAAACTCGTTGCCCAAGACTGCATCAACTATCACCAACCTAATCATGCAAGCTTCAGTTATGTAAAGCCAGTTATATAAATGCCAGTAATATAAATGTCAGTTATATAACATTGACGCAGTTAAAATTCTATCTTTTGACAGATATTAGCAATAAAATTATTAGGGGCAAAATTTTGTCTGACTTGGAAACTTAATGTTTATTTAGGAATTACAGCCAGATGGCTCAGAGCAATCTAAACTTCAGGTAAAAAAAAAGGAGAAAGGGAGGGGGGAGGAGTAATGTTTATATGATCGATGAATGCACCAGCTTTGTTTGTCTGACCAGGTGTTTAGCCTTGATATGTGTAGCATGACAAGGTCGTTTGGCCATGATAAATAAATGTCGTTGACCAGATTATCCAGAGAGACGAAGAGTGAGGGGGAACACAACTGAAGTAAACTTCTCATCTACAGGATGAGAAGACTATAGATAGAAGATTATATATATATATATCTATATATATATATATCTATATATATATATATAATATATATATTATATTATAATATTATAATATTAACAAGGGGGTAGGGAATTAGCAGCACACTAGAAATTTGAACAATAAGTTGAACACAACTATAGGATATATAGGATAAGTTTGGATTTTGTAAAGAACCTGGGTAAAAAGTGGCTTTGAAATATGTCTGGCATTTTAAAGGAATAGGCTACTGGAAAAAATAACT
>WNGS01135237.1:15579721-15672365 GCA_020271785.1 Procambarus virginalis
ATAAATCAGTTAGACAGCCACACTTTGATGTTTCATCCTAGCCACCCAGACCATTCTGTGCATAATCTGCTCGAGGCCGAATTGAATCAAACATTTAAAAAGAGGCTGTTAATATTGGACATATTAAACCTGTTTCAAGTGACGTGTGCTATTTTGCAGTTTTCAGTTACTTGATCGGTAGAGGTGATGCAGTTCTAAGTAGGTATTCAAAAGAAGGCACCAAGCAGAGAAAACTATTTAGCACCATCTGTCACAGGATATTTAAAAGATCTTGAATATCACCAAGGATGCTAATACTAGAGCAAAAAGATATGAGATGAGCAGTGTCAAAGGGCTCCGATTCTCCAAGGATCTTATAATTGGCATTAATTGTTGAACAGAAGGTTTAAACTCGACTTAAGGCTATTGCATGTTCATGATATACTACACAAAATCATCAAGTTGAAAATATGTACTATGTACATTAAATCAACAACTCTGCTTCCCTGTCAATGCAGCAGCAAATTTGTGCTTAGAATCCAATATGTTAGCACCATTTGGTATTAAATGTACACTGTACTGTATTTTGACCAACTGCTATCTCTTCCAGGCAACAGTCTAGCATTCAAATTACTAGCCCATGGAGGAGGAACCATGTAACAAATTTTGTCCCTGGGGTAGGAAGTGTTATTTTGTAATTGCTTAACCTGTCTTCCGTCTTCCCTAACCTGTCTTAATAAAGGCAGCGAGGTGTTCGTCGCCTCTCAGTAATGGAAGCACTGTTATGTTCTGGGGAACACAACAGGTTTTAAATAACATCCCTTGGCCTCTTGGGGTATTTTGGCAGGTTCATGCCAGAATGTGATTGGTGGCGGGAACGGGTTGGTGGTGTGGCTAGGCTTGATAGTGGTGGAGTGCATGGCGAGGCTTGACAGTGGTGAAGTGCATGGCGAGGCTTGACAGTGGTGGGGTACATGGCGAGGCTTGACAGTGGTGAAGTGCATGGCGAGGCTTGACAGTGGTGAAGTGCATGGCGAGGCTTGACAGTGGTGGGGTGCATGGCGAGGCTTGACAGTGGTGGGGTACATGGCGAGGCTTGACAGTGGGGGGGTACATGGCGAGGCTTGACAGTGGTGAAGTGCATGGCGAGGCTTGACAGTGGTGGGTGCATGGCGAGGCTTGACAGTGGTGGGGTGCATGGCGAGGCTTGACATATTTCCAGATGTATAGTCCTCCTAAACTATTACAACATCACGGCTAGTGTCCTGCTTCCTGCCCATGCATGCAGGTGTCGGATTGTACACCGGGTGTATGTTATGGAGAAGTATTCCTGCAGGGTGTGGTGAGATTTGTGAGGTGTACACCAGGTGTGTCATTACCAGGTCACCACTCCTCATTCTTCATGCGGTGTGTGTGGTTCTCACCTCTGATGCCTTGTAAATATAAAGAGTTTCACATTAAAATATGGGGACGAGGCCTACCGCACGCGAACTCCTACTACACCGCTTGTTAACTGGAAGACTAGGTTGATGGAGCATTGTTATTTAGACAGAAAAGGTTGTGGTACATGATAATAGTGTTGGGGTGACTGAAGTAGAAATTAATGGTGATGAGGCAAGCTCAGCAGACTGCCTTTCACCAAGTACTCTAATGTACCTATAATGCCAAAGCATTGTTTAAGGCTTCTGAGCTGTCCATTAGTGTACGGACACTGCTCAAGTGTCACTGTGTACGGTCACTGGACAAACTAGTTCCATCTTATTGCTGCTCCACCAATTATCCGAACTTGTCTATCCGAACAAACCTTAATTGGATTAGACCTTTTCTGATAACAGGCGTTCGTAAAGCACGTTCCGTATGCTACCTCCTACAGGCTGCTGCACACGTCCTCATACAAGATAAACACTCGCGTCTTTACACAAGCTGCCGCATTCGACCTACCACCTGCCGCGTACGACTTCTTACAAGCGGAAGCACGCAGCCTCCCAAGCATACGCATGCAGCCCCCCCCCCCTCCACAAGCTGCCAAAAACTACTAGATCTTGTGGGTGGCAGCTCACTTGGATTTATTCTTCAATATAGTTGTACAGAAATGCGAGAGACTCTCCATAGTAGGCAGGGACCATACATATATATTTTTGAAAGTCTGTATCTGAGTGTCTGGGAGAAGCACAATTTTCCGTCACTAGCCCACATGAGTCTGGGCATTCAGGGTGCAGAACACGACTGAAAATGAATGCCGCCTGATCTGTTAAAGTATATCTCTTGCTTAAAGTATGCGTTTTAACAGGTGTATGTTGGCTACTCTTGTAATTCTGAGTATGTGTTCAGCATCATTAGTGGTATTAGGCAGTGATATAGATGGGTGCCAGAAATAACAATGGAGTTCGTACCCGACAATAGTGAAGTTAAAGGGCGTCCGATGCATGTCAAAACGTTATATAGTCATACTAGCTTAGCTCTTTCTGGGAACAGCCCTGACCACCGCGTGAGTAACCCTGTGAGCCCTGACCCCCCACGTGAGTAACCCTGTGAGCCCTGACCCCCACGTGAGTAACCCTGTGAGCCCTGACCACCGCGTGAGTAACCCTGTGAGCCCTGACCCCCACGTGAGTAACCCTGTGAGCCCTGACCCCCACGTGAGTAACCCTGTGAGCCCTGACCACCGCGTGAGTAACCCTGTGAGCCCTGACCACCGCGTGAGTAACCCTGTGAGCCCTGACCCCCCACGTGAGTAACCCTGTGAGCCCTGACCACCGCGTGAGTAACCCTGTGAGCCCTGACCACCGCGTGAGTAACCCTGTGAGCCCTGACCACCGCGTGAGTAACCCTGTGAGCCCTGACCCCCACGTGAGTAACCCTGTGAGCCCTGACCCCCCACGTGAGTAACCCTGTGAGCCCTGACCCCCACGTGAGTAACCCTGTGAGCCCTGACCCCCACGTGAGTAACCCTGTGAGCCCTGACCACCGCGTGAGTAACCCTGTGAGCCCTGACCACCGCGTGAGTAACCCTGTGAGCCCTGACCCCCCACGTGAGTAACCCTGTGAGCCCTGACCCCCACGTGAGTAACCCTGTGAGCCCTGACCACCGCGTGAGTAACCCTGTGAGCCCTGACCCCCACGTGAGTAACCCTGTGAGCCCTGACCACCGCGTGAGTAACCCTGTGAGCCCTGACCCCCACGTGAGTAACCCTGTGAGCCCTGACCACCGCGTGAGTAACCCTGTGAGCCCTGACCACCGCGTGAGTAACCCTGTGAGCCCTGACCCCCACGTGAGTAACCCTGTGAGCCCTGACCCCCACGTGAGTAACCCTGTGAGCCCTGACCCCACGTGAGTAACCCTGTGAGCCCTGACCACCGCGTGAGTAACCCTGTGAGCCCTGACCCCCACGTGAGTAACCCTGTGAGCCCTGACCACCGCGTGAGTAACCCTGTGAGCCCTGACCCCCACGTGAGTAACCCTGTGAGCCCTGACCCCCGCGTGAGTTACCCTGTGAGCCCTCACGTGGTGGTGAGGGCTCACAGGATCTACAAGGCAAGGTATAGAAAACTATGAAAGGCGCTCATGGACCATAATTAAAGGCTCCACAAATTATAGCTTGGCGCAAATAAACAAACAAAAACCCGGGTGGAAGTCAGCGAGATTATTAATTAAGGCTGGAAATGCAAAGAGACTTTCCCAGGCAGGTGATTCGCTCGTCATTTTCCTTTGTTTGTTTGGCTGACAGTGATATATGTAATGGTTATGACGGCCGGGCCACTGTGGCCAGGGCAGTAAGGTCGATAATCCTCTCGGGAGGCCCAGAAGCACTATATTACTGCTCGAGTGATGGATTGGTTACCGGATTCCTAACTGGACAGTGTTGACCTCAAGCGGGTACTACAGTCTCCCCTGAAACATAGCTGTGTGCTCTGGTTTATGATCGCATGTGCATGGTATAGCTAACAGGCATTTTTAAGAATGGCTTCAACTACAAGATGTAATTCATCAGATTGCACTGCCATATATACCCGGCATTGATAATTGTGATCAATTGTTGTTTTCTACTGAGATGTGATTTGTGTTGGGCATTGATCTATCCGTCTTATTGATGTGTATAACATGTTGCGACATTTATGGCTAGACTTTATTGGTTTCCTAAGGGAGAACTTCTTGACTGTAATTTTCAAGATATAACACTCACAATTTGGAGGCACGAGATGGAAAGTTAGTGGAGATGTGCTCAAGTTGTTTGTAGTGTGTGTCAGTTTTTTGTTTTTGTTTTTTTGCAGGGATATTGGCATGTGTTCTGAGGAGATCGTTGTGCACTGTGTTTGGAACGTATGAGATCTGGATGTCCAGATCTCTTGAGATTTGCTAATATATAATATTAATTTATATTTGAGAAAATTCCTGTTTTGAATGAACAGCACGTTAAAAGTGATGGATGCGTCTTTGGGGTCGACCGCTGCATGGAATGAACATACACCGAGGACGGGTTGATTGATGGGGATAAATGTACATTCCATGCAGCCGCTAATCCCCTGTTTATGAAACATGCGTACTCTTCCTCATGTTGTCACACTCACTACTGTGTCATACACCATGCACAGAATTACTTAAACACTACTTTTATTTTTATTTATTTATACAAGAGTTCTTACACTCTTGTGCAGCCACTAGTACGCGTAGCGTTTCGGGCAAGTCCTTAATCCTATGTTCCCTGGAGTTTTTCCCGCGAAAAATCGTTTAACAACTAAGTACCCATTTTACTGTTGAGTTAAAAACAGATTTACGCCCAGTGGATCCTCCCCGGCCAGGATACGAACCCAGGACAAAGTGCTCGCGGAACGCCAGGTGAGCGCCTTCACCACTACACCACGGAGACTACTCGTACACATCAACCCTTATGTACCCTAGGTTCAGCTCCGTACACATGCTCTAATACACCGGGGACCACGCGCTCCAGACCTCGACCTGAAGACGCGACAATGTTCATTTTCCGCTGCCACGCGCAAAGAAATTTCCCCAAGGATGACGCGCGCAGAGTGTGCTGAGGGACCGGGTCGAGTGGCATCTATAACCTGTACTGGCATGAATAGCGTGACGTCACTGTGACGTCACACCTACGCACTACTGTTGTTGTTGTTGTTGTAATAGATTCAGCTACCCGGAACAAGTTCCAAGTAGCACGGGCTATGGTGAGCCCGTAGTGGACTTACCTGGCACAGGAGCGGTGCTGACCTGTGCACTATATATTACAAAAAGTTATCTCTTATTTGCGTTAAGTAAGGATAGGTCAGGTTAGATTGAGTTAAGATATATTGGGGTTAGGTTGGATAAGGATAAGGATAGAGTAGTGATGACGTGCAGGTGTACATACTTCTCTCAGGTCTTAGACCCCACTCGGAATAGAAGCGTCACACCAAAGAAAGTTTTCACTCGCCACGCTGGCGGACACTTGCCAAGCATGACGTCATAACGGCACGCTGAGTGCACGCTTATCCAGCCCTCGGGGGGGAAATTGATGGCGGTGGCGTGGCTAGGCTGTCTCGGCTTGTGAGTGTTGGGGGAGTGAGGGGGTGGCCAAGATGGCGGCCAGTGGTGTGGGTGTTGACTGGGGGAGTGTGGGAGGGTGGCCAAGGTCGCGGTCTGCCAGGTGTGAGTGAGGAGGTGTGTGGCGTTATTATCCACTCTGAATGCCTGCCCTGTCATCTGTGCTCGTGTGCTCGTGCTCCAGCTTATGGCAGCTTTTCGAGCATGTTTGCTGCTGGTCCTCAGCTATTGCTGTGCCAGTTATGGACGGAGAGAGCCCCTCGTCAGGGTCAGTTGTGGGGGAGGAGACAGGGGCCCCTCGTCAAGGTCAACCCATTATTGATTGAATTAAAATGTGATGAAGGTGACATAAAAATACGGAATTGATTTCAATAATGGTTGTGTGTGTGTTATTAATTGGAAGGAATATGTGAGCCCATATCCTAGAGCTCGACTCTTACCTAAGGCAGCGTTGATGGGCCATACACAGTGCTGTCAAACTCTACCACTCGTCTCTGGCCTACCAGTACATAACCCTACACATTATTACAGGTTCTCAAGAGACTAAAAACTGAATCGATTCTTAGCTTGGCGTTGGTCCTGTCAACCTCTGAAGGGTGATAGGTGCAAGCGGCAAGTGCTGAATATGTCCGTGTCCTGTACATAGTCCAGGACTAAAGTGTATGTACCCCCGTGACACTGAAGCCTGCTGAAGCCACGCTTATAGAATATCTACATGTATTCTGACAATCCAACTGACATTCCCACACACTGTCGGCCGGGGCTCACCTCCACGGGACCCTTCATTTTACGTTTATTATTCAGAGTTCCATTTTGTGAGGATCACGCCCCGACCTTTGGGTCTGAGAAGTGGCAGAGGAGCCGGGAGACTCACAGACACACAGGCGGAGATCCCAGGCAACAGCAGGAGGGCTGAGGAACACTCACTGAACACCGGGCTCACAGTACGAACACGGCAGGAAGTGAGCAGTAGAGTGAACTCCCGCTAGAACACCAGGTTCCCAGGAAGAACACACCGGGAAGCGATCCAACCAACGTGAAGTCTCCTGGTTTGTTTCTACCGATGACATTAGTGCGTGTCTCAGCCCCATCCAGCCAATACCGACGACACGCTCGATACATTTATAATAAGTGACCATTATAACGTCAGCAGCGACATCTATAATGGCATTTTCGCGATCTGCAGGACAAATCCCTCCCCATCTCCTCCACCTCCCAAGCCCCGCCCATCTCAACGCAGGATTATAAAGGTCAAAAACAGGTTAAGGGGGGAGGAAGGGATTGGTCACGTGGTACCTAGTGTGTGCGAGGAACATGCGGGGTCACAGTGTCACGCGAAGAGCCGGTGTTGTGGGTCATTTTTCAGGTCTCTTGTGCAATGTAGGCTGATCGATAATGTTGGTAAGTGACACGCATGTTTCTAGGTGTTGTGTGTCACTTTGTCTAGTTCGGTCACTGTGCACCTACTCCTGGGTCACTAGTGTAGGTGACCCAGGAGTACGTCTACAGTGTCGTGTTTGGTCACCAGACACTGTAGGTGACCCAGAAGTAGGTCTACAGTGTCGTGTTTGGTCACCAGACACTGTAGGTGACCCAGGAGTAGGTCTACAGTGTCGTGTTTGGTCACCAGACACTGTAGGTGACCCAGGAGTAGGTCTACAGTGTCGTGTTTGGTCACCAGACACTGTAGGTGACCCAGAAGTACGTCTACAGTGTCGTGTTTGGTCACCAGACACTGTAGGTGACCCAGAAGTACGTCTACAGTGTCGTGTTTGGTCACCAGGCACTGTAGGTGACCCAGGAGTACGTCTACAGTGTCGTGTTTGGTCACCAGGCACTGTAGGTGACCCAGGAGTACGTCTACAGTGTCGTGTTTGGTCACCAGGCACTGTAGGTGACCCAGGAGTACGTCTACAGTGTCGTGTTTGGTCACCAGGCACTGTAGGTGACCCAGGAGTACGTCTACAGTGTCGTGTTTGGTCACCAGACACTGTAGGTGACCCAGGAGTAGGTCTACAGTGTCGTGTTTGGTCACCAGGCACTGTAGGTGACCCAGGAGTACGTCTACAGTGTCGTGTTTGGTCACCAGACACTGTAGGTGACCCAGGAGTACGTCTACAGTGTCGTGTTTGGTCACCAGACACTGTAGGTGACCCAGGAGTACGTCTACAGTGTCGTGTTTGGTCACCAGACACTGTAGGTGACCCAGGAGTAGGTCTACAGTGTCGTGTTTGGTCACCAGGCACTGTAGGTGACCCAGGAGTACGTCTACAGTGTCGTGTTTGGTCACCAGGCACTGTAGGTGACCCAGAAGTAGGTCTACAGTGTCGTGTTTGGTCACCAGACACTGTAGGTGACCCAGGAGTACGTCTACAGTGTCGTGTTTGGTCACCAGGCACTGTAGGTGACCCAGGAGTACGTCTACAGTGTCGTGTTTGGTCACCAGACACTGTAGGTGACCCAGGAGTACGTCTACAGTGTCGTGTTTGGTCACCAGACACTGTAGGTGACCCAGAAGTAGGTCTACAGTGTCGTGTTTGGTCACCAGACACTGTAGGTGACCCAGAAGTAGGTCTACAGTGTCGTGTTTGGTCACCAGACACTGTAGGTGACCCAGGAGTACGTCTACAGTGTCGTGTTTGGTCACCAGGCACTGTAGGTGACCCAGGAGTACGTCTACAGTGTCGTGTTTGGTCACCAGGCACTGTAGGTGACCCAGGAGTACGTCTACAGTGTCGTGTTTGGTCACCAGGCACTGTAGGTGACCCAGGAGTACGTCTACAGTGTCGTGTTTGGTCACCAAACACCGTATGTGACCCAGTAGTAGTCTTACAGTGCCGTGTTTGGTCACCAGACACTGTAGGTGATTCAGCTGTATGTCTACTATGTACCTGAGTAAATATGGATGATTTAAAGTTGTTGCATCAAATTGCTAAACCCAACTTGCTGGTCAAGAAGAATTAGCCCCTGACAAAAACAACAACATATACACTAACAATGTCAGCAACGACAGCATTATATACACTACAACGTCAGCAACGACAGCATTATATACACTACAACGTCAGCATTATATACACTACAACGTCAGCATTATGTAAGTTAGTACCAGGTTAGGTCTAGATTATATTATTTTATTTTGATTTTCGTTTCCTTTGAAAACTTATCTTTCTTTATTTCCAATTCTTCAATTTTAGTACAAAACTGTTTAGTTTCAACGATAGTAAGTTCATGTCGGAAGGCACCAAAGACAGACTGGATTGCAATACATCAAATTGCCAACGGATGCAAGCACGTTGACTATTCTAACCGAGGGCTAACGAAGCTTATAACTATAATACTAAAATATATCATATTAATAATTGTATTTGAGATAACGGTTCCTTTATTAGGCCAAATTAAAAGTGACGTCACGCTGATTCCTGGCTGTATACTTTAGTATACAGCCAATATACTTTAGACCTGAACGTTGTACAGGACTGAAGTAAACTGTCTGTGTATATGCACCAAGCAATGTTCAAGTTGGTATACACACACCTCTCTGTGTATATCTCCTATATTTATTCTATAATTTTGCCCCAATGTCACAATGAATATATCTTTTAGTTTATGCATATATTGTCATTGTATGCTAGGGGGGGAGGGGGTAGAAATAGCCTAAACTACTCTATCCTTTATTTGTATTTTGATGTATTTTTTGTACTTTTTTCTTGTCTCAATAAACATATTTAAACTTGAACATTGTATGCCAGAGGTGTTTACTGATCACGGCAGCTGAGAACCTCAGACGGAGCCTCGTGTATATCTCAAGACGGCCAAGTTTGTGTACTCTGTATAGCTTGTCCTTGCATGACCTAAAGACGATTTTAGGATTATATTATTGAAGAAAAAAAACAAGATGCATAATATGCTTCTTTGCAGCGTAGTCACAAGCTAGCATAACGTAATGGTGATCCGGAAGACACGCACGACACATGCAAAAAAAAAAAAACCGGACTCATGAGGCTATGAGTTCATGAGGATAAAAACAGGTTACTGTTTGGAAGTTTTAGAATTCATTTCCACTCTGTTCACGCCATCTTTTTGTGCTGTTTTTTTTCACCATGAAGTGTTGAGGGTGCTCAGGTATTGGCATGTGAAGCACTGTTATTACTCAAAGTGGTTTCTTGAATGCAGTGTAGTGGTGTAACCATGAATTAGTGGTGTTCGTTTGATGAAAAAGTAGAGAAGGTGCGTAAGCGTTAGTGTTGATATGCGCTTAATCAACTAGTAATAAGAACGCGTCACTGTTTGTGGTCGCTTATACAATTGGTAGTGAGAGTATTTAAGCATTGGTTTCCGCTAGTACAATGGTAGTGAGAATGTACAATGGTGTTGGTCCAGTGAATCTTGGAACTTTTTGTTCCCAGTAGCTGAATCTATAAAAACAACAGCATAGTGAATGTTAGAGTTAGTGCTGGAGTTCATGTCATTTTAATGAGTGATAAGTGTGAGCGCTGGATGCTTAATATACGGCAGTAAGAATTAGTGTGATATTAGTGTACGCTTAATATATATACGGTAGTGAGGGTGAGTGTCTGTGTTGTGTGTAGCCTCACGCTAGAAGTGGCTAAACCTTCATGTTAAGCGTGTGTGTGTGTGTGTGCCTAAAATTGAGCGTTCATCGATGTTACCATCGACGGAGCAACAGCACTTGCAGCCTTTAACAAAGTAATTAAATAAGAAAACGTTTACGTCCCGAGATCAGTATGTCCTACGACCATATTGTGTTTAGACGCTCTCTTAGGTTACAGTGTTATTAAAACATTAGCAACCCTAAGTGGCGATCACTTACCACATGATGAAAGACTGGCTATACAATATTTCTTAAACACCGCCAGCTTTCTTGTTATATAGTGGAAGACTTGAGAGAACTGGGGGAGAGGGAGAGAGAGGGAGGGGGTGTTATTATGTTGAAGGGGGAAGGGAGGCACAAGCCACAGGGCCAAACAGAAAACGGACGCGCCATGCTAAGACAAGGAACATCTTGCATGTAATTACCAGCTATCTTCCGATTGGGCTTGAGTCACTGCCTGACATCACCCTGCAAGTCTTCACGACTCACGGGCAGGGGTGTGGGGCGCCCTCATACAACACACACACTCACGTCACCCTATCATCGCTCTTACCTGCCACTGACGAGAATACCAGACGTGCCACTCCTGACGGCAGACATAGTCACGAGTCAGGGATCCCTCACACACTCTTCTCACTTCCTGATAATCTCTAGGATCCGCGTAGTATCCTACGTGTTCTTGCCATTCACTATTTCTTCCTTTGAATGCCTCAACAGTAACTGTTGGGATTCTCTTGAGCAATGGGAGGGATAAGCCGAAGATGTGCGGTCATCGTCATACGCGTAATTTGCACGAATCTTCTCCCTCAGTGATAACGTCTTCACCAGCTGGCACAGTACGAAGCCGCAAGTTTAAAGCACAAGGAAATTCACCCTTCCTAGAGAGATGTAGCGAAATCTAGGTCACCAAACAGCTCTTGCGGTGTTTTGGAGGTGGCCAGCACGCAAGGCTGCCCTGGTAACGGAGGTGCTACTGAGCGGGGTGGCCAGGCAGGTGGAGACGCAGCCGGGGGAGGCCACCGTTGTGTTTACATCCTCAGGGGATCGATTCGTCTTTGTTCACCCCGCATGGCATGGGAGGAGGGGGCGCATGTCATGAGAGTAGAGGGCACATCGTAATGGAAGATGGGCGCTCGTGGTATACGAGGAGCGGTCACCATGGCTTAAGACTGAGGATGCCCAGGCAAGAACATGTTAAATGACGCCCAGTATGGATGGACACAACAGTGGACTGGCGCATGATGATGACTAATGGAGAAAAATGCACAGTAGGTCTTGCATGATATAATCGAGAAATAAATTGGAAAACAACACACGAAGAAACACATGCCATAACTAGAACATGGAAGAGAATGGTGCATGACATGGGAGTAGAAGGGCGCATGGCATGGGAGGCCCTCCACCCTGGTTAAACCTCTCGTTATATATACCAGGTTTGGTAAATCGAAGATGACCAAATACCTCGGTAGGTTCTACAATTAGGAGAGCCATATACAACTGAAAACATTGGGTACAGTTATAAGATCCTCTGTCGCAGTCGAGTTACAGCCACAAGGAGACCCTGTCGGGTTGTTTGGCACGTTGTTGGGTTGTATGTAGTTCATACGACGTACAGCGCAATATAGGATGTTGACTGCACACTTGAGGAGAACTGTGAGCTCAAATATAGTCAAGAAATTTCTTCAAGAAGCATCCTTCAGAAGGTTAGGAAGATTGTGAGGAACGAACAGGCCTAGAGATAACATTTGGGAAAAAAAGATAACACGTGCTGAGTCACACACATAAAACAAATATACCAAAAAGAGATTCAATGGCCTAATAGGCGAGGGGGAGGGAGGGAATTAACAGAAGAAAGCACCAAGCCATTACGACTATATAGCACTGAGAAGCGGTCAGGATAAGGATTTGGGATGGGACGAGGGGAAGGAATGGTGCTCAACCACTTGGACGGTCGGAGATTGAACACCGACCTGCACGAAGCTTACTAAACAATTTCTCCCCTCTCGTGAAAAATATTGAATTCCAGGCAGTTCGAAAGACAGCGAAGTGAACCAAATGGAAATTGTGTGTTGTCGATAACAACACAATTACATTCCGGGTTCTAGGTAGAGAGGAGGGCGAGAGCCACGAGACACGCCAGGTAGAGGCGTGCTCTTGGTCTCAGGTCTTACCGAACCTTCTCCGGGACATGACATGTGCAGGTACGGGTAATCGTGCACGTGTTGGAGGACCACGTACTGAATATATGAGTGTGAGGACATGTCTCAGGTACGGACACGTACCGGTACGCATAGGGTACCAGGGGCAGAAACACATTTTGACCTTTCCTTTTCTTCCCGTCCTCCTTCAGCACCACACATCTTTTCATTCCTATTCTTCCCTTCCATCCCTTCTATTCCCCCTTTACATCCTTTGACGCTCCCCCTCTTCCTATCCCGTGTCGCTCCTCTCCCCCATTCCTTCTCATGTCGCCCCCCCCTCTCTCCCATGCACGAATCCTCACTACAAGACATCGCGTGATGGGTAGAGTTCCAATTTATCCAAATTATATATTCTCCTAGTTTCAATTGGATTGACTTGGGTCAGGTTTGAAGGCGATTGATTTTTCTCAGTTGTATCACATATAATGTGTCTTATACCAGCTAGCGGGACCGGAAGCGTCTTCACCGTGTTCTGCACTGCTACTGTGGCTGGTGACCCTTCCTCACTGTTTATCTCCTGTCCCGGGAACCCCTTGTGACTCACTCACTCTCTCTCTCTCTCTCTCTCTCTCTCTCTCTCTCTCTCTCTCTCTCTCTCTCTCTCTCTCTCTCTCTCTCTCTCTCTCTCTCTCTCTCTCTTCTCTGGTATTCGTAGTCTTGTAAATCAGCACTCGTTACAGTTCGTGTTCTCATTCGTGAGGATATATTTAGCACACTATTAATATCCCTCTTATTGTGCCCTTTCATTCATTGGTATACTTTTGTCATGTTTGTATTTTACTCCTTGCCCAGTATACCCAGTGTGTGTGTGGTATACTGTCGACACCCAATATGCATGTGACATGCTCATGAAGTGTGTGTACGTGAGATGTACTGAAAACACCTGCCCAGTGTCTCACTCTGGTGGGCACTTCTCAACACGGACACCAGAGCCACTTGTCCAAGCCACAGAGGTTCCCCTCACCTCAACACGGACACCAGAGCCACTTGTCCAAGCCACAGAGGTTCCCTCACCTCAACACGGACACCAGAGCTACTTGTCCAAGCCACAGAGGTTCCCCTCGCCTTCCTGAGTTTGATATTTTTGTTTTGACCTTGGCAAGCCGGAACACAGAGTTCCCTCGTCGCGACCCCTCTCTATTACCCTCGTAACCCCCTCATTACCCCTGCGACCCCAAATGACCCGGCCTGACCCAGCATTAAACCGGTCAGATGCCATAAAATCCGTGTAAATCTGGTCAGCTTCCTGGAGCCGGGTCTCACCAACACATATTAAAATGGAGCGGCGATTCTGAATCGCCTTGGTATGGTGTGCTGGTAAATGCCTCTAATTAGTTCTACATAATTATGCGTGTTAGCGTGATGCATGGACTCCGGAGGCCGATAGAGAGACGCAATACAGACGTTCATTTCCTGGTGTTACGAGGGGAGCACAAACCGGGTTATTTGGCACCCTGTCCGCTTGTTTGGCACCCTGTCCGCTTGTTTGGCACCCTGTCCAGTTGTTTGGCACCCCTGTACGCTTGTTTGGCACCCTGTCGGGTTGTTTGGTTTGGCACTCGCACTGCCAAGGTCGACCGCTTTTGTTACATCTTTGATACTTATTAACACTCATTAAATAATTTGTTTTGATTTTTTAATTTGTAAACAGAAAACACAATTAAGAATATCAGTAGAGCCAACCTCTCGAGAGTTATTAAGGCCTATCACCCTGTGGAGGGTTATCAAGGCCTATCACCCTTTGGAGGGTTATTAAGGCCTATCTACCTGTGGAGGGTTATCAAGGCCTATCACCCTTTGGAGGGTTATTAAGGCCTATCTACCTGTGGAGGGTTATCAAGGCCTATCACCCTTTGGAGGGTTATTAAGGCCTATCACCCTTTGGAGGGTTATTAAGGCCTATCTACCTGTGGAGGGTTATCAAGCTGTGTACATCTCTCGGTGCACATATCCCTTCCATATATGTACTGCTCACTGCTCTTTCTACCTGCAAGAATCAGCTGAATAAGTCGTTCGAGGGTTGTGACGATTGCAGTCAGAGAGTGTGGTTGTGGTGGTGGTTGTGGTGGTGGTGGTGGTGATGGTGGTGGTGGTGGTGTAGCTGCAGTAGTGGTGACTGATACATGGTGTATTTAAGTGGAAATAGAGTCTGTTTGCCTTGAACACATATTAAGTGCTACTAAGACAATATGCTTTTCTTCGTGAGGCTGTTATCGCATTGAGAGCAAGGAATAAAAACCAATTAGAATATGACTGACAAAGTCATCAAGCAGAGAGGCACTATCGGGCGGAGGTGGTGGCAGGGTGACACAAACGGTATGATTGTGTCCGTGTTGTTTGACACTAAGCACGTGGGGATCAGCATTATGATTTACCAGGCTCCTACAATTACCTGTGATGAACCTTCAACTTCCGACCATCTTAGAAACCCTCACAAGTGCCAACTGCTAGTCTTTGTACCTCACCAAACGGCTTCGTTAATCTTGAGCGCAAACTGCCTCTGTGAGAACCCAGCGACATAGTTACACAACGCGGCAACCCTTACCCCACTTTGTGGGTCAGCCACATCACATCACCACCACACCATACACCACCACGCACACCACACACCACTCACACACACCACCACATACCACCACACCACCAGCACACACACACGCAGTTTTGTTATTTTAGTTCAGATGGCGATTTGTCCATTTCCCGTCCTCCCAAGCCAGTGTTTACGCTTATCGATCTCTGTTGTGCACAATGGAACATAATGACCGTCTCGGAGTTGTTATTGAGAATAACAGAGCTGCGTGATGGACTGAGATGGTCCAGTACGAGGATACGTCCGGACGATGGGAGGCACAGTAATGCAGGTGGCCTGTGTCCCGATAATGGTCTGATTAGTAATGCATGCAACATCCAGATAATGGGAGGTACAGTGGTGCACAGAGAGAGAGAGAGAGAGAGAGAGAGAGAGAGAGAGAGAGAGAGAGAGAGAGAGAGAGAGAGAGAGAGAGACGGAAGTGTGAGTATCGGAAGGAACATTATGACGAGGGGGAAGTAGCAGTGGTGGCGTCCAAGAATAGTCACTGGGGGCCAGTGAGATACTCTCCCCACCCTGAGACAGGGATAGAGGAGCCCCCCCCCCCCTGATGCAATGGAAAGGGGAATTCCTCCCCCCCCCCACTCCCGTCTACTCTCCGACGCTAAAATTCACAACGTTAAATTAAGTTGCTATAAGTTTTCATAAACAAAAGGATGAAGGTTCATCCACGAACGACATCATCTCTTGAGGTTCATGTGGGTTCCAACCCCGGTTCACCGTGTGTTCAGGGACCAAATGCACCCCCCCCCTTTGTGTGCTCAACCAACCTCAGTCTCCGTTAGCCTGCACCACTGGGTACACTGGTATAGAGTGTACCACTACCACTGGGTACACTGGTATAGGGTGTACCACTACCACTGGGTACACTGGCATAGGGTGTAGCACCACATTAGGTTTACTGTCCACCTGGGTAGTGTGACCTAGCGTGACGAGCATTCTTTTACAGACGTGACAAACACACGCGCTTGTGTGTTTGACAGGCGTGACAATCAAACATTTGACAGACTAACAAGCACGCATTTGACAGTCGTGACAAGCCCATCTTTGACAGTCATGACAAGCACACCATTGACAGGCGTGACAAGCACAGCTTTTAACTGGGGTGACAAGGAGAGCAAAGTTATTGAATCAGAACCGTTTCTAAAACTTTGAAGCTATTTATTTTAGTTTACCTTTTAGTTCACAAATTTGAATCCACTGAAATATTAATATAGTGTACAGTAAGTAGCCTTGTATAAGTTGACTAAGTATGTTTTACAAAATAGAGTTCTGTTTTGGTACAGAATAGATCGTTATTGTTATTTGAATAGTAGAGGGGGGGGGATAAGGAGGATAAAGTGAATGGGAAGGAAGATAAAGATGTGAAGAAGGAGTACCATTTAATAAAATAACAAAACCATTCTCCCCCAACATAGGGAGTTACGACACTCACACTCTTTAAGGCCTTAAACAATGTTGCATAAGATACAAATCTTAGCAAGGAACATGTCAATACGAACAGAAAACGAGAGCTTGAGAGAGTCAGTCGCGAGACTAGGCTACTGGTATATTTAGCTTGGTGTTTGGTGGGGTCGTTCTGTGGTGGCTTGTGTTAGTTACTCTACGCAAGTGTTAGCAGACGTGCAACTTGAGTCAAGAGCATTATGCAAGTAGCGTATTAAGTAGCACCATATTCAGAGATCAACTGTGGCTTCGTGTGGGGACTAATCGCTTTATGAAGTCGACGGAAGAGGCTGTAAGTTGCGACGGCTGTTTGGGCCGAGGAGAGGGTGAAGACTCAGGTGGTCAGCTCATCTCCGTGTGTGCTGTATGTCCAGTGTCGTGTGTTGTGTGTCCGGTGTCGTGTGTCATGTGTCCAGTGTCTTGTGACTAGTGTCTTGTGTCATTTGTTTGTCCCATTGTCGTCACCGTCTAGCACACCAGTCATGCACACCTGCTCTGAACGCTTCCAATTTTATTGAAGGCAGGTGTGTTTATGTCCTCAGCGGGACCTCAAAACAACAGACACAGATAACAGTATTCAGCCGGGGCTTCGTGTACCGACTCGTCAAACATTTGCGCAACCACATTTGAAACCTCTGCATCTTTCCTTACTCGTGACTACTTCGTTTACACGTATTAAACATTTATTACAGTTTATGAGCCCCGAGGCACTACGAGATTGATTATAACAGTAATAACCCATGTTTCCAAGCTGGTAAATTGTTTATTAAATGTAAACACAGCCGCTATGATTAAGGATAAGATGTAGAGGTTTCGTAAGTGGTTGAGTAAATGGTTGATGAATCCTAGCAGGGGCTATGCGTCACTTGTCGCAGAGTGCGAGGAAGCCTGACGTGTCGCAGAGTGCAAGACAAGATGCATATCCCCCCCACGTTCTCTGTCGTGATATTTATACTCAATTTAGCCTCTCCCACGGACCGGCCACAATGCGGTTGTTACACTAATGACTGACCAGTTCGGATAACGAGCCGGCCAAGATGCGGTTATTAAATTGATGCTAGACCAATCTGGATGACACGACAGTGATTACTTTAGGCTATGAATGCCAGCAGCGAGGCTTCTCGCTCCGTGATTCGTATTAACTGTAGTGTTTTGTGAGAAAGAATGTGTCATATCTTTATGTCATACATCACGCGTGTCATACATGACATGGCTCTCATGTCATGACTAGCGTGACACACTCATAGTACCTCAAAAAGTATATACACATTTTAACAACAGCAACACCTTACTTTTTTATGTTTATGTTTGAGAAAAATAACGTTATAATTCCGTTTTTTTTATTTATTCTCTGATAATTATGTCTCTCCGTCTGTGTTCAGCTTATCGCAGATGTGTTAAATGAATTATATTTATCAGTCATCAGGCCCAGCATGATGACTGATAAATATGTCATCATGCTGGACATATTTACGGTGATCACTGTCGCTAACAGTGGTCGGCACCGTTATAATTGTACCGTGACCTCTTAACTGTACCGTGACCTCTTAACTGTACCGTGACCTCTTAACTGTACCGCGTCTCGAATGTACCATAAATGTACCGTAATAATCTTGAAGAAAGAAAATGGGAGCAGGATTTGAATTCCCAACCGCCCAGGTCGCAGAGCAGGGCAAACAGACCTCAGGTCCTCTGATAGAGGGGGTGGTGAGGGGGATGATGTATGGGGAGGAGATTATAGGGGAGGAGGTTTGTGAGGGAGGAGGATGAAGATTAAGCCACCCCAAGAAGTGGCACGGGCATGAATAGCCCGTAATGTGAGGGAGGATGAAAGGGTTGTATAGGAGGGGGGGATGTGTGATAGTGGGTGGTGTAGGTGGAGGGGTGGTGTTTTGGGGTGGTGGAGGGGAGGGGGGGAGAGAAGGGGGTTGTGTGGAAGGGGGGGGGAGAGGGGGGTGTTGATGTTCGTCGCTGCAATTACTCATAATGATTTTAGCAGAAGATTATTAAGGCGAAAATGTGCAGGAATATTTTGTTATCGCGCTTTTGTTAACTAATGTAAGGCCGCCAGCCTCGGACACCAGCGGCTGTGTCGACCTGAAGTTATTGTGAGATGGGACACCGTGCTCACAATACGTGGACACCGTGCTCACAATACGTGACCACCGTGCTCACAATACGTGACACTGTGCTCACAATACGTGACACCATACTTACAACACCCACTATACAATTACATCAATTTCCTTATTCGAGTGCCACTTATAACTCATTTTTAATTTTAATTGATTAATTTAATACCGAGAGATACATTTAATTTCAATTACACCAGTCCTCATACAATTGGAACTCGCTTATATCACAGAAATCTTTACCTGGATCTCAGATCTGGCGTGGTTCATCTTTTTGGGGTTTAGAGTTGTAATGTTCGAGATGTAGGGAGTACCTCACAATACCTTAAACACCGCAGTGTACATATGGGTGTCTCATACAATACTGAATTGGCCCCTCTTAGGCAAGTTGCGTCCTCCTCCGAAAGAGACAGAGACGCATCATGTCTAGAAGGACGACACAACTGTATCCCTGTCTTTACCTCCTGTCTCAGGCCCTGGGCATGAGACAGGAGGGACTACTGGCACTCCTTCTGGCAGACGAAGACCGGTGGCACTGGCTCTCATCGGCCTGGAATTGGCCCTCCACCTTCTGACATTGGCTTAGAAGATGGACGCGGAGACAGGTGGGACGCAGCTGGCTTGGCAGCGAGGGGGTCGGGGAGACAGGTGGGACGCAGCTGGCTTGGCAGCGAGGGGGTCGGGGAGCAGGTAGGACACAGCTGGCTTGGCAGCGAGAGGTCGGGGAGACAGGTGGGACGCAGCTGGCTTGGCAGCGAGGGGTCGGGGAGACAGGTGGGACGCAGCTGGCCTGGGACAGGAGCTCAGTCCTCGGGCCCTGTCGTGTTTAACGCACATTAGTAGTTGATAAATTCAATAAGGATTACCGGTGGATGGAAGCATGTTTGACTGGCTCCTCACAGTCTGCCCCGGTCACCATTGCTTCACCTCGTCCTCGTATCCCAGCTCCTTGTCCTCGTATTCCAGCTCCTTGTCCTCGTATCCCAGCTCCTTGTCCTCGTATCCCAGCTCCTTGTCCTCGTATCCCAGCTCCTTGTCCTCGTATCCCAGCTCCTTGTCCTCGTATCCCAGCTCCTTGTCCTCGTATCCAGCTCCTTGTCCTCGTATCCCAGCTCCTTGTCCTCGTATCCCAGCTCCCTTTCTTCATGTCCCATGCATGTGCTAGGTTTGGTTATTAAGGCAACAGCAGCTGCTTGCTGACTAACCAACACGAGTACTTTCATAAGAGTACAGCTGTACTCACAAAAAGGTCCACGTTTTATTCCATTTATTTATTGAGGCCACGAAAGGGAAGGCAATTCCCAAATCTTAATTTCTTAGGCCTAATCTAGCCCCTGTATGTACTTTATGCCTAAAATTGCTATTATTAGGCTTAGGATTGCTTTTCAAGGCCTAGGACAAATGATATTGTACAAATATATTAAACAGTCCTTTTTGTAGTTTCAACTAATAGGTACTATAAGTAATAACATTTTTGGAGTACATGGTTGTATATATAGAACATGGTTGTATAAATAGTACNGCTTGACAGTGGTGGGGTGCATGGCGAGGCTTGACAGTGGTGGGGTACATGGCGAGGCTTGACAGTGGTGGGGTGCATGGCGAGGCTTGACAGTGGTGGGGGGCATGGCGGAGCCTTGACAGTGGTGGGTGCATGGCGAGCCTTGACAGTGGTGGAGGTGCATGGCGAGCCTTGACAGTGGTGGGGTGCATGGCGAGCCTTGACAGTGGTGGGGTACATGGCGAGCCTTGACAGTGGTGGGGTCATGGCGAGGCTTGACAGTGGTGGGGTGCATGGCGAGGCTTGACAGTGGTGGGGTACATGGCGAGGCTTGACAGTGGTGGGGTGCATGGCGAGGCTTGACAGTGGTGGGGGCATGGCGAGGCTTGACAGTGGTGAAGTGCATGGCGAGGCTTGACAGTGGTGGGGTGCATGGCGAGCCTTGACAGTGGTGGGTGCATGGCGAGGCTTGACAGTGGTGGGGTGCATGGCGAGGCTTGACAGTGGTGGGTACATGGCGAGGCTTGACATATTTTCCAGATGTATAGTCCTCCTAAACTATTACAACACCACGGCTAGTGTCCTGCCTTCCTTGCCCATGCATGCAAGAGTGTCGGATTGTACACGGGTGTATGTTATGGAGAAGTATTCCTGCAGGTGTGTGGTGAGATTTGTGAGGTGTACACCAGGTGTGTCATTACCAGGTCACCACTCTCATTCTTCACACGGTGTGTGTGTGTTCTCACTCTGATGCCTTGTAAATATAAAGAGTTTCACATTAAATATGGGGACGAGGCCTACCGCACGCGAACTCCTACTACACCGCTTGTTAACTGGAAGACTAGGTTGATGGAGCATTGTTATTTAGACAGAAAAGGTTGTGGTACATGATAATAGTGTTGGGTTGACTGAAGTAGAGATTAATGGTGACGAGGCAAGCTCAGCAGACTGCCTTTCACCAAGTACTCTAATGTAGCTATAATGCCAATAGCATTGTTTAAGGCTTCTGAGCTGTCCATTAGTGTACGGACACTGCTCAAGTGTCACTGTGTACGGTCACTGGACAAACTAGTTCCATCTTTATTCAGACTGCTCCACCAATTATCCGAACTTGTCTATCCGAACAAACCTTAATTGGATAAGACCTTTTCTGATAACAGGCGTCCGTAAAGCACGTTCCGTATGCTACCTCCTACAGGCTGCTGCAACGTCTCATACAAGATGAACACTCGCGTCTTTACACAAGCTGTCCCATTCGACTACCACCTGCCGCGTACGACTTCTTACAAGCGGAAGCACGCAGCCTCCTCCAAGCATACGCATGCAGCCCCCCCCCCTCCACAAGCTGCCATAAAACTACTAGATCTTGTGGGTGGCAGCTCACTTGGATTTATTCTTCAATATAGTTGTACAGAAATGCGAGAGACCCTCCATAGTAGGCAGGGACCATACATATATATTTTTGATCTGGGAGAAGCACAATTTTCCGTCACTAGCCCACATGAGTCTGGGCATTCAGGGTGCAGAACACGACTGAAAATGAATGCCGCCTGATCTGTCAAAGTATATCTCTAGCTTAAAGTATGCGTTTTAACAGGTGTATGTTGGCTACTCTTGTAATTCTGAGTATGTGTTCAGCATCATTAGTGGTATTAGGCAGTGATATAGATGGGTGCCAGAAATAACAATGGAGTTCGTACCCGACAATGGTAAAGTTAAAGGGCGTCCGATGCATGTCAAAACGTTATATAGTCATACTAGCTTAGCTCTTTCTGGGAACAGCCCTGACCACCGCGTGAGTAACCCTGTGAGCCCTGACCACCGCGTGAGTAACCCTGTGAGCCCTGACCACCGCGTGAGTAACCCTGTGAGCCCTGACCACCGCGTGAGTAACCCTGTGAGCCCTGACCCCCACGTGATTTACCCTGTGAGCCCTGACCACCACGTGAGTAACCCTGTGAGCCCTGACCCCCACGTGATTTACCCTGTGAGCCCTGACCCCCACGTGAGTAACCCTGTGAGCCCTGACCCCCACGTGAGTAACCCTGTGAGCCCTGACCCCCACGTGAGTTACCCTGTGAGCCCTGACCCCCACGTGAGTAACCTTGTGAGCCCTCACGTGGTGGTGAGGGCTCACAGGGTCTACAAGGCAAGGTATAGAAAACTATGAAAGGCGCTCATGGACCATAATTAAAGGCTCCACAAATTATAGCTTGGCGCAAATAAACAAACAAAAACCTCGGGTGGAAGTCAGCGAGATTATTAATTAAGGCTGGAAATGCAAAGAGACTTTCCCAGGCAGGTGATTCGCTCGTCATTTTCCTTTGTTTGTTTTGGCTGACAGTGATGTATGTAATGGTTATGACAGCCCGGGCCACAGTGGCCAGGGCAGTAAGGTCGATAATCCTCTCGGGAGGCCCAGAAGCACTATATTACTGCTCGAGTGATGGATTGGTTACCGGATTCCTAACTGGACAGTGTTGACCTCAAGCGGGTACTACAGTCTCCCCTGAAACATAGGTGTGTGCTCTGTTTACGATCGCATGTGCATGGTATAGCTAACAGGCATTTTTAAGAATGGCTTCAACTACAAGATCTAATTCATCAGATTGCACCGCCATATATACCCGGCATTGATAATTGTGATCAATTGTTGTTTTCTACTGAGATGTGATTTGTGTTGGGCATTGATCTATCCGTCTTTATTGATGTGTATAACATGTTGCGACATTTATGGCCAGACTTTATTGGTTTCCTAAGGGAGAACTGCTTGACTGTAATTTTGCAGATATAACACTCACAATTTGGAGGCACGAGATGGAAAGTTAGTGGAATGTGCTCAAGTTGTTTGTAGTGTGTGTCAGTTTTTTTGTTTTTGTTTTTTTGCAGAGATATTGGCATGTGTTCTGAGGAGATCATTGTGCACTCTGTGTATTTGGAACGTATGAGCTCTGGATGTCCAGATCTCTTGAGATTTGCTAATATATAATATTAATTTATATTTGAGAAAATTCCTGTTTTGAATGAACAGCACGTTAAAAGTAATGGATGCGTCTTTGGGGTCGACCGCTGCATGGAATGAACATACACTGAGGACGGATTGATTGATGGGGATAAATGTACATTCCATGCAGCCGCTAATCCCCTGTTTATGAAACATGCGTACTCTTCATCATGTTGTCACACTCACTACTGTGTCATACACCATACACAGAATTACTTAAACACTACTTTTATTTTTATTTATTTATACAAGAGTTCTTACACTCTTGTGCAGCCACTAGTACGCGTAGCGTTTCGGGCAAGTCCTTAATCCTATGTTCCCTGGAGTTTTTCCCGCGAAAAATCGTTTAACAACTAAGTACCCATTTTACTGTTGAGTTAAAAACAGATTTACGCCCAGTGGATCCTCCCCGGCCAGGATACGAACCCAGGACAAAGTGCTCGCGGAACGCCAGGTGAGCGCCTTCACCACTACACCACGGAGACTACTCGTACACATCAACCCTTATGTACCCTAGGTTCAGCTCCGTACACATGCTCTAATACACCGGGGACCACGCGCTCCAGACCTCCACCTGAAGACGCGACAATGTTCATTTTCCGCTGCCACGCGCAAAGAAATTTCCCCAAGGATGACGCGCGCAGAGTGTGCTGAGGGACCGGGTCGAGTGGCATCTATAACCTGTACTGGCATGAATAGCGTGACGTCACTGTGACGTCACACCTACGCACTACTGTTGTTGTTGTTGTTGTAATAGATTCAGCTACCCGGAACAAGTTCCAAGTAGCACGGGCTATGGTGAGCCCGTAGTGGACTTACCTGGCACAGGAGCGGTGCTGACCTGTGCACTATATATTACAAAAAGTTATCTCTTATTTGCGTTAAGTAAGGATAGGTCAGGTTAGATTGAGTTAAGATATATTGGGGTTAGGTTGGATAAGGATAAGGATAGAGTAGTGATGACGTGCAGGTGTACATACTTCTCTCAGGTCTTAGACCCCACTCGGAATAGAAGCGTCACACCAAAGAAAGTTTTCACTCGCCACGCTGGCGGACACTTGCCAAGCATGACGTCATAACGGCACGCTGAGTGCACGCTTATCCAGCCCTCGGGGGGGGGGGAAATTGATGGCGGTGGCGTGGCTAGGCTGTCTCGGCTTTTGATTGTTGGGGGAGTGTGGGGGTGGCCAAGATGGCGGCCAGTGGTGTGGGTGTTGACTGGGGGAGTGTGGGAGGGTGGCCAAGGTCGCGGTCTGCCAGGTGTGAGTGAGGAGGTGTGTGGCGTTATTATCCACTCTGAATGCCTGCCCTGTCATCTGTGCTCGTGTGCTCGTGCTCCAGCTTATGGCAGCTTTTCGAGCATGTTTGCTGCTGGTCCTCAGCTATTGCTGTGCCAGTTATGGACGGAGAGAGCCCCTCGTCAGGGTCAGTTGTGGGGGAGGAGACAGGGGCCCCTCGTCAAGGTCAACCCATTATTGATTGAATTAAAATGTGATGAAGGTGACATAAAAATACGGAATTGATTTCAATAATGGTTGTGTGTGTGTTATTAATTGGAAGGAATATGTGAGCCCATATCCTAAAGCTCGACTCTTACCTAAGGCAGCGTTGATGGGCCATACACAGTGCTGTCAAACTCTACCACTCGTCTCTGGCCTACCAGTACATAACCCTACACATTATTACAGGTTCTCAAGAGACTAAAAACTGAATCGATTCTTAGCTTGGCGTTGGTCCTGTCAACCTCTGAAGGGTGATAGGTGCAAGCAGCAAGTGCTGAATATGTCCGTGTCCTGTACATAGTCCAGGACTAAAGTGTATGTACCCCCGTGACACTGAAGCCTGCTGAAGCCACGCTTATAGAATATCTACATGTATTCTGACAATCCAACTGACATTCCCACACACTGTCGGCCGGGGCTCACCTCCACGGGACCCTTCATTTTACGTTTATTATTCAGAGTTCCATTTTGTGAGGATCACGCCCCGACCTTTGAGTCTGAGAAGTGGCAGAGGAGCCGGGAGACTCACAGACACACAGGCGGAGATCCCAGGCAACAGCAGGAGGGCTGAGGAACACTCACTGAACACCGGGCTCACAGTACGAACACGGCAGGAAGTGAGCAGTAGAGTGAACTCCCGCTAGAACACCAGGTTCCCAGGAAGAACACACCGGGAAGCGATCCAACCAACGTGAAGTCTCCTGGTTTGTTTCTACCGATGACATTAGTGCGTGTCTCAGCCCCATCCAGCCAATACCGACGACACGCTCGATACATTTATAATAAGTGACCATTATAACGTCAGCAGCGACATCTATAATGGCATTTTCGCGATCTGCAGGACAAATCCCTCCCTATCTCCTCCACCTCCCAAGCCCCGCCCATCTCAACGCAGGATTATAAAGGTCAAAAACAGGTTAAGGGGGGGAGGAAGGGATTGGTCACGTGGTACCTAGTGAGTGCGAGGAACATGCGGGGTCACAGTGTCACGCGAAGACCCGGTGTTGTGGGTCATTTTTCAGGTCTCTTGTGCAATGTAGGCTGATCGATAATGTTGGTAAGTGGCACGCATGTTTCTAGGTGTTGTGTGTCACTTTGTCTAGTTCGGTCACTGTGCACCTACTCCTGGGTCACTAGTGTAGGTGACCCAGGAGTAGGTCTACAGTGTCGTGTTTGGTCACCAGACACTGTAGGTGACCCAGGAGTACGTCTACAGTGTCGTGTTTGGTCACCAGACACTGTAGGTGACCCAGGAGTACGTCTACAGTGTCGTGTTTGGTCACCAGACACTGTAGGTGACCCAGAAGTAGGTCTACAGTGTCGTGTTTGGTCACCAGACACTGTAGGTGACCCAGAAGTAGGTCTACAGTGTCGTGTTTGGTCACCAGACACTGTAGGTGACCCAGGAGTACGTCTACAGTGTCGTGTTTGGTCACCAGGCACTGTAGGTGACCCAGGAGTACGTCTACAGTGTCGTGTTTGGTCACCAGGCACTGTAGGTGACCCAGGAGTACGTCTACAGTGTCGTGTTTGGTCACCAGGCACTGTAGGTGACCCAGGAGTACGTCTACAGTGTCGTGTTTGGTCACCAGGCACTGTAGGTGACCCAGGAGTACGTCTACAGTGTCGTGTTTGGTCACCAGGCACTGTAGGTGACCCAGGAGTAGGTCTACAGTGTCGTCTTTGGTCACCAGGCACTGTAGGTGACCCAGGAGTACGTCTACAGTGTCGTGTTTGGTCACCAGGCACTGTAGGTGACCCAGGAGTACGTCTACAGTGTCGTGTTTGGTCACCAGGCACTGTAGGTGACCCAGGAGTACGTCTACAGTGTCGTGTTTGGTCACCAAACACCGTATGTGACCAGTAGTAGTCTTACAGTGCCGTGTTTGGTCACCAGACACTGTAGGTGATTCAGCTGTATGTCTACTATGTACCTGAGTAAATATGGATGATTTAAAGTTGTTGCATCAAATTGCTAAACCCAACTTGCTGGTCAAGAAGAATTAGCCCCTGACAAAAACAACAACATATACACTAACAATGTCAGCAACGACAGCATTATATACACTACAACGTCAGCAACGACAGCATTATATACACTACAACGTCATCAACGTCAGCATTATATACACTACAACGTCAGCACGTCAGCATTATATACACTACAACGTCAGCATTATATACACTACAACGTCAGCATTATGTAAGTTAGTACCAGGTTAGGTCTAGATTATATTATTTTATTTTGATTTTCGTTTCCTTTGAAAACTTATCTTTCTTTATTTCCAATTCTTCAATTTTAGTACAAAACTGTTTAGTTTCAACGATAGTAAGTTCATGTCGGAAGGCACCAAAGACAGACTGGATTGCAATACATCAAATTGCCAACGGATGCAAGCACGTTGACTATTCTAACCGAGGGCTAACGAAGCTTATAACTATAATACTTAAAATATATCATATTAATAATTGTATGTGAGATAACGGTTCCTTTATTAGGCCAAATTAAAAGTGACGTCACGCTGATTCCTGGCTGTATACTTTAGTATACAGCAAATATACTTTAGACCTGAACGTTGTACAGGACTGAAGTAAACTGTCGGTGTATATGCACCAAGCAATGTTCATGTTGGTATACACACACCTCTCTGTGTATATCTCCTATATTTATTCTATAATTTTGCCCAATGTCACAATGAATATATCTTTTAGTTTATGCATATATTGTCATTGTATGCCAGGGGGAGGGGGTAGAAATAGCCTAAACTACTCTATCCTTTATTTGTATTTTGATGTATTTTTTGTACTTTTTTCTTGTCTCAATAAACATATTTAAACTTGAACATTGTATGCCAGAGGTGTTTACTGATCACGGCAGCTGAGAACCTCAGACGGAGCCTCGTGTATATCTCAAGACGGCCAAGTTTGTGTACTCTGTATAGCTTGTCCTTGCATGACCTAAAGACGATTTTAGGATTATATTATTGAAGAAAAAAAACAAGATGCATAATATGCTTCTTTGCAGCGTAGTCACAAGCTAGCATAACGTAATGGTGATCCGGAAGACACGCACGACACATGCAAAAAAAAAAAAACCGGACTCATGAGGCTATGAGTTCATGAGGATAAAAACAGGTTACTGTTTGGAAGTTTTAGAATTCATTTCCACTCTGTTCACGCCATCTTTTTGTGCTGTTTTTTTTCACCATGAAGTGTTGAGGGTGCTCAGGTATTGGCATGTGAAGCACTGTTATTACTCAAAGTGGTTTCTTGAATGCAGTGTAGTGGTGTAACCATGAATTTAGTGGTGTTCGTTTGATGAAAAAGTAGAGAAGGTGCGTAAGCGTTAGTATTGATATGCGCTTAATCAACTAGTAATAAGAACGTGTCACTGTTTGTGGTCGCTTATACAATTGGTAGTGAGAGTATTTAAGCATTGGTTTCCGCTAGTACAATGGTAGTGAGAATGTACAATGGTGTTGGTCCAGTGAATCTTGGAACTTTTGTTCCCAGTAGCTGAATCTATAAAAACAACAGCATAGTGAATGTTAGAGTTAGTGCTGGAGTTCATGTCATTTTAATGAGTGATAAGTGTGAGCGCTGGATGCTTAATATACGGCAGTAAGAATTAGTGTGATATTAGTGTACGCTTAATATATATACGGTAGTGAGGGTGAGTGTCTGTGTTGTGTGTAGCCTCACGCTAGAAGTGGCTAAACCTTCATGTTAAGCGTGTGTGTGTGTGTGTGCCCTAAATTGAGCGTTCATCGATGTTACCATCGACGGAGCAACAGCACTTGCAGCCTTTACACAAAGTAATAAATAAGAAAACGTTTACGTCCCGAGATCAGTATGTCCTACGACCATATTGTGTTTAGACGCTCTCTTAGGTTACAGTGTTATTAAAACATTAGCAACCCTAAGTGGCGATCACTTACCACATGATGAAAGACTGGCTATACAATATTTCTTAACACCGCCAGCTTTCTTGTTATATAGTGGAAGACTTGAGAGAACTGGGGAGAGGGAGAGAGAGGGAGGGGGTTATTATGTTGAAGGGGGAAGGGAGGCACAAGCCACAGGGCCAAACAGAAAACGGACGCGCCATGCTAAGAAGACAAGGAACATCTTGCATGTAATTACCAGCTATCTTCCGATGGGCTTGAGTCACTGCCTGACATCACCCTGCAAGTCTTCACGACTCACGGGCAGGGTGTGGGGCGCCCTCATACAACACACCACTCACGTCACCCTATCATCGCTCTTACCTGCCACTGACGAGAATACCAGACGTGCCACTCCTGACGGCAGNAGCTGAGTGGACAGCGCTCGGATTCGTAGTCCTGAGGTTCCGGTTCGTTCCTCGGTGGAGACGGAAACAAATGGGCAGAGTTTATTTCAACCTGATGACCCTGTTACTATGCAGTAAATAGGTACCTGGGAGTTAGACAGCTGCTACGGGCTGCTTCCTGGGGGTGTGTAACAAAAAGGAGGCCTGGTCGAGGACCGGGCCGCGGGGACGCTAGCCCCGAAATGATCTCAAGATAACCTCAAGATAAACAGGGAGGGGGGGGATCAAGAGTGAAGGGAATGGAAAGAAGAAAGGGGGAATAGGAGAAAGCAGAGGAGGAAGAATAAGGAAGAGACCGAGTGATGGTGATTCATCACACAAGATGGGTGTAGGTGGGTGTGGGCGGGTGAAGAAGGATGCGGGTTGGTGCGAGTTAATGGAGGCGTGTGTAGGTGGATGAAACATGTTGAAGGTAGGTGTGGCTTAGTGTAGCTTGTTGTGGGTAGGTGTACCTTGGCGCATGTGTGTGTATACAACTGTGGTACTGACTGTTAGGCAGATGTGAGTGGATGTTAGGTCAGTGTGTGTGTGTGTTTGGTGCGTGTAAATGTGAGTGTTTTGTGGATGTATGGGTGTGCGAGTGGGTGTAGGAGCAGAGAGCGCTCACGACACCTTAAAATGTGGTGGACGTCAGATGTACCTGCCCACGGCGCACCAGTGGTACATGGTAGCTGAGGCACGTGGTCACCGTACTCCAGGGAGGTACAGGAGTTTGCTGATCAAATGTTTAGAACTATCAAGATAACCTCAAGATAACTAAGTTACGCGAACACACATTGGCTGTCACGGGGGACTATTATGAGCTACAGTATAGGAGTCCGTGTGGCGCGAAATCATAGCACGTAATTATGTCGTTTAGGACAAGTTTGGGACGTGACCACGGTATATTCTTCACTGGAAACGTAACATAAATGTCAAACCAACCGATCCTCCTTTTAGATAGTACTTTTTGTAACTATGTGCACCATAGTACAAACATTGACGTATTAAGGAATTATATAGTAGAATTTTGTACTATTCACTTTATAGTCAGACAAAAATACAAATAAAAACATTTAAATATTCCTAGGCCAAGAATTGCACACATATGTACTACTTAGGCTTCAGATACCGCGTATTAGGCCTAAGAAGATTAGGTTAGTTTAGTTTGTATAGCAACATAAATAAAAAAATCTTTCCGGTCTGTCCAAATTCAGTATGTCCGATTTCTACTTTCTAACTGCGTTGAACGTCGGTATAAGTACTAACGTCCTCATCGTTACTATAAGTACTACCAAAACAGGAGGATGTGCTGAATATCCTGATAACGCACGATGAAATCTCTATAGCGGGATATATAGCCACGAGAAGAATCTTTCCGAATTTCACATTGGAATCGAACTCTTGTTCCTGGGCCACTCGAGGCGCACGCGTTACCCCACTACACCACGATGGACATAAAAGGAAAAACAACGCGAAGTCTTAATAATTTTGATAACATCAGAGCAATATTATCGTGGTGGCCTTAATAACCCTCCGAAGTTGATAGGACTTAAGCCCAACATTAAATTAAAACACGAAAGCCACCACTAGGACCTGCACTTGCAGCCTCATCTCCGGCAGTGGGTGAATTGGACTTGTGTTACGACCAGCGGGTGAATATGGCGGAGGGCAGCGGGTGGGGTCGGGGTCACCTGCTTCAACCTTGCCGGGAGAAAGCAGTCCTGCCTGACTGGTTCCTTGTTGAACATTAAACAACGGGTTCAAGTCTTATTGAACTCTACCGTTAGTGTTCAGAAAAAGCTTGCATGTGCAGTAATATTTGTGTTCATTTAAGGTTTACCGAAATACTAATTATTAGTCTTAATTAATCCTGGCTAAATACTAAGCTTAGGGGATAGATCCAATAAGTGTGTTATATTTCGTCCACTACTATAGCGCTAACGAGGAGTGTAGCATAATTAGATTTTATATATACATATATATATATTTTTAATGTGCGTGAGGGGTGTGGGTCGTGTGGGAGGCCCGACTAAGGGACACCGTCCCCGTCATGCAACCTTGGGATATCCCAAGGCCGCGTGAGGGACGAGGCGGCCTCTGATGCCAGGCCGCGCACGGCACTCTCGATCCAATTAGTTTTTTTTAGTCTCCTTGGCTCGTTTTGTCCAACAGGGATCAATCAGCTGGTGCACGGTATTGTTTGGGTATCGCCTCCTCCCCCACACCCCAAAGTTATCATCGTTCCACCAGACTAGGATTCATCAAGTATTTACGCAACCGTTACATCTTTCCTCGATCATGAAAAGATGTTATGACATCTTTCCTCGAATTATATTTATTTAACAATTTACGAACTCCGAAGTACTACGAAGTTGTTTATAACAATAATAATAATAATATTTGATGTGTGACGTTTCCAAGCTAGTAAACTGTTTACTGAATGTAAACAAAGCCCCCCATGGCTGATAGATGTACAGGTTTTGTAAGTAGTTGTTTGATGAATAAACGCGTCCTCCTAATAGATCGTTGCATTTTGACGTATTCTCTACCTAAGGCCGAAGATCATTGTACTAGAAAATAGTAGATACAACTGGTCTAGGTAATTATTGTCCCGTTTTCTGTTTTGGGTCCTCTGGTAGGTTAGGAGAGGGCACACTAGTACGACAGTTTCTTGACGCTGGGAAACCTTAGGAGGACGAGCTGTCATCCTGGCCCTGGTCCACGTATCCCCTGACCCCCTTCCCCTTCCAAGGCCACTCGTGCCCTCCCCGGCTCATCTTCCCCGTCTGTGTCGTGTGCTGCAGAGACTCCGCGGCCCTCACGCAAATCTCTCAGTTCCCCTCAGGATTACAGAAATCCCTGCTGACTCACACGAATTCATGTTATGTTTTAAGACAACCACAAGTATAAGCGGTCGCAGAAGTTCTTCAGGTCGCCTCACGTATTTCCAGTCTAGCCCCACCTTGGGAGTAGGGTTTAGGGCCTGTGAGATGTATGTACTCCCCCCTACGTCATCGCTACTCTTTAAACAAAGCCAAGCCAAGCCAAGCCAAGCCAAGCCAAGCCAAGCCAAGCCAAGCCTAGCCTAGCCTAGCCTAGCCTAGCCTAGCCTGCTGCAGGAATGTCCCCACACTGGTCATGCTGGAGGAGTGTCTCGTGTCTCCCCGTCACTGGTCCTGTCACTCGTCAGGAGCAGAGGGAAGCAGAGTACGAGCCCCCATTGAGCACAAACCCTCTACTCTTGGACCACCACTCAGCTACAATCAGCACACAATAATGAAGATTAAGTGTCCGAGAATGGTACAGGGCAAGCCCAGCAGACCTAACATCTCCTGAGCTCTCGGGAGCAATTGTAGCCATCTATAACCATTATCGAAGGAGCAGGGGCCGCCTCTCCACTCCCTTCTTTACCCATAGTCTTGAAGATTCTAATGCAGTTTGTACTGATTTATATCACGTTGTGGGGTGATGACAAAATTAACAGACACGACCAGTGCTACTACCTTCGCTGACACCACAGACCATGCCATGCTGAACACATTTGAATGGAGCCGACCTCGACCCGACCATAGTCGGCACATACCCAACAGCAATCACGGTGCAAAGTTGGGTTGAAGCTAGCCCCATGCGTGTGACCTCCAACCTCGGACAGACATTCTACTTTATAGATGAAGAAGATATGCAAAAAGACACAAAACTATCTCATAGATATTTAGAGAAAATATAGATTAGTAGCAGATGATGGTACTTCATGGGCAGCAGCAGTAGCAGATGATGGTACTTCATTGGCAGCAGCAGTAGTAGATGATGGTACTTCATGGGCAGCAGCAGTAGCAGATGATGGTACTTCATGGGCAGCAGCAGTAGTAGATGATGGTACTTCATGGGCAGCAGCAGTAGTAGATGATGGTACTTCATGGGCAGCAGCAGTAGTAGTCCAGGCATACATCTGGCCTAATTTTCAGGCAATAAAAATGTGCATTCTGTTTTAAGTCGTCATTTTTCGATTGAATTCTGAGCTTTCACGAAATGCCACTTATATAAATGTCAGTTATGTAAATGCCAGTTATATAAATGCCAGTAATATAAATGTCAGTTATATAACATTGACGCAGTTAAAAATTCCTATCTTTTGACAGATATAGCAATAAAATTATTAGGGGCAAAATTTTGTCTGACTTGGAACTTAATGTTTATTTAGGAATTACAGCCAGATGGCTCAGAGCAATCTAAACTTCAGGTAAAAAAAAAGAGAAAGGGAGGGGGGAGGAGTAATGTTTATATGATCGATGAATGCACCAGCTTTGTTTGTCTGACCAGGTTGTTTAGCCTTGATATGTGTAGATGACAAGGTCGTTTGGCCATGATAAATAAATGTCGTTGACCAGATTATCCAGAGAGACGAAGATGAGGGGGAACACAATTGAAGTAAACTTCTCATCTACAGGATGAGAAGACTATAGATAGAAGATTATATATATATATATATATATATATATATATATATATATATATATATATATAATATATATATATTATAATATTATAATATTAACAAGGGGGTAGGGAATTAGCAGCACACTAGAAATTTGAACATAAGTTGAACAACAACTATAGGATATATATAGGATAAGTTTGGATTTTGTAAAGAACTGGGTAAAAAGTGGCTTTGAAATATGTCTGGCATTTTAAAGGAATAGGCTACTGGAAAAAAACTATGTAACAAATTTTGTCCCTGGGGTAGGAAGTGTTATTTTGTAATTGCTTAACCTGTCTTCCGTCTTCCCTAACCTGTCTTAATAAAGGCAGCGAGGTGTTCGTCGCCTCTCAGTAATGGAAGCACTGTTATGTTCTGGGGAACACAACAGGTTTTAAATAACATCCCTTGGCCTCTTGGGGTATTTTGGCAGGTTCATGCCAGAATGTGATTGGTGGCGGGAACGGGTTGGTGGTGTGGCTAGGCTTGATAGTGGTGGAGTGCATGGCGAGGCTTGACAGTGGTGAAGTGCATGGCGAGGCTTGACAGTGGTGGGGTACATGGCGAGGCTTGACAGTGGTGGGGTGCATGGCGAGGCTTGACAGTGGTGGGGTGCATGGCGAGGCTTGACAGTGGTGGGGTACATGGCGAGGCTTGACAGTGGTGAAGTGCATGGCGAGGCTTGACAGTGGTGGGGTGCATGGCGAGGCTTGACAGTGGTGAAGTGCATGGCGAGGCTTGACAGTGGTGAAGTGCATGGCGAGGCTTGACAGTGGTGGGGTACATGGCGAGGCTTGACAGTGGTGAAGTGCATGGCGAGGCTTGACAGTGGTGAAGTGCATGGCGAGGCTTGACAGTGGTGAAGTGCATGGCGAGGCTTGACATATTTCCAGATGTATAGTCCTCCTAAACTATTACAACACCACGGCTAGTGTCCTGCCTTCATGGGCCTTGCCCATGCATGCAGGTGTCGGATTGTACACCGGGTGTATGTTATGGAGAAGTATTCCTGCAGGTGTGTGGTGAGATTTGTGAGGTGTACACCAGGTGTGTCATTACCAGGTCACCACTCCTCATTCTTCACACGGTGTGTGTGTGTTCTCACCTCTGATGCCTTGTAAATATAAAGAGTTTCACATTAAAATATGGGGACGAGGCCTACCGCACGCGAACTCCTACTACACCGCTTGTTAACTGGAAGACTAGGTTGATGGAGCATTGTTATTTAGACAGAAAAGGTTGTGGTACATGATAATAGTGTTGGGTTGACTGAAGTAGAAATTAATGGTGATGAGGCAAGCTCAGCAGACTGCCTTTCACCAAGTACTCTAATGTACCTATAATGCCAAAGCATTGTTTAAGGCTTCTGAGCTGTCCATTAGTGTACGGACACTGCTCAAGTGTCACTGTGTACGGTCACTGGACAAACTAGTTCCATCTTTATTCAGACTGCTCCACCAATTATCCGAACTTGTCTATCCGAACAAACCTTAATTGGATAAGACCTTTTCTGATAACAGGCGTCCGTAAAGCACGTTCCGTATGCTACCTCCTACAGGCTGCTGCACACGTCCTCATACAAGATAAACACTCGCGTCTTTACACAAGCTGTCCCATTCGACCTACCACCTGCCGCGTACGACTTCTTACAAGCGGAAGCACGCAGCCTCCTCCAAGCATACGCATGCAGCCCCCCCCCCTCCACAAGCTGCCATAAAACTACTAGATCTTGTGGGTGGCAGCTCACTTGGATTTATTCTTCAATATAGTTGTACAGAAATGCGAGAGACCCTCCATAGTAGGCAGGGACCATACATATATATTTTTGATCTGGGAGAAGCACAATTTTCCGTCACTAGCCCACATGAGTCTGGCATTCAGGGTGCAGAACACGACTGAAAATGAATGCCGCCTGATCTGTTAAAGTATATCTCTTGCTTAAAGTATGCGTTTTAACAGGTGTATGTTGGCTACTCTTGTAATTCTGAGTATGTGTTCAGCATCATTAGTGGTATTAGGCAGTGATATAGATGGGTGCCAGAAATAACAATGGAGTTCGTACCCGACAATAGTAAAGTTAAAGGGCGTCCGATGCATGTCAAAACGTTATATAGTCATACTAGCTTAGCTCTTTCTGGGAACAGCCCTGACCACCGCGTGAGTAACCCTGTGAGCCCTGACCACCGCGTGAGTAACCCTGTGAGCCCTGACCCCCACGTGAGTAACCCTGTGAGCCCTGACCCCCACGTGAGTAACCCTGTGAGCCCTGACCCCCACGTGAGTTACCCTGTGAGCCCTCACGTGGTGGTGAGGGCTCACAGGGTCTACAAGGCAAGGTATAGAAAACTATGAAAGGCGCTCATGGACCATAATTAAAGGCTCCACAAATTATAGCTTGGCGCAAATAAACAAACAAAAACCCCGGGTGGAAGTCAGCGAGATTATTAATTAAGGCTGGAAATGCAAAGAGACTTTCCCAGGCAGGTGATTCGCTCGTCATTTTCCTTTGTTTTTTTGGCTGACAGTGATGTATGTAATGGTTATGACAGCCCGGGCCACAGTGGCCAGGGCAGTAAGGTCGATAATCCTCTCGGGAGGCCCAGAAGCACTATATTACTGCTCGAGTGATGGATTGGTTACCGGATTCCTAACTGGACAGTGTTGACCTCAAGCGGGTACTACAGTCTCCCCTGAAACATAGCTGTGTGCTCTGGTTTATGATCGCATGTGCATGGTATAGCTAACAGGCATTTTTAAGAATGGCTTCAACTACAAGATCTAATTCATCAGATTGCACCGCNTAATAATAATAATAATTTCATTTAAATTTTTTTTACAAAGAAAATATACATTGGTATACTAATTCATAACGGTGAACATTTTCACTACACTCTGTCTTGATCAGTGCACTACATAAGAACATTATGACATAAAAATAAAGGTAACTGGACAGCCCCGCTCCTATGCCAGGTAAGTCTACTTGGAACTTTTGTTCCCAGTAGCTGAATCTTAAATAACAACAACAAAGGTAACTGCAGATTGCCTATTGGCCCATACGAGGCAGTTCCTATTTATAACCACCCAATCCCACTCATATACATGTCCAACACACGTTCGAAACAATCGAGGAACCCTCCCTCCACCACGTTACGCGGTAATTGGTTCCACAAATCAACATTCCTGTTACCGAATAAAGTTAGTTTAAGGCAAACTAAAGTTTAATTATGACGTAAACAAATAAAATGCTGGGTGAATTTCAGTGAGGAGGGAGTCTGGTATTTAGCGAGAATGGAAATTGGTATAATTTGTCATTTCATACAAAGGATCAATGGGGGGTTGACTCCCAACCCTATGACCATCCCGGACCAACCACCAGTCAACCTGTAAAAGTCTAGTGAGGTATCTAACCTCAAACTGACAGACAGACATTATCTTTTATAGTTGAACCAGTCATAAATAATACTAAATACTACACATCACACTCACTCCCTAACTCGAATAATTATATATTTTGTGTATATAAATCTCCAAAATAATAATACTTGTCGTTTTTGTATAGAGAGAACACAGCCCTGCATCATAAGGAAGGATTAAGGTTACCTGTGAGGACACGGTGGCTATACTATTACCACCTGGCGGGCCAGTGTCAATGTGGGCGTGGTCCTGGGTGTGGGCGTGGGGCGACGCGGGCGGGCGGCTCAAGTGTCGGGTTATTGCTGACAGCCATCCACTACTGGGCATCCCGTCTGAAAGTATATTAATGTTAATGTTAAATCCCATTATTCATTTTTGATATATTAAGACAAAAAGATTTTTGTGATGTGCTCTAAGAGTTTACACCGACCTTAAAGTCATTAAATATGACCAGTAAAAGCACCTCCTTAGTTTTGATTCGATTTGTTTGTGGGAAATTAAAGTTTTTTTCAAATATGAACAATGTTGACCATTCATCAGAAGGCGACCCACAGCAGTCGACTTACAACGAAGTACCTATTTTCTCCTATGTGAACAAAGGTAGCGGGTGTAAGTGGACTTGCCAACCAGTCTAGCCCCGCCCAGTATTCGAACCCAAGACGAGTCTACGGGATACAGTAAGTTCAGTAGAACTTCGGTTTCAACTCTTTTTTTTAACCCTGTCGTAGCTCAGTTGATTAAGGCAGTGTCTGGGATGCTCCCGGACGCAGGTTCGAATCCTCGTCACGGCCCTTGTGGATTTGTTCATTTGTTCCAAAACGAGTCAGTTATGAGCCGGCAGCGATTACTATTACGCCACAGAACGTCATAATTTTACCTACTGGTCTAATTCTTCATTGTATATATACTTTGTGTATAAACACTTAAATTGGGATACCCTCTCGGTGGATATAACACCTATAATATGAGTGGTGCTGGGCTTAAGCCCCATCAATCTCTGGGCAGTAATGGCCGCAACAGTATCTTGTTGACCACTAGCAAGGCGTTATTAGTCCTGGACAGTCAAAGACCAACAAAAACGCAATGTATATAAACTAGCAACGGGATACATTTATTGGCATAACCATCTAATGATCGCACACAGTGGCTTGGTCTGGTGTTGGACTTGAGGGCAATCACAATTTTTCACTGACTGTCCAACCAGCAAATAATATTTTACTCCTAAACATAGCCTAGGCCTAAAGCAAACTCATTACATATATACACCGACAAACGAGGTACACCTCTCAATATATATGAATCCCGTGCCATACAATGGCCACCAGTCTCACCTTTAATGTTCCTTACTGATGCTTAACGCCAATTATTAACGGGGACAATCCACTAGTCATATCTACATATTTTTTCAAGTCGCATAGTTTAAGTTGCTTGAATTTGGTGGTGGTGGTGGTGGTGGTGGCTGAGAACCAGCGGCGTAACGCCTCCCTGGAGTAAAAGACCGTTTAGGTTGTCGTCCCATTTAAGCAGTAATTACATAATGACCTGGAGTGACGGTGGCTGGAAGTCTCCCGCCGGGAACAAAGGAATTATAAAGTTAAAGGAGCCACCAATGCCAGAAACAATTACTGACTGTTTAGCGACCTGAGAAGCTCAACTTATCTTGATTAATATATTTCACAATGTTCTAGAGACCTTATTTGGTGATTCACGATAAAATTGTGCAGTCAGAGCTCGTTGTGCGCCAGTTCAGTGATGATTTTATGTGGGCGTCCTCATCAATCTCTCCCGGTAGAATGCATTAGAGTAATTAGAAGATTAGAGTAATCTAAGATTAATTATATCGGGTTCACAATTTAGCCAGGGACTGGTATACAACATTGGTTAAAAAATGCTTGACTAGTCAATAAAGTGTAATCTGGCCTGATGCTCTTGCTTTTTTTCCTTATAAGTTCTGTAACTGCTAGTTGGTCAGTAAACTATTGTGGTAGTCTTAATGGCTCTCCAGTCCAGAGGTTGGTTGGTCTTATACCTTCTAGTGTGTAATATTCTCGGATCTGGGTCACCGTAACGCAATTTATTAATTATTATTATTATTATTTATTGAATAAGTTTCTTTTTTGCAAATGAAAGATGAAAATATGGAACAAAATATATTACAAACTACCTCCTTGGATATACAAAATTTCAAAATGATTAAATTATGATATATATATATATATATATATATATATATATATATATATATATATATATATATATATATATATATATATATATATATATATATATATATATATATATATATTTTATGGGTTAATGAAGAAAATACAAAAAACAAAAAAAATGGTCTCAAACTTAATATTTTTAATTAATATTTTAGGAGTGATGGTGACACATACGCCAAAAATCTTGTAATTATTTTTAGGCATAATAATATTTTATAATTTGATTAGGTCAAAATAGCCGGAGAGGTTAAAAACTGGTATTTATAAGCAAGACCTAATTTACTACAATCTAGGGAGAAAAAACATCATATGCCGTTGGCGACATCCATCCAGTTAAGTTTTATGTTAATGTAGTAGCACATACTGACTTCAAAGTTTGTAGGAGAACACCTTCTTTTCCCCCCATGAAGACGTAACTAAGGAATGCAGACGAAGAATTACAATAACGTGGCTGAAATATGTTGACCAATCCGCACACTAGAATGTGAACCATTCTCAGTCGACTTGAGAATGGTCCAGGACGGACCGAAACGTCGTCGTCCCTTCACTTTCTAGTGTGTGGTTTGGTTAACTAAGGAATGAGTGAGGTGTGGCCAGTACTGAGACACCAGAATTGAGCACATTGACCCAAGGCAGAGTGAATAATTTCCCGCGTGCTGCTGCTGACAGACGTTTCAGAAAACGAGAGCTAGAACACAGAGGTAGACTGACAGGCAGCCAGCAGTGGATATTCGCTGGTAATTTGGCCATTTTCCCAATTAAAGAACATAATTATTTCTGGGCTATTACTTTCTGGCATATACTCGGTTCTAAATAGGAGATAGAGAAGAACAAGTTTTTTTTTTTCTGAAATATAGCGCAGATCTGGTTGTCAAACCGCCATACGCGGCCACACTCCAGAACAGCATGTGCTTCTCTTCCAATCCCGCCAAAACAAAATATTGTAAAAGCTTCATGATGCTTATAGCACTTAATAACGTATGTGGATAAACTTTTACCCAATTTTTTTTTTAAATTTCAAATTTTTTAAATGTTAATTTTTGTATTTTTGTTGTTAAGTGCACAGATTTAGTTTGACTCTAGAGATATCAAATATATATTTATTTCTTGTGTGGTGTTTTTGGGTTCTATTACATCTTTCAAGAAAACGTTTCAGTTCAGGATTAGCATTTAGAAACAAGGTTTTGTATATGTAAATAGCATATTTACATATACAATAGCATTAGCAATATGTAAATTTTGTATATGTAAGATAGTATGTGGAGTGAGTGTACGTTCAGCATGTACGTTCAGAACCCAATGCAAAGCTATGTTAAATAGGGATAGATTAGTGAGTAGTTAAAGAAAGTAGAGCAGAGTGGGGAACATAATTTATGATTTTATAGAGTATACCGACAATTTTTAAGACTTTTTTGGGCTATGTGTTGTATATGGATGCTAAAGTTACTCTCTTGTGTATGCATAGGCCAAGGAACTTTCCATCATTTTTAATGTTAATGTTAACATTGTCTATCTGAAGATTAATTTGGTTTAATGATTTACTTCCAAATAAAATATAGTAGGTCTTGGCATTAAAAAGCAGAGCGAGCTAGTAGAATGGAATATATATATATACATTACATAGCGGTAATATAATAATCTACTGAGCAGCAGTAAGCATCTCTCGCTACCTATTTGTATTAAGAGGTGGGTACTAACATATCCTCGTTGAAATCAATCAATGCAATATTAGGTCGAAACATAATGCATGCACTGTGTAAACCTACCAGGAATAAATTGTATGGAGCACGTTATCCCAAATTTATGAAGCAACTTAATTTTATAATAACAGCAAGGAAAAAAAGCAGTAATGGGTTAACATGGACACGCAGGAAGGGAAGGGAATTATCAGGGGGGGGGGAAAGCGCCAAGCCATTACGACTATACAGCACTTGGAAGGGGTCAGGATAAGGATTTGGGATGGGACGGGGGAAGGAATGGTGCCCCAACCATTTGGCCGGTCGGGGATTGAACGCCGACCTGCATGAAGCCAGACCGTCGCTCTACCGTCCAGCCCAAGTGGTTGGCTGGACGGTAGAGCGACGGTCTAGCTTCATGAAGGTCGGCGTTCAATCAGCCCTACAAGGAGTAGCTTTCGTAAACAAGTGACATTATTTAAACTATGTTTAAATGCTGAAATAAGTATTAAGTTATTCAACATTAAGAAGAGCATTGAGTAAAATAGCAGCTTCATATATTAAATAGCAGTTGCAAGTTGAAATAGGCTTCTGGTTTTTATATGATATTTATTAGGCTACTGTTTCTAATAGACTAATGACTTAAAAATGCTATTGATTCTCAGCGTTAGCATATGTTTCTAATAATAATGATGATAATTAGAGGTGTGTCTTGAGCTGCTATACGTGTATAGCATTGAGAATGAATTGCGAATTATATGATATGGAAGAAAAAGTGACTGGTAAATACAGTATACCATTAATGATTTATATAAAAAATAATGGCACAAAAATTATGATGACTTTATGCAATGAAATATAAAATAAGAGTTATATTTGTATACAATTCTGGTTCTAATAGTAATGATGCTGAAATGATAACAATTGAATGCTTTTCATATGCTCGACAAGAGAGGGACACATACTAGTAAAATATAATTTAGATATGAGAAAGACTAAGAATCCGTGGACATTGCTAAAGGGTAACTTTAAGTAGAAGTTGAGTATTGGGGGACATCAGATGTCTCTAAAAGAATTTTATGCATCTCAGTTTACATAATTTTTTGGATAAATTTTCTGGGTTATGCTCCATTACCATCCCACGTTTGCCAGTCAACGATGACAACTTTTTCGATTATAAACATTCGCAATAAGAATGTTCTTAAACCCAAAATAGGGATAAATTACTTCGTTGGTTATGATAAAAAATATTTATAGGGAGAACTGGTTGAACCAGCGACTGTAAATTATAATTATAATATTTTTTTGTGTCTGGGGACAGGCAGCCGTGTAATATATATATAGTATATATAAGTATATATACTTATATATATATATATAGTATATATCAGTATATATATATATATACTTATATATAGTATATATATATAGTATATATAAGAGTTATATATACTTATATCGATGTCCCCCCAAAAAAAGGTCGAATTACTGACCCTCCCCAGGATACAACACCCACAACAAGCTGGCTAACTCCTAGGTACCTATTTACTGGTAGGTGAACAGACGCATTAGGTGAAAGAAACGCCCCTAACCATTTCTGTCTCGCACTTGGAAAGGATATAAGAAGTAAAAAAAATGTAATTCTGAAACTCTTGATAGGAGTGGAAACTTGTAAATATCACCTGAACTTTAATACGAGAATAATAAACTTTATTGTAAGTGTCGAATAATTAAACTTGTGAAGTTCGTAAACTCGAGGAAACAACAATTCGATAGCAATATGTTACATTCGAAGGACTAGGAGTTATATAAAATGTTTACCATTATGTTTATAAAAAAATATCATGTATAATGAATTTTTTTTTGTGTTTTGACATTTATAATATATACGAAGGCAGACAGGCGGTTGACGCAGTATATACTTCGATTGTGAGGAAACTTTGATCAACAAGGACTCTCAAAAGTAATGGTGTTTAGTATAGACTTAATGTGTAATCAAATGTCTGGAACGATATGATTATCCGTAAACGACACTAAACTAGAGAAACGACAACAGGACCACAGTGGTGGGTGATGCCACACAACCCGGCCTAGACATCCTTCTAAAACTGGTCTAGACGATTCAAATGAATTTAATAAGTACAAAATAATGCATTTTAGAAACAAAATAAGAGGGGTAAATTATTGGGAGAAAGTCGTCAGGTGCCTAAAGATTTGAAGTGAAATAGTAAGGGTTTTGTAGCCATAATCTTTCGAAGGTAGTTCTGAGAGATCATTCCCTCTCGGTTCCAGTTCGATGGTGCGTCCAATTGTAGATTATTGTACTCAATTTTAGTAACAATGTATTTGAGGAATATTATAAATTAAACATGTTCAGTGCCAAGCATTGAAGATGATAACGCGGAAAATATATATGCCCGTCAAGAAGACTGACTTTATTCTGTCTTGGAAGGAAATATATAAAGAGGAGACTAAATGCATTATGAAATAGATCAAATGACATGTTAGTCGGGCTTCTGAAAATTATTTTAATATCAAATCAAACAGTTCGAACAATAACTTTTACATTATTTGGAAAGGATTTCAGTCCTTTCAGTCCTACTTCGTATGTTAGCAAAAAATCTCGTTCTATACGAAGGTAGGTATAGAAGCCCACGACTTCTGACTACTCTTAGAAAGCTGAGAACTTTCTCTTCCCATACATAGATCATGGTAAGCCTTACTCTTTTTAGTTTCCTTGGAACACAACCCCCCAATCGGTTAAGATCCAGGGACCGAATTACTGCTGGGTGAACAGGGGCGAGCAAATATGGAGTTAACTTCCAGTAAATCTTTTCTAGCCACTCGAACTCAGACCAAAGAGCTTGCAGAACGCTGGGTGAGTGTTACCACAGTACCTTTTCAATAACCCACTTCATAATCAAAATATACATTAAATAACATTATTTGTGATAAACAGTGAAATCCTAAATTCAGTAATCCAGTAGGAGGGTTTAATTAAGAATGAAGGGAGATGCCAGTCACAGGGGAACAATTTGACTTTCTAAGGTCAGTAAATTACTTGTGTGGGAGAACTGACAGGTCGTCCTGGGTCAGCGACCAAGGTCTCTCCAGGAGAATTTGCTAAAGTCCACGAGTTATTTTATTATTGTTTGTCTTAATGACGCACAGCGTGAAAGGTCACCGGTATTATTTATTTTTATGTCCAGATCACCGTCACTATTTTTTCATCGTTATAATACGTCTCTTGCATCATATATATATATATATATATATATATATATATATATATATATATATATATATATATATATATATATATATATATATATATGCAGGTATGTATGTTTTTTCTTCCCGGTAGCCAATTAATTAACATAATTTTAAATAGAACATCATTGCAATTTTCTGATTATATTTATCGAATACTAGGAACCATCTTGTTAGTTCATGTATTACAGAAACTGAACACGTCCATAGTGTGGTGAACATTGCTTGTTATCTTCCAGTGTGTAACTGAGAGTGCCTTGTAACGGTAGTCATGATATTTACATAGGCATACAGACGTCCAGCTGACGCTGTCTACAGCGGCAGCATTGAGTGAGCTTATTGCATTTCTGCACAGTTGTAACACATATAGTTGATTATTGTTCCCACAGTTCGATCACCACTTCAGTTCGGTCACCAGATCCCAACAAGACTGTCAGATGTCTAAGGTCACAATAGAGATACACAAGTTCACGTCCTGGCCTTCATTAACCTATAATACTACGGAGCCCTTGAGGAGTGTACTCACAGGGAGCCATGGGTCCGGTGAGGGAGAGTCAGCGAGGGTAGGAGCCCCGGAGGTTGCCAGCGAGGCTGCCAATGACAGGGCAGCGGAGGGAGAGTCGGAGGGTCAGAACAATGGGAGTCACTGGTGTTGCCACGGAGGGTTGATCAGAGTCGCCACGGAAGGTCGTAGCAATGTGGCGTCACGCAGAGTCACCAAGGAGGGTCGGCACGGAGTTGCGTCACGGACTGAATCGCCACGGACGAGCGTCACGGACGAGCGTCACAGAGGGTGGTGACGGAGGGTCGTTACGGAGGATCGCGACGGAGGGTGCCACGGAGGGTGCCAGGCCGTGCGCCTGGCCCTGTGGCCAGCGTGACAGTGCGAGGCAAGTGCTCCCCGACCCGCGCCTCGCTGCTCTCCCTCCCTACGCCTCCTGTGCCACTTTCCCCGATCAATGGAGGATGATCAGGAGGGAGGATGAGGCAGGAGAATCAGGAGGGAGGATGAGGCAGGAGAATCAGGAGGGAGGACAAGGCAGGAGAATCAGGAGAGTGGGCGATCAGGAGAGGGGATCAGGAGAGAGTGGGATCGGGAGTGAAAAGGGAGGGGGATCTGGAGGGATGGAAATGAGGAGAGAAGGAGATCAGCAGTGGGGGGGGGGGGGGGGGAGGGAGGGATGGATCACGAGGGAAGATCGCCAGCTGATCAGCCTGGATCATCAGCTGGTGGCCTGGCAGCTGAGTGGACAGCGCTCGGATTCGTAGTCCTGAGGTTCCGGGTTCGTTCCTCGGTGGAGACGGAAACAATGGGCAGAGTTTATTTCAACCTGATGACCCTGTTACGTAGCAGTAAATAGGTACCTGGGAGTTAGACAGCTGCTACGGGCTGCTTCCTGGGGGTGTGTAACAAAAAGGAGGCCTGGTCGAGGACCGGGCCGCGGGGACGCTAAGCCCCGAAATGATCTCAAGATAACCTCAAGATAAACAGGGAGGGGGGGGGATCAAGNAATGTCCTAGCGCATTTACACTATTCCTCTGCATTATCTCCTTTAAAGGTAACATAAGATTGCCAATGACTTATTGTACACATTCAGTATTCCTATTCCACCGTTTTTCTTACCTTTACAAAGAGTAGTCCGTTTAATTGGTTGGTATCTACCATACCATACATATCTAAAAATAGTTTTGTCAATCTCCATTGCACTTTTCTTGTCTATGGGAAAGCTGTGAGACAAATACCACACTTTAGACAAAATTTTGCAATTGATTATTACAGCCTTCTGAACAGGGTTAATTTCCTATTTGACAACATGTTCGTTGCAACTATTATATTACCACATAGTACTTGCCAATTCGTAGCCAATGTCGTTTCATATGTTTTACCAGCAAATCCCAAGAGCTTTAATTGACTCCACTACCTTGAACCATGAACCTGTCCAGTGAACTTTATTACACCAACTGCCAAGCCCCATCATACACGTTTTGTTCTTGTTAATTACAGCACCTGTTGCTCTTTCAAAGTTGTCTAACTCATTCTGAACATTCACCACCGAGTCTTCTGTCGACACAAAAATAGTTGTATCGTCTGCATAACCAACAACAGGAAGTGTCATCGCATTAGGAAGACAAGGTGGAACAATAAAGTCATTGCCTTTTATTGCCAAGTACAGTGGCTCTTGAAATATAACATACAAAATCATTGAAAGGGGACATCCCTGACGTACAGATCGTTCAACTAAAAAGGTTTACTTAAGACTCCATTGATACAGACGCTGCTCCGACACTCTTTATAAAGCATACGGACCCAATCAATAAAGTCTTGTGCAACTCCTACCCTATCCAATATTTCCAATACAAACTGAACATCAACACGGTCAAAGGCTTTCGACCAGTCGAGGTTTATCATAGAGGAAGGAACATTATTCTCAGACACATAATACACAACATCCCTAATTACATTATTACAATTGATTATGGATCTTCCAGGCACACCACAAAACTGTTCCTTTGATATAATTTTTTCCATTGCAATCTTAAGTCTATTTGCCAGCAGTTTCGATACTATTTTATAATCCTGGTTTAGTAAGGAAAGTGGCCTCCAGTTCGTTAGAATATGCAAATCACCCGTTTTAGGTATCATCTTAATAATCCCATGAGATTGCGACATGCTAAGCTTCCTATGCTGTATGCTATACTGCACCACTTGTACAAAGTCTTTACCAATGACATCCCATAGATAGAAATAAAATTCCGCCGGGAACCCATCACAGCCAGGTGATTTACCTTTCTTTAAACTCTTGACCACACTCCACACTTCCTGCTTATCTACATCTTCCAATAATGACGTGTTGTCATCTTGGTTTAAAACCCGTGTACATTTTCCAAGGAAGTGCTCCCGCATACCTTGGTCCACGTTCACTTTTTTGTACAATTTCTCCAATTCACCTCGAACATAACATACAATCCCATCCGTATTTGTCATATCCGTCCCATCACCTGCTTTAATACTAGTCACAAGAGCTGTACCCTTGTTATTCTTGACTTTACTTAACAAATAAGGAGAGAGTTTTTCACCATACATCCTATCATTAATCTGGAGGCGAACATTGACTCCTTCAGTTATTTCATCCCGCAATTTGTTAATTCTGTCTTTCAAAATGGTAATTTCCTCATACTTGTCTAATCCCATATTGACCTTTGCATAAAGTTGTTTTAGTCTGTGTTGGAATAAGGTTAACAGACCATATTTCTCAGCAGCCTTTCTTTTGGACACTTTCACGAAGAAACTTTTGCATGCAACTTTACACATGTCCCACCACTCCAACATACATCTGAACTTATGTTTTTTCGCAACCAGGTGTTCCCACAATACCTGAAAATTATCAATTACATCTCTACTCTGCAACAGACTGCAATTTAGCTTCCAAGACCCTGTCCCCACTTTAACCTGATCGTCAATAACAAGCTTCACCACAACCATACAGTGATCTGAACAGCTGACCGGAACAGTACTGCAAGAACTAATTTTATCATGTAATGAGTGCATATATATTCTGTCAAGCCTAGAGCCATAATTCTGGCGAACATATGTGTATTCATATACACCTCCGTTAATGCTATTCGCATCCTTGAGACCAATACACTTCAAGAGTGTAATTAAAGCAGGAGATACACATGCATTCGTCTGAGTGCTACAATCTCTCACAGAAGTGACACAATTAAAGTCGCCACCAAAATAATTTTACGTGTATCATTTCTGAAAAAATACAATAACTCGTTAGAGAACAATTCCTCCCTCTCTTTCTTCCTGCGGGAGCCAGAGGGAGCATACACATTAAGCAGAGGAATGATGGTGTCAAAAAAAGAAATCCTTGCATATAAAACATTACCATTATCATCCATTTCAGTATTAAGAACCTTGATGTGGGCTCGCTTAGCAACCAATATCATTGTACCACCCTTCAACAAGTTCGTTGAATTTATTAATACTTCAAAGTAATCAAGCAACACATCAAGTTTCTTAACATCTTGTACATTGTGTTCTTGCACTAAAAGTACATCCAATTTATGATATTTAAACAATGATAACAGCTGCAACTGTTTATTTCTACAATTGAGCCCATTAACGTTCAAAGTAGCACAATTAAAATTAATAGGCTTCCCGAATGTTATTTGAGAGAAACCAAAAATTACTCTTTATCCATCGTAATCTCACTTGACACTAACTTAGTGTCTTCTTTCCCTTTCCGAAATCTAAGTTTAATATTTGCACTCGCGTCACGACTCTGTTCATGTTCCACAAGATCCCACCATGCCTTATCACTGTTCTCATTACCATGATCCCCACTCACTGTTTGTACTGTGCCCTCGCTACGTGTCGGTGACTCTTCCTGGCCTTGGTCACGGTGAACTTCAACGGTAACAACCTGCTCAATTTTTTCAGAGACTTTTAATTTAGCGGCTAAGTCCTTCATACGTACCAGATCAATACTCCGAGTTAATTTTCTCCTACGTTTCTTTACATGACTGGTTACAGAACCAGCCTTCACACTACCCTTACCCTTTCTATCAGACCATACTGAAGAGGGTGGAGTTGCCCTCTTCACAGGCATTTCTACATCACTATCCTCCATGGAGTCATCCTCCACATCCAGTTGACAACCAGTTACTTTCTCCATCGTCACCTCACCAAGGTCAGCGCCGCCGTCGTCATCGCAGCTCAGCGCAGCGTCAGCGCCAATGTCATGGGCGTCCACATGTATATTGTCCAGACTTACCTCACCCTCACCAGGTTGAACGATAGCAGATAAATCGTCCTGAGCAGTGTCGTCTGCACATTCCTTTTCTGCATTACCTTTATCATCCTGATCTAAGTTACCTTCACCGGCCTCATTCGCACTGGGATTCACTCCCACAGACGTTTCACTTACAGAGTTGTGGGTTACTTCATCTACCTCACCTGGCACTGCAGTATGTACAACAGTGGGTTCATTTCCTGAGACACTGTCCTCTATTAATGGCGGAAAGTCATGTTCACGAAAAATGTTGATCCGTTCTGATGCCTCCACCTGGCAGGCAGCAGCCATGTGACCAGTACGCCCACACTTAAAACAAGTTTGCAGTTGGCCATTGTATATAAATTTAATATAATGACCTTCTACTGACATTGATGAAGGAATATTGCGATGAAGTTCCATCTTTACTGTTCTTGTTCCATTAAAACGCCCTTTCCCTGGTCCATAAGTATACTTATTGAAGCGAACATTGTCCACTTTCCCATATTGTTGCAGTATGCGTATAATAGTTCCATTCAACATTTCAAATGGCGCATCCCTCACAGAAACGTATGTAAACGTTTTGCTCAAATTAATCACTTCTACTGATCCTTTCCCATTAGGTAAACTTATAATTTCATCATCATACTTCTTGAGAAACTCTGAAAACGCTACATTGTTTTCAAATTTCAACACCACTCTGTTCCCTGGCAGTGTTTGGTAACCAAATATTTCTTCCGTCTTGATCTGTAACACATCGAAGATCGTCGTGGATACAAGGTCGGGATCAACATGACAACTAAACTTGAGCCCTATGGACTCCTTCCGCTTGAGTGGAGGTGTGTAGGAGCCCATGATAGCACTTATACCACCCCCAGCGCGACGTTATCCAGCCATCCGTTAACACGCCGGCTCCCGGCGACGACAAACACGTCCACCACACCAGACGCTAGTAGCAGAGCGAACCAAAACACGTCTGCTCACCACCACGTCCACGACGAGACTCCATTTTGTAATTAGCTCATCAAGATTGTAATTTGCTTAGCTAAATGAATTGTGGGGTTCAGTCCCTGAGCCCATTATGTGCCTCTGTAACCCTTTCCACTACCGCCCACAAGATGGGTATGGGGTACATAATAAGTGAACTAAACTAACTAATCAAAATTCACTACTTAGGGTTCTGTACTCCCCTAAGTTTCTCTCCGAGGCAAGTAACATTACTCATATTAAAGTATAGGAATATAACTAGCATTAAGTGGGCAGAAAAACGTAACAAGATATTGTGACAAAAAGTGAAAACAAATCCAACACGTCACAGTAGGCGTAGTTTGATGGATTAGTTTGTATTCCTAGTAATGTTACATTTATAACCGTGTCATGTAACAAACAATAGAATTAAACATTTTGAAAAATGTAATGACTGCAACATATTCTATTTGTCCTGATGATTTTATCAGGCTGGGGTTTGATTTGCGGCAGTGTTTTGGCATTTACGGCTTTGTCGGATAGGTGGTTTGATGGCTTTATAATCCCTATGAGTTAAAAAGCATCTTCTGTTTTTTGTCCCACATTGTAGGCTTGAGACCGTTGCTCCTCCATTATGTTATATCTGACATTTTAAAGAGTGGTCTGGTTAAATATCCTCCAAGTTGTTCAGTATTTCAAACTGATCATAATTTTACTGAAGCGAACATAAAGTCAAAAATACTCATACTCCGCCTAAGTAAAACAGAAACAAGTAACATTTAGTGGGCCAGTCATAGGCTTAGGGCCCGCGCATCCCTGCAAAAAAAAAAGTTTCAATATCAGCCTTATTATATTTAGTTTGCGGTGTTGTTCCTGTGGCCCTGAATCGTTCCTGTTATGAGAGTCAACTTAGTTTTGGGATGATTTTGATCACCCGGTGTTGAACTTTCTCCAAACCTGATACGTCTTTCTGAAGATGAAGTTTCCATGCTTAGATACAATATTTCAAGTGGGGCGCACCAGAGATTTACACTATACAAACTGTTAAATTAATAATAACTACTTTCAGCCAAGCGTCAGGATACCCAAATGACCTCGGTTTGGTATTTGTTCTGACTTTGAAATCTCAGACACAATAAAAAAGTTGATTAGTTGATTAGCCCTTTTAAGGATCTAAAGTAAACAAGATGGGTTTTGGATTTTTACAGAAACCACATTGCCTTCTCAATTTTACATAAAGAATTGGATAATAATCTAATGAGTTAACAACTACTGCATATTCGCCAGGATTGAACGAGAGGTGTTCAGCTCTATGCAGACGATGAGTCACAATAACGTGGCTAAAGTATGTTGACCAGACCGCACACTAGAAGGTGAAGGGACGACGACGTTTCGGTCCGTCCTGGACCATTCTCAAGTCGATTGTTCAGCTCTTAATATTTCGCACATTTCAATACGTTCCTTTAGAGCATATTTTACAGGTGCTAATGCAACTAGACCTACTATCTTAACTTTCTCAACAGTGGGTCAAGATAACAGGCAGATAATAAAGGACTGAAGTCTATTCCTTTTGCAAACCCGATGTTTCGTGAGAAGTTGTTTAAGATGGCAATTGTGTTCAGTTTCACAAATACTTTACAGAACTGGTCAGAAATATATAGGAATCTAACACAAAACAAACTTTTTTTTGCTTAGAAATTTTCTAAAACTGCTGGAGGACGGGCAGCGTACGTTATGTCATTCAATTCTATGAACACATGTGCCTAAACATTTTACACCACTACACACAGGATGGGTATGGGATGCATAATAAATGAAGTAAACTAATGCAGTGCAGAATAACACTGATTCTGCAGAATCCTGTTTGGTGTTTGGCTTGAGGCCTATGAATCTCTGGAAGCCGATTAGACTGACCAAATAGTATACATAGGCATGCAGTATGCGACTACTGAATGCAGTCAAGGACTAAACTAGATTCCTTTGTGTGTGTAAATCACGAAAATTAACACGTGATGAAAAATGTGACAGTGTCAGACCACGGAGGAAGAATTTAAAATATATATATCCTTTGTGTATATATATAGAAAAGCGAGCTATGTAAAGGAAAAATTAATGGCACTTTATTTTAAATTAATAATAAACGTAGCCTACATAGACAAGCTTCCTGTTGGGACAGAAAGTCTGTGAATACATCTACTTTACAGCTTGACTCGAGGTCCCCCAAGGCCGAACTAGTGAACTTTACCAGGATGTAACCCCACAACAGTTGCCTAACTCTCGGGTACTTATTTATTGATAAGAGAACAGACGTATTAGGTGAAAGGAAACGTGCCCAATTGAACCCGACATCCCTATTATGAGACCAAACAGAAAGATAGATTTGGAAAAAATCCTCTGGAACAATGGAGAGGGAACCTTTGACAGGCTACCGGCTTCCTGTCCCCGTCGAGACCATCAGAGAGATGGTGGCCTTTAGGTAAATATTCAGGTAAATAATAGTTAAAAGATTTATAGGTTTTGAGAGTATAGCCTATGGAAATATCTGTTGAAGACAGAAAACGGTGCATTTCTCGGCGAGAGAAAATTGATAACGCTGTTATATAGAGGGGTAACGATTCAAGAAGTGAGGTCAGTAAAAGCTCATATAGTTTCACCTGAATTTCATACCGAATTTTGTTACAAGCGGAGCTTTCCCAGATATAAAAGTAATATTTATGTACAAGGAAATCTTGCGCAGATGTAAGAGGAGCTAGTAGGCTTATTTTAGTAAAATGGGAACTGATCCAGATGAATAAGCAGTATTTTGGTAAAATAGAAGCTTACTAAATGCAAAATGCTATTCAAGAAAAATACGAAATAGACCTAAGTAGATTGACCAAACCACACACTAGAAGGTGACGGGACGACGACATTTCGGTCCGTCCTGGATCATTCTCAAGTCGATTATAGACCTAAGTAGATTTAAAGTTACTATATGAAGACATCAAGAAACCCCTATGATTCTCCAGGGTTCTTCAGCCGCGTGGCGCAACTTACCAGCGTGTGGGACATGATATTGTTGGAGGTTGGTCCGTTGCCTGTAGAAGGCGCGGGGTGTGGGCCTCCCCGCCGGGCGTGGTCCCGCTGGATCTCCTGGTCCAGGGTGTCCAAACTCCACGATGTGGTGGGCCGACTCGGCGGAGTGGGCGACTGCGAACCATTCCGGGATCCTGGTGATATGTACGTAAGCGGTTGGTTTGGATCCATTATCACGAGGAAGGTGGTATTAAGGGATGACTTGGCTATTTCATGAACATCATAATAATAATAATAATAATAATAATAATAATAATAATAATAAAATTTCATTTAAAATTTTTTTACAAAGAATAATATACATTGTATACTAATTCAAACGGTGAACATTTTCACTACACTGTCTTAATCAGTGCACTACATAAGAACATTATGACATAAAAATAAAGGTAACTGGACAGCCCCGCTCCTATGCCAGGTAAGTCTACTTGGAACTTTTGTTCCCAGTAGCTGAATCTTAAATAACAACAACAAAGGCAACTGCAGATTGCCTATTGGCCCATACGAGGCAGTTCCTATTTATAACCACCCAATCCCACTCATATACATGTCCAACACACGTTTGAAACAATCAAGGAACCCCACCTCCACCACGTTACGCGGTATTGGTCTGGTATTTTAGCGAGAATGGAAATTTGTATAATTTGTCATTCATACAAAGGACCAATGGGGGGGGGGGGGGGGGGTCGACTCCCAACCCTATGGACCATCCCGGACCAACCACAGTCAACCTGCAAAAGTCTAGTGAGGTATGCCCCAAGAGTCGGTATCTAACCTCAAACTGACAGACAGACATTATCTTTATAGTTGAACCAGTCATAAATAATACTAAATACTACACATCACACTCACTCCCTAACTCGAATAATTATATATTTGTGTATATAAATCTCCAAAAATAATACTTGTCGTTTTGTATAGAGAGAACCAGCCCTGCATCATAGGAAGGATTAAGGTTACCTGTGAGGACACGGTGGCTATACTATTACCACCTGGCGGGCCAGTGTCAATGTGGCGTGGTCCTGGGTGTGGGCGTGGGGCGACGCGGGCGGCGGCTCAAGTGTCGGGTTATTGCTGACAGCCATCCACTACTGGGCATCCCGTCTGAAAGTATATTAATGTTAATGTTAAATCCCATTATTCATTTTTGATATATTAAGACAAAAAGATTTTTGTGATGTGCTCTTAGAGTTTACACCGACCTTAAAGTCATTAAATATGACCAGTAAAGCACCTCCTTAGTTTTGATTCGATTTGTTTGTGGGAAATTAAAGTTTTTTCAAATTTGAACAATGTTGACCATTCATCAGAAGGGACCCACAGCAGTCGACTTACAACGAAGTACCTATTTTCTCCTATGTGAACAAAAGTAGCGGGTGTAAGTGGACTTGCCAACCAGTCTAGCCCCGCCCAGTATTCGAACCCAAGACGAGTCTACGGGATACAGTAAGTTCAGTAGAACTTCGGTTTCAACTCTTTTTTTTAACCCTGTCGTAGCTCAGTTGATTAAGGCAGTGTCTGGGATGCTCCCGGACGCAGGTTCGAATCCTCGTCACGGCCCTTGGGATTTGTTCATTGTTCCAAACGAGTCAGTTATGAGCCGGCAGCGATTANATATATAATATATGTGTGTGTGTGTGTGTTAATATACCTTCCGGCCCAGGAACTCTATATAATAAATAGCATAAAAGTTTGCTATAAAAAAATAAATTTAAAATACCGTTAATAAAATGTAATACAGTGCGTGACCAACCACCAAAAATTATTTTGATTGTCTTCTCGATAAGGAAAACGACGATGTACAAGGAAAAAACCTGCTGGTCCCAGAGACCTTTGGTTCCTCTTGCCCTCTTTTCAGTCTTTTAATAAACAACATTACCCTGCTGGACCCCGCTAATCGGACACTAGGCTTCTCTAACACCGCACTAAGACTTTTTTTAGGCTGTCTGTAACGCCATGGTCTGCTGACGATATACTCAGACCATATATTATTTGATGCATTGCTTCGTAGCCATCTGTAAGGCTCTCTAAAGTTACCTTGGCGGCGTTGTATATCTAACTGCTATGAAAACAATTTTACACAAGAAATCACTCGCATTGGGGCCCGCCATCTGTGTCCGGGCTTCAGTAGCGACGCTCCCATTGGCTGCGGTGTTGGTGACGTAATGACTTACCTGTCCAATCACTGGCTGTCGCTCGCTGCAACCCCGTTTTCTTACAACAATATTCTAACATCATTCATGTTTAATAAATGCAGAAAACGTAAACAATATTGACTAAAAATTCGACAATAAGGTCTTGAAAATATTATATTAGAATTTTTCTTGAATAGTTATGCGTGTAAAAAAGGTATATATATATATATATATATATATATATATATATATATATATATATATATATATATATATATATATATATATATATATATATATATATATATATATATATATATATATATATATATATATATATATATATATATATATATATATATATATATATATATATTCGAAAATTTAATTTTCCAGAATATAGGATATAACACCAGGATACAATAGAGGTACCACCCCCCCACCAGGATACCACCGAGGTACCACCCCCACCAGGATAGCACAGAGGTACCACCCCCACCAGGATACAACAGAGGTACCACCCCCACCAGGATACAACAGAGGTACCACCCTCTACCAGGATACCACAGAGGTACCACCCTCTACCAGGATACAACAGAGGTACCACCCTCCACCAGGATACCACAGAGGTACCACCCTCCACCAGGATACCACAGAGGTACCACCCCCCACCAGGATACCACAGAGATACCACCCCCACCAGGATACCACAGAGGTACCACCCCCACCAGGATACAACAGAGGTACCACCCCCCACCAGGATACCACAGAGGTACCACCCTCCACCAGGATACCACAGAGGTACCACCCCCCACCAGGATACCACAGAGGTACCACCCCCACCAGGATACCACAGAGGTACCACCCCCACCAGGATACCACAGAGGTACCACCCCCCACCAGGATAACACAGAGGTACCACCCTCCACCAGGATACCACAGAGGTACCACCCCCACCAGGATACCACAGAGGTACCACCCCACCAGGATACCACAGAGGTACCACCCTCCACCAGGATACCACAGAGGTACCACCCCCCCACCAGGATACCACAGAGGTACCACCCCCACCAGGATACCACAGAGGTACCACCCCCACCAGGATACCACAGAGGTACCACCCCCACCAGGATACCACAGAGGTACCACCCCCACCAGGATACCACAGAGGTACCACCCCCACCAGGATACCACAGAGGTACCACCCCCCACCAGGATACCACAGAGGTACCACCCCCCACCAGGATACCACAGAGGTACCACCCCCACCAGGATACCACAGAGGTACCACCCTCCACCAGGATACCACAGAGGTACCACCCCCACCAGGATACCACAGAGGTACCACCCTCCACCAGGATACCACAGAGGTACCACCCTCCACCAGGATAACACAGAGGTACCACCCCCACCAGGATACCACAGAGGTACCACCCCCACCAGGAATAACAACAAAGACCCAAGCTGGCAACCGAGCTTTAAGTACCCGTATAGGCAGCGAGGGTTGAGTGCTATTGGCCAGACCCCCAAGAGGTTGTTAGGGGATTAAAGCCGGCCATTGGGGGGTCTGTCAGCGGCGGTGGAGGTTGTGCGCTGTTTGCTCAGCCCGTGCCTGTCACTGACTGTCAGTCAGTCAGCCAGTGTGTGTGTTTGTGTCTGTCTGTCTGGTACTGTCGATCAGCCTCGAGTGAAGGAGACCGTCGACCTGCACCCGGGAGTGTATGGAAAAGCGACCAGAAAAGTGTTTGTCACTGTCGCTCAGGCAATAGTGTCTCACTGTCGACCAGTCAAGGGTGTCTGTCGACCAGCCAAGAGTGTCTCACTGTCGACCAGCCAAGAGTGTCTCACTGTCGACCAGCCAAACGTGTCTCACTGTCGACCAGACAGCAAGGCTGACTCACCAGCAGTGTGCCCGTCAGTCAGTCACTAAGCACAAACGTTGACAGGTTAGTTCAGTTGTGTAAGCGCACTACTTACTTCTCCTACTCTCGTAAAACTTAACTCTTGGTTCAAGTTCAAGTATGTCTATTGAGACCGGAAAATACATCTCAAAGGGATAGAGTAGCTTAGGCTATTTCTGTGAAATAGCCTAAGGTCGAATGAAGCAGGTTTGTTGAACTAGGATTAATTTTAACATTTTAAAGATACTGGTTTTTGTAACTTAGTTTAACTGTAAAAGTTTGATTTATTTAATTAAATTTAGTTACTGTTTTAGCGATATGTTCGTCATCTTGAGAGTGGATAAGTTTCTCACAATGGGTTATATCTCCTGAGAAAGTTATAACATCGAGTTATTTGGTATAATTAGTTACAGGAAACAGAACAATAATGTAATTTGGTACATAATATGAACTATATGCAGTGTTTAAGGTGATCTACTGCTCCTCAAACCCGCTTTGTGTAAATGTTCACTCCAGCGTTGAATAACATTGTTCACTCTAGCGTTGTATAACAGTGTTCACTCCAGCGTTGAATAACATTGTTCACTCTAGCGTTGTATAATAGAGTTCACTCCAGCGCTGTATAACAGTGTTCACTCCAGCGTTGTATAACAATGTTCACTCTAGCGTTGTATAAGAGAGTTCACTCCAGCGCTGTATAACAGTGTTCACTCCAGCGTTGCATAAGAGAGTTCACTCCAGCGCTGTATAACAGTGTTCACTCCAGCGCTGTATAACAGTGTTCACTCCAGCGCTGTATAACAGTGTTCACTCCAGCGCTGTATAACAGTGTTCACTCCAGCGTTGTATAACAGTGTTCACTCCAGCGTTGTATAACAGTGTTCACTCCAGCGTTGTATAACAGTGTTCACTTCAGCGCTGTATAACAGTGTTCACTTCAGCGCTGTATAACAGTGTTCACTCCAGCGTTGTATAACAGTGTTCACTCCAGCGTTGCATAAGAGAGTTCACTCCAGCGCTGCATAACAGTGTTCACTCCAGCGCTGTATAACAGTGTTCACTTCAGCGCTGTATAAGTGTTCACTCCAGCGTTGTATAACAGTGTTCACTCCAGCGTTGTATAACAGTGTTCACTCCAGCGTTGTATAACAGTGTTCACTCCAGCGTTGTATAACAGTGTTCACTCCAGCGCTGTATAACAGTGTTCACTCCAGCGTTGTATAACAGTGTTCACTCCAGCGTTGTATAACAGTGTTCACTCCAGCGTTGTATAACAGTGTTCACTCCAGCGTTGTATAACAGTGTTCACTCCAGCGCTGTATAACAGTGTTCACTCCAGCGTTGTATAACAGTGTTCACTCCAGCGCTGTATAACAGTGTTCACTCCAGCGCTGTATAACAGTGTTCACTCCAGCGTTGTATAACAGTGTTCACTCCAGCGCTGTATAACAGTGTTCACTCCAGCGTTGTATAACAGTGTTCACTCCAGCGTTGTATAACAGTGTTCACTCCAGCGTTGTATAACAGTGTTCACTCCAGCGTTGTATAACAGTGTTCACTCCAGCGCTGTATAACAGTGTTCACTCCAGCGTTGCATAAGAGAGTTCACTCCAGCGCTGTATAACAGTGTTCACTCCAGCGTTGCATAAGAGAGTTCACTCCAGCGCTGTATAACAGTGTTCAATGTTGGTTCTCCTGTGCTGTTAGAACTGATAATGAATGTTCATCCAGAGATAGTTCCGGATAATATTAGTTAACTACTTTGACCATCTTCGCTTTGTGAGTTGTGCTCTACTGGGGTGAGTATTGCCATATTTTGGTGGATTTTGCTTTATTGAGATGGGTGTTGCTATATTCTGGTGGGAGGTTCTTTATTGGGGTGGTTTATTGGCATGTGAATCACACGCCCACTTGGGGATTGTCAGCCCCAAGGAACTCAGTATAAAGGCAAGACAACAACGTCCCTCTCTAGGCGATTAACAATGCACAAACAACAGGGAACATATAAATTCAACATATTCAAGGAACATATAATCGCCACACACAACAAGACGATCGCCAGGTATATTTTGACGAGTAACACCGAAATAATTTATAGATTTATAGATACAATGACAGTAGAAAATTAGACATCAGTGAAGCGCTGCATATCAAGAAATCTAGACCAGTAATCAATAACCGGCTTATACACAATTACACTCTGCCCACTTCAAGACCCCGGACCAACGCAGAATGACCCTGCGTTGGACCGAATGCTGGACTGAATGACCCTGCAACAGGAACGGAAGCAGCCAGAAGAATTATAAGCTGCCAACATGTCACACTCTATGTTGATACATTTAATACCTTATTAATATCCCCCATGTAATGTCATTCATCCATATGACATCTAACCAGCTCAGCATAAGAGGATATAACCAGGCGCTAAGCACAGTAGAATTTGTCTTTGAGGATGTGAGGTGAGACCTTACGAAACGCATCACTAGGCGTCAGACCTAAATATAAAGTAAAAATGAACTTTGAAGAGTTAATTTTTCAACTTCCAGCTTCAGTGAAGAAAAACATAAGGAATATCGAGAAGATTCGCACCAGAATCATAAATCTAAAACTTTCTGTCGTTTTCAACGAAATTATATATATAATATATATCAATAATATAATATTGTGTGTGTAAATCACTAAGAAATTAACTCGTGATAAACAATGCGACAATGTCAGGGTGCAGATCACAAAGGAAGGATTAAGACTATATTAATGTATGCTATTAATGTATTATTAAGATGTAATAATACATCTTAATGACTTAAGATGTACTATTAAATACGAACGTACTTAAGGAAATTCATGTCTTAATCCCTCTGACATTGTCACATTGTTCATCACGTATTAATTTCTTTGTGATTTACACACACATACACACATTATATATACATATATTCCATGACAATACATTGAATTATTTACAAGTGTATTATAAAAATATTGCAAGTGTGTTTTAAAAATAAACTACAGGAGTAATGCGTCATTGTTAGTAATACAGGCAAAATATATGTCACATATTTAATTCAACCCTTTATGTAACAGGTACAATATAGAAGTTAATGTAATACAGATTCTAAGTTATAATAAACAGAAAATCATTTCGATATGTGGCAACATTCATCGTGTATCAGAATGTGCGCACTGTGAAATGTGGCCCCGATTAACCACAGGTTACCACTTAAGCATATCTTGGAACCACTAAGTCGCTTAAAATAAATTGATTTAGGTTTTATTCCTTAAGCTTAATGTGTCTCTATACTTAAGTGTAAGGGATTCTAGAGTAAATCGAAACAGACAAGTCCCAAACACTTAGGTCAAGATCACAATCAGATTACAGAAACATTTAAAACTGTAGAGACCTGCTGTAATTATATATATATATATATATATATATATATATATATATATATATATATATATATATATATATATATATATATATATATATATATTGCACTTGTAAGCACAGATCAGTAGAGATTACGACTGAAATACGGTTGATATGTACCCTGCTTCTCGGTGTACATAAGCTTTAAGTTTACTTTAGTCCTTGGCTATGTTCAAGGTCAAAGTATACTTACTGGCTGGTCTGTAGGTTATTGTTGTGGCCTTAATACCCCTCCAGAGGTTAATGTTGCGTCTACTTAAAAGGGAGCAGGGTACATAGCAACCGTATTTCAGTCGTAATCTCTACAGATCTGTGCTTACAAGTGCAATATATATATATATATATATATATATATATATATATATATATATATATATATATATATATATATATATATATATAATTACAGCAGGTCTCTACAGTTTTAAATGTTTCTGTAATCTGATTGTTATCTTGACCTAAGTGTTTGAGACTTGTCTGTTTCGATTTACTCTAGAATCACTTACACTTAAGTATAGAGACACATTAAGCTTAAGGAATAAAACCTAAATCAATTTATTTTAAGCGACTTAGTGATTACAAGATTAGCTTAAGTGGTAACCTGTGGTTAAAAGACATCAGCAAGTGGTCTCACATAAATATTAACTGTGAACTCATTTAAATGAAAATTGCAATTTCCATTTCGCAACTGTTGTTATAGTAAAATAAGTACGGAACAATCCAGAGCTTGAGAAATGCATTGCGTTTATCATTTAATTAGACAGTTCAAAATGCGATGCTAAATTGATGACTGCATTAAAATTTATCCAGCAGATTATTTAAAATATTTATTTTGTTTAAAATGAGTTGGTGTGTATAGGGGTACTGTATCAACACTCAAGAAATGTCACTTGACTTGTCTAGACACAGACGAAGGTCTAGGTCAATATTTCAGACTCGAACATAGGTATATAGAGAGAGTACAAGAGGGCAAGCAATACCTGTAAAAAAAAAATTAATTTTAGGCTGTAAATAAGGATGAATTATTGTAAAAAATTAGTGTCTCATGGAACTCACTGAGCGTTTATAATGGTGAGATAGTTAAGTATGTCTTCAGTAAGGCACTATAATGTCAGAATATGGACTGAAATATTTGAATAGCGATATATGCTTCAAAAGGGGTACCCAGATTCTCGGTGTATACATTGGGAGTTTACTTAAGTCTGGATTATGTACAGGTCTACAGTATACTTTCTGGCTGGTCAGAATAAGCTGTTGTAGTGGCTTTAATAACCCAGAGGTTGTAAGCCCAATGCAAAACCAATATATTGGTACTTAACACTGTAATGCATTAGACCTTTCGTCAAATTTAATCCCAACATTAAGTTTATTTTGTATATATTAATAGGAATATATGATTCATTGTATAATAAACTCAAAATCAAAGTTCTACATAAAATCTGGTATTATAAAGTAATAAGTTCGATTTAGTTGAAGTAGAATTTAATAAGTGCAGCTCTATTAAATACACAATGGTTGTGGACCTTTTTATTATTATTATGATTATTATTATGGACCTTGCTGGCTGTCGGAAACCATATCTTGAGATTATCTTGAGATGATTTCGGGGCTTTAGTGTCCCCGCGGCCCGGTCCTCGACCAGGCCTCCACCCCCAGGAAGCAGCCCGTGACAGCAGACTAACACCCAGGTACCTATTTTTACTGCTAGGTAACAGGGGCATAGGGTGAAAGAAACTCTGCCCATTGTTTCTCGCCGGCGCCTGGGATCTAACCCAGGACCACAGGATCACAAGTCCAGCGTGCTGTCCGCTCGGCCAACCGGGTCCCCATGTGTACCATGTGCACAATGCATGAGGAAATTTGTATAAAAACTGACACAACTTCAGATATACACTCTTACGGGCTCGCCATAGCCCGTGCTACTTGGAGCTTGTCCGGGTGGCTGAATCTATAACAACAACAACAACATTCAGATATACACGCTGACCGCCTGCATTAGCAAAACTTTAAATAAATAATGTTTGTATTTGTTAGAAGTACAACGAATGCTTGTTAGAGGTACAATAAATGCTTATTAGAAGTAATATGAATGCTTCTACGGGGATGTATAACTTTAATCCATGTGTGTAGTGTGCCGTTTAAATGGAAAAAATGTTTGTAGCGTTTTGTATAAGTGTATATTAATGCCAGCATGTAGGTATGAAAGAGATCAAACTCAGAGCCTAGTGCTGGGTGATAAATTAGCGCTAATTAAAGCTTACACAGTTGTAAGCAATATAAGTTGATATTAATGCTACACTGTTTCGTATAAGTAGAAATTAATGCTTGCATGTTTAATATAAGTGGAAATTAATGCTTGTATGTTTAATATAAGTGGAAATTAATGCTTGTTCTGTTTTGTATAAGGGGAAGATAATGAACTTATTCTGCTCATCAGGCTGTACGTGCTCTTCGGTTTGTGTTTCTACTTCAATAAACGTGTTTATCACAAGTTTAGAGAAAATTTCACAACCAGATGTATTCCATTGAACAGAACACGAAATTATTTAATGGGATAAGATCATAAGAACATATAATGAAATAAAATAATAACATGGCTAAAACATATATATTCCTTGGGCTAAGAACATTAAAAAAAAAGAATCCTTGGGATAAGAACATAAGATCAGATAAGACAGCTGAAAGCCTATGCTTAGAAGATAGTAATGGCATTAAAATTCTTCTCCCTCTCTCCACTCAAGTTTATTTAACACTAGCTTCAAACTTTCCAGTGAGTTTGCTACAATGAGGTTACCTTGTAACTTGTTTCCATAAGGTCTGCATCCTTATTTTCAAGCCAGCGTTTGCATATTTAATATTCCAAAGCTAAATTTATCCAACTTGAATCCAATGTTTGTTTTCCTAACTTGGGTTTGTATTTTCAGCAACTTATTCATATCAACCTTAAACTTTTTCATATATTTGCAAATTTCAGTCATGTATCCACTTGTTCTAAGGTTTCCGAGAGACTGCAAATTGAGTTTGTTTATTTTTCTCAGTGTTACTTTTAAGAAAGTTTACGTCCGTTTCAAAATACGACACTCAGGACTGTACCGGATTATCCAAGTAGGGGTCCTATAAGGGCCAGATCAAGCCGAAGGATAACACTTGTTTGGTCTGCTTTTGGGCTTAAGGACCATCAGCCTCTGGAGGGTTATTAAAGACACCACAATAGCTTGCTGACCAACAAGCAAGTATATATACCTGTCGGTGTATATATATCCTAAAGAGTGTTTTTTACCATTAAGGTTTCTTGCTGTGAATCTTCGTACCGAATTGAAAATATTTCGAGCATTTATACACTATTGTTTATATTTTAGGTCCGTATTAAACTATAGTTCGGAGATCCTCCGAACTACATGTCTACTTTTCGTAGAGGCATTTGGTACGCTTGTTACCGTAACGTACAAAAAGTGACCTCTTAGTTGAGAAGACAGGTTGTGGATAGAGCCAACTGGCACTCCCTTTCAATTCTTTTACCGCATATATATTGTTTAGTGATTGATTTACAATTAGCGGGACAAGCTACACGAAGGAAATCAGAAAATGTAAGCATATTTTGTTCTTAAGCTTCTTCAGATATGTCGTCGGCGGCTTCAGCTCCGCCTCCCTCTCACTGCGCCGCCCAGGTGACGCCCACGACACTGCCGACCTGCTCTACCACGCCCGCCCACACGCCCACGCCCACCACCACCACCACCAGCGAGGGTAAACCAAGCCTACCGGACTACGTACAGACGTTGACAGTCAGAGGTAAGTGTGCTCCACTAGTATACAGTAGTGTACCTTACGTTGATGTAGTGCTTACTTGTCATGTATTGTTGTCTACTCTTTGTTGGGGTGGTCACCCATCTGCCTGGTCACTCCTCGCCTGGTCACTCGTCGCCTGGTCACTCGTCACCTGGTCACTCGTCACCTGGTCACTCGTCACCTGGTCACTCGTCACCTGGTCACTCCTCACCTGGTCACCTCTATCCACGGCACTTCTCTCTCCTGGTCCGTTGCCATCTGGCCTTCCCTGCCGCCAGGCCACTCCCGCCATGGAGTAGCGGGAGTGGCTTGCGGAAAATCATATATTTTTTTAAAGTAGAATCTCTACGAATTAGCCGAAAACGCGTTAAGAATTCTCTATTATTTTTCAAATTGTTTTTTCCGCATACTTGGATCAGTGTTTTTGTGATCACTGTTGCATATATATATATATATATATATATATATATATATATATATATATATATATATATATATATATATATATATATATATATGTAATGAAATCGGAATTAACTGTAAACTTTTCAACACCAACCGGAAGATTTAAGTAATAATATACTGTAAGGGCCAGAAGACTGCGGACATGCTCATGAACTTTCCTGACACTAAACAGAATTCCCTGAAAGAGACAAAATGTTGTCTATGCCTTCACATACTCACTTGGGAACTGTCAGCCTCAATAATCTCAGTATATAGGCAAGACAACAACCTTCCATTCACGGCGCCTAACAATGCACCAACATCAAGGCCCTGTCAAGGAATATATAGTCTTTACATATAACCAGGTCATCACCAGAGATATCCCGACAAACAACACCAAAATAATAGACAAATAGAGCAACAATAGAAGATTGGACATTGGCGAGGCATTATACATCAAGCAACCCAAGCCAACCATCATCAACCAACTAACACCAAAATTTACACTAATATATATAATATACATTAGATGGGGGTACCCGGCGTTGCTCGGGTGAAAAACGGATACATTTTGTGATATATGTATTTTTTCTTGGAGAGAATGAAGTTAATTTCAGGTCAGATTTGACCCGAATTGTATATCCCAAATTCATTCTATCTTATAACCAAAGGGTTTTTGCGTCTAATGAAACAAATGAACATTTTGATGACAGCTGAGTTGAAGTTGGAGCTCAGTACAAATCTACAAGTAATTCACAATTCCCGTTAATCACGATGTAATTAACACATTATTAGGTGTCAAATATATATTATTGGGTGTGAATTATATTCCACTTTGACCGGTAATAAAGTTCAGCCTACTTTACTTATTGAAGCTTGCGAAGCAACTGTCGGCTCGTGCCTTTTGGTTTTAGCAAAATCTGGAGGTAAAGACGGGAAATTTCTTTACAGATAAAAAATCCTTGGGTCACTCGTCAAACATTCCTCATAAAACAGCCATTGATACGATACCCACGAATTGTATAATAGCCATAATATAGCCAGGATGTCCTTTGAGAAGCCTGGCATCTACCCCAGGGAGGCCAGGCAAGGGCAGAGAATAAGGTATTGGAACAACAATGGCCGGACCTGTGTGACTTCTACATAGGGATGCGCTGCTATTGTGGCGGGCGGCGTCTGGGTAGTGGAGCGGCGCTCGGCTCTGTGGGCGGCGTTGGGCTCTGTTTGTAGATGGTAGGGCAGGGCAGGGCTTAACTTTGTGGGCGGCATCTGGGTATTGGTGAGGCACTCCGCTCTGTTTGAGGGCGGCATCTGGGTGGAAATGTGGCGCTTGACTCTGTGGGCGACATGTGGGTGGTAGGGCGTCCCTCTGCTCTGTGGGCGGCATGTGAGAGAGAGGGCGTGGCTCTGCGCCCCTCTGTGGGTTCCTGAGACGGGCTGGACAAGAATGTCCTCACCCGCCCCTACTGTTTACCCCGCTGGGTGGACGCTCTTCTTTAGAATAACACGGAAATAGCTGCTCCATGTGCGGTAGTGCAGAGGATAAAGACAGCTTAATTGTGTTATGCGGGGACAGGCTTGGCTTACTTCCTTCTCCAGACTCTAGTTTCAGCTTCAGCAAGTCGGCGTTCAATCCACCGTCCAAGTGGTTGGGCACCTTCCTTCTCCCCCCGTCCATCCCAAATCCTTATCCAGACCCCTTCCAAGTGCTATATAGTCGTAATGGCTTGGCGTTTTTCCCTTGATAGTTCCGTTCCGTTGATAGGTTGCTGAATGACGACAGGTTAGTGGGAGTACTTATCTAGATTAACTTAGATACACTTGTACGGTCGAGTGTTATTACTGAAACCCAGCTATTCGACTATTAAGAATTTATGCATTGACTATTCATTTGTTTTCTTATCAATATTTACATCTAAAACTCTGTATTCAGCTAGTATCGAAAACTTTATCTAATCTATTTCATTTATTTACGACTCTTACGCTGATATAGTTCCTCTTGACATCTTCTCATCTTTCTGTTGTTGCTACGTTTCAACAGCAAACATATCTATGGACCATTTCTTGATTTGTATGTTTAAATGGGAGGTGTCATGCACGGACAGTATACGCAGGACTGGGTCTCATATATATTGTATATTTCAGTCGTAAGGTTCTTTCGTTCAAGTTCCTGCCAACGCTACTCTGCCCATGTTTTCTTCCCTCTGGTGTTGGAGTTGTGTCTACTAAGAATTTCATTCCTAAAGTGTGAAGTTGTTCTTTGTTCTGTACGGCATTTAAGAACTTCAAAATTCTATTACAATCTTCTTAACTCTGCATTTGTGTCCAAGTTCAGCAGCCACTTTCAGATCACATCTGGAGATTGTCTAGTTCACTCTGCAATGGACCCCAGGTTTAGTACGGAGTTGGAAACTATAACAAAGGATTTACACAGTACTTTAAAAAAAAACGGGCTCACCATAGCCCGTGCTACTTGGAACTTTGTTCCAGGTAGCGAATCTTTAACAACAACAACAACACAGTACTGTAGCTACATCTTTTAGCAGGCGTGATTTCTGGTCTGGGCGTCTGCTTTCATTACATCCTAAAAACTTCCCAAAACTGTTGTCGAGTACTTTACACATTCCATGTGTCCTCCCTCTCTTTCGTCTAGCGTTATCACCTGATGCTTCACCGATACCGTCCTCTTAATGTGGTTGTGAGGGAGGTGAGCTGATAAAGCCTGCTCGTCGTATCAACATGGTTATACATTTCTGAGCATGTTATATGTTTCTGGGAATTTTACACATTTGTGAAAAATAAAAAAAAAATATATATAAAAATAATGAATATATTTTTGTTTGATTTATAAAACATGTATAGAAAAAAATTAGATTTTTTCGTATCAAATGACAAAACCTCTCAATGACTATTTACTGTTTGGCTGTGTAAATGGTCAATCTTATGGTTGAATTAACGCTTTTGCGTGACAATGAAAACAACATTGTATTAGTTGACCTATTATAACTAGTGATTTTAAATGATTCAAACTCACGATGATGGTCTCAAGAGTACTTCAAACTCAAGAGAAGATGGTCATGCTAACTCGCTTTATTCCATAGTTATACATTCTTGGAGGCGTGCGTATTTAGGAAAATATCTAATGTAACACCTGTGTCCTTGCACTATATAATAGGCTATCTTGAGGTTATCTTGAGATGATTTCGGGGCTTTAGTGTCCCCGCGGCCCGGTCCTCGACCAGGCCTCCACCCCCAGGAAGCAATCCGTGACAGCTGACTAACACTCAGGTACCTATTTTACTGCTAGGTAACAGGGGCATAGGGTGAAAGAAACTCTGCCCATTGTTTCTCGCCGGCGCCTGGGATCGAACCCAGGACCACAGGATCACAAGTCCAGCGTGCTGTCCTCTCGGCCGACCGGCTCCCTCGCTCGGCCGACCGGCTCCCTACTTTGCATTTGCTGTGGCTTTTTTTTATATAAAAAGGCAGAGGTGGTATTGAATGAAGATGCTGATGAGGGGACACAGAGAAGCGCTTGCCATGGGTACTGTGGACTCTGATGTACAGACACCCCCATCTACCCGCCCCTCCCACATATTGTGTACTGGGTGACCGTGAGTACTGTAGTACTTCACACATCTTGCTGGGGGTAGGTCTGGTCGGGGACTGTCTGCATGTCTCCGACGCTTCGTACTTTTGCTTCGCCTGCACCCACGTTATAGCCTCCCAGGGCACAGTTCTCTCCCTCATCACCATCTCCCAGGGTGCAGCTCTCCGTTCACCACCCCCTCACTCCCACCGTGGGAGTTCTCATCTTAGAGGAGGGCACAAAGAGGATCTGAGCCAATAACACCCACGATGCCGAGCCTCAAAGGGTTTGATCCTATGGTTGTCAGACGATCGGAAAAATCTCCTGATCAGGTATTGACGCATCGTTCCCAGTCGACCCCCCGGGTGAGACCCTTTCACAGTGACTAATTATTGCCACGTAATACGAACTGAACGTTTGTATATACTTTTGGAATCGCTCTTTGATGGGAGGAAGTTCGCATCCTTCATTGATGGTGGGTTCTGTCGGCTGAAAAGTTGTATTGCACGCTACAATTAAGGGCACTATGATGGTTGGCAGGATGGACCTGTTGGGTATCACATACTGAGGGAACGACCAGCAGGGAGAGATACCCGCCTTTGATAGATGTATAATAGACGTTCAAGATTAATATTGTCCTTCATGGTAAAATAGAGGGGGGGGGAGAGGAAGGCTGGAATGTTGAGTAACAGTCAGGTGGGTCAGAATCGTGCAAGAGTTGGTCCATAGTGTTGTTTTGTGTATTGTTGCCGAGGCACCGGATGCTGTCTGACTAGTTGTTAATAGGAATAACAACCAGTTTGTTCACTAGTTCAAGGTACTAACTTACTTTCAGAACAGATTACTTCAGAGCTTCTAGAATAGGCTATTTCCTTTCCTCCAGTATAGACAACTTCCATGCCTGTAGTAGAGGCTACACACCTTCCTCGTCCAGCACGAGGTAGACACAAGGTAGGCCCAAGAGGATACAGTAGTCTACTCGTGCACCCGAGGGTATGATGCTCGCTGGCCGAGGGTATGATGCTTGCTGGCCGAGTGCATGATGCAAGCTGGCCGAGGGCATGATGCTCGCTGGCTCAGAGCATGACAAAGATATGCTCCACACCGTGGCACACAACACCTTATTCCAGCTCTCGGGAAAAATGTTTAAATGTGTGTGAAAACATTATGAGGCAACAATGCCCTTCCTCTCCTCAGTTTGTATTTAGAACCTTTTTCTGTGTTGGACGAGAGGCTTTGCTGAGCTCTTGGACACTTCTCTCGAGAGAAGACATGAAAAAGCTTTTGTTGGTTGTTCTTCCAAACCCACGCCATGCAGGTGTGTATGTGCTCACCTGGTTGTGCTTGCGGGGGGTTGAGCTCTGGCTCTTTGGTCCCGCCTCTCAACTGTCAATCAATTGGTGTACAGATTCCTGCGCCTGTTGGGCTCTATCATATCTACATTTGAAACTGGATACGGAGTCAGCTGCCACCACATCACTGCCTAATGCATTCCATCTGTTAACTTCTCTGACAATGAAAAAGTTCTTTCTAACGTCCCTAGTTCGTAACGTAACAGTTCTTTTCTAACGTTTATGTGTGTGAGAGAGAGAGAGAGAGAGATCTATCTTTAAAAGTTATCTTGAAATAATTTCGAGGTTTAGCGTCCCCGCGGCCCGGTCCTCGACCAGGCCTCCTTTTAGTTACACACCCCCAGGAAGCAGCCCATAGCAGCTGTCTCCGGGAATCGAACCCGAGCTCTTAGGACTACGACCTCAGAGTGCTGTCCACTCAGCCACGAGGCTCCCGATACATACAAAATACACCTAGGTGATGAACAAATTTTCCTGTATAATCCTATTATGCATTACGTACACACCTAAACTCTCTTGTATAATCCTAATGTGTAGTACGTAAGTGTACCTGTATAATCCAATAGTGCATCTCAACCCTTGGAAACTGGTGCGTATATTTCTAGGTACTGGTAAGTCTGGGTGTTCAGTACGCTCCTCTCCTCGCACGAAATTTAAACTAATTGTATATACACTGGGTAACCTCCCATTCAGCTCCTTTGTGCGTTCATACGAATGCGGAGACAATTTTCCCTTTGGTTGTGGGTTCGACCAAGAAAGGCTGGCTGCTCGCGTCCCATCAAGTATTGTTGTGGTGTGTCCGAACCCTGTGTCAAGAGCCCTGGGCGCTACTCTGTCTCTCATATTATCGCCTTAATGAACCGATAATGCCCATGGAAGAAGGGAAAGGAGAAACATAATGGATGTCTTCGGACAAGGGCGTCTTATGGCTCTGAGAGTGTGGAGGGAGCCGCGCACAAATAGATAAATACACTGTAATATAATCGTTTGACAGTCCCACAATCCCATCTCGGCCGCGGACAAACTGTAAAGGGTATTTAAAGTAAGGGATAAGTCTCTCACAAGCTGGCCTCTTGGGGAGATAGTGGTGAAAATCTCGGGCGGCTGGAGGACCCCAGCGTCTTTACTGCAGTGAGCGAGGTCGGTCCGTCTTGCTCAATGGTCGTCAGTTGTGGGAGGTTTCAGGAGCTCAATTAGAGGCCAATTTGACAAATACTAAGGCCAATTTTACAAGAGTAATTTCTGGGATGAGGGGGGTAAGCTGTCCCATTTCTTTCCAAAGAGTGAGGGGGGGTTGTCTTAGCGGAGAAGGGGGTACTGAAGTGGCCAAAGCTGAAACATGAGAGCAAGTTTAGACAGGGCAGCTCGCCAGGCCCCCTCATCCACTTCCCTCAGTGGCATCACAAAACAGTTTAAAGGAACCATTTTACCACAGACTACACCCTTTTCACCCTCTCCAACTAGGCTTTGTGAAACACAATAACAGTTATCATATCTTTTGTTCGCGTACAGGATGAGGCTCAGACGAATGTTACGAAAATGTTAATAAAAGGATTGAATAGGTGTGTTGTAGATGTTAGGCGATTACCCGTTTACTCCAGTGTAAGACGGTCCTCTGTGCCTCCCCCTCGCAACTGACGCCCACCTGTCAGCTTAAGCTCTCTCGGATCGGAAAGTAAACCGTGTCATTGCTGATACAATCTGATACTGCTGTCCTCCTGAATGTAACTCAGATGATTGTATCTGATCATAGCAGCCATTCGCAAGAAACTGAGTGCAGGCTCTGGTGAGTGGGTCTGGCTGCCGCCTCCTCACTCGCAGTGTTACTGAAGTAACAGTAACCCTCAGGAATGCTTTCTCAGGGAAACTTTGTTACTTCCCTCTTACGGTTGAGTGGGTACTCACCTACGTGTGCTTGCAGGATTGAGCTTTAGCTCATAAGCCACGCGTTTCCAGCTGTCGGAGGGTTAATGCAATAACTTTGCAAACATCTTATTTAATGTGTAGGTGAAGCTGTATATAGTTTGTTGTAACAACATTAACATTAAACGTGCGCTATTTGTTTACAAACATATCGATTTTACCTTGTTCAACTATTTCCCCCATTTTGATATCTCTTGTTTGTCGACTTTATCGATTCCCTGTAGAATGTCGTATGTCGCTATCATGTCTCTCCTGCTCTGTCTGTCATACAGTGTAACGTAGTAACAATTACAGGTATATTGGTGTGGATTGTGGAGTCATGTTAGTGTGGATTGTGACAACATGTTGGTGTGGATTGTGGGGGCATGTTGGTGTGGATTGTGGAGTCATGTTAGTGTGGGTTGTGACAACATGTTGGTGTGGATTGTGGGGGCATGTTGGTGTGGATTGTGGAGTCATGTTAGTGTGGATTGTGACATGTTGGTGTGGATTGTGGAGTCATGTTAGTGTGGATTGTGACGACGTGTTGGTGTGGGTTGTGGGGGCATGTTGGTGTGGGATGTATGGGACATGTTGGTGTGGGGCGGCCACGGTGGGCGGAGACTGGTGATGCGCTAAATAAACTTGTCAAGAAAAGAGCATCGACGCGTCAGTCAGGGGGTTGGATCCATTATTGTATCATCTGCCGCCTTATGCCCTCCCGCGTTGCCAGCTCTCGCCACAACAGTGAGTCTACCCTCCACTTGCCTCTCCTTACTCAGCTCTCGAGTGTATCTTTCTCACTAGCACAAAAATCGTGTTTCTGATTTAATCTTAAGTGGTTATCTAGGATGAATAAACGAGCCAATTGAATTGATGCGAAATAGGGGCAAGAGAGCGGGTCGGCGAGGTGACCATACTGCTTTCTTTCATGGGAACTGCCCGGCTGGTCGGGCTGCTGTTCAAACTATGCACAATGTTAATGGTTTTAACAGATAATGGACAATGGGCAATGGTGTATTGAATACGCTTTCAATACACTCGTCAGTGGGGGCAAGGAATCAAAGCCCGACAGTGGCGCCAACGTCCCAGCAGCGGGTAATTACAGAGGCTTAGGTTACCCAGCTTGAGCCTAGAGGAGCATGGGTAGTTGTTAGCTTCATAACTAGTTGGCCTGACAGGCGCTTGTTAGGGTGAGGCTGTAGGATTATTGTCAAGATAACATACATTATTTATAGGTCTATGAGTATGAATGAATGCTGTATGTATTTGGTATTAACAATATGTAACTATTGTAGTTTATAGGAAAATCCCGTGCAGGGCAAAGCTGTTTGGATAGCATTGCTTTGCTGGTTGGTATCTGTAAGCCCGGATGTACACTGCCACCCCGGTGTAAATCAGTTGTTGGATCGTGTTATGATGAAACTGTGTAGAAAAGGCTTTACAATTACCTGTGGTAAAGAGAGCTATAAGCCTGAATGCAAGACTTCAGTTCCTGCTCCTTGACCCTCTATGGTAAAAAAAAACTACTTAACCGCAACGTTCTTAATAATAAGCATATTATTTAATACATATTACCTTATTGTATTAATACATAATATTACATTATTGTATTAATATATGTATTACATTATTGTGTTAATACATAATATTACATGTATGTATTATTACATACATTATTATATTAGTGTATGTAATGCCAATTATTCCATATCCACACAAGAATACAAATACATCAGTCTAACAATCCTTGCTTTATTATAAGGAATATATATATGTAATTTGGGCCAAATTAAAATCCAACAATTCATGATGTCAGATTAAAATGAAAATGAATGAAAGTAAACTTGCCTCGCATCACGAGGGAGACAAAGGCATGGAGAGGAATTTCATGTCCAAACCTAATCCTCCAACTGCACCCGCGCCGCTAGGCTAGTCAAGCTCGTCAGGTATGCAGATGGCATGAGAGATTAGTTTCATGGGATGTTGTATGGTGTCTCAATATTGATGGCGTGATCTAACACTTGGACCAGAAGCGTGATGTATCCTGAGGTTTCTCCACTCCCAAACCCCATCCTCTTCCAGAATTTCCATTCCTCATTCTTCTTCCTTCCCGCCACCTTCTCCAAGCTCTTTGGACATTGAATTTTTTATCCTGGCGTCGTGAACAGTCTAGAACTGGTGCCCTAAGGTGATTGTAATGTAAAATTAAGTTAATGTTTTAAATGACCATAAACATTGTCTTGACATATGCACATGTCTCCTCACAAGAGCTTTGCGAACTCTATTACCCAGACGGGAGTTTAGAAAGGTTTGCGAAGACCATAAATGTTTAAAAGATGGGAGACATTAAAAAAAGTTCCTTTCCCCCTTGTGATGAATCTTACCTTAGTCTATGGTTATGTTGGTTCATCTCTCCGGTTTGGCTGTAGGCAGTGTAGACATTGACAACAGTTCATCTGAATTAACTATTCACGTTTCCAGAAATTATATCCTCTCTTCCTTTTGTTTTTGTTATTTTTAATAAATAAACTATAGTGCAGATCTAACGAATTGCTACACAAATTCGCCTAGTTTCACTCGAACATGTTTTACAATATTACCAAATTACCTTTCACTATTTTATTACGAGTCTAAATTGGTTTAATGAGTCGCTGTTGAATGGTTTTGAACTAAATATATATTTTTTGATTGCACCATTAATTGAGTCTTCATCTAATCCAAATTACAAGTCAGCTCAAGCCTAAGAGACTAAAAACAAATTAAATATTGTGTATTGTAAACAAATAAATGGCGTATTTACAATTTATAAACAAATCTTTAATATTATTGGGGGTGATAAGCTTGCTGACCAAGCTCAGCAATATACATCCTCTCAACATTTTAAATTTTGTAATTGTATGTTTAATTATTATTTAAAGTTAACCACAAGACAATAATACGCACATTAAAGTTTTAGGATGACGAGGCTGCACTCAAACTTACATAACTCACACAATATTTTGCGGAAGCTTCACCTAAGCTCAAATGTTCATAGTTGTCAAGACTGAGCGGTTTTGATCATTTATATATCAATGTTTGAAGTATTTTTTGGAGTTTATTTATATTTCTAAAACCTTCTTTTGAACTTGTAATTTGCTATATTTTAGTATATACTGCAAGTTTGCTTACATTGTTGCACATTTTATTCAATATCAAGATCATTATAGTATATAAGATTTTTACTGTACATTAAACAAATGTACTAATTCACCTTATATCCTTCAACTATATCATGTTCCTACCACTGTTCACAGCTACAAATATATTTGACTAGAGAAGACGAGTAAGTGCCGAGATCTGAGTACATCCTGTGTGTGTTATTGTTCCCGGTGTTGTTTAGTAAAATATATGATAATAAAAACAGTTTAACGGTTCAGCTAATCCATATTGAGAAAGCATGTTCCTTCGGCGTCATCTTCCATACCCCAGTGGAGAGAAACAGATGACTATCGGCTAATCCTTGTCGACTGGAGGACCCGCGAACATCTACTCCCCATCAGCTAAGAGGATCAAACACCCTTTAATGAGCCCGTCCAGCGCACAAAGAGGATCAACTCTCGCTGTAATTAAGAACGTGAGAGAGGATAACAGAACTAACAAAATAAGGCTTGAGGTGTGGGTTTACAGGTGAAGAAGAGGATTAAATAGCCAACTCGTCTGAATCTCCTCCCTGATGGGCGATGGGTAGCATGAAGCTCTCTCACAATGGGGCCGTTGCTTGATGGTGGCCATTTGTTACATAATATTAAACAGTCAATATGTTCTCCATTTACGAGACTGTACTAATTGATATAAAAATGTATTGCACAAAATTATTGCCATATTATTCCTAGATGAGATTGATAAATATTATAACAATGAAGCGAGAAATAAACTGACCAATAACGCAAATAATCGAGAAATATTTAACAATGAGCCTAGTGAAGAATAACAATAATGATTAATAAGAACATTGAACCTAATAACACCTGAAGTCTTGAGAACTTGTTTGTAATATGGAATATTCTTAACCTTGTCTCATAGATTGATTTTTTTAATTTTGTAAAACAAAAAATATATAACTTGTACAGTATATCTAAATCTAGATACAGTATACAATTATAATGATTACATGTTACTCTGTTAATACGAATATATCTTTTGTAAATGAAGCGCTAACATTTCATGTAAATTAACTGAATTTTATATGTAAAACCATTTATGAATAAAGTTTTTAAAATTGAATTTAAATATGGTATATTTTAAATAATACTATTCAAGCTTTGATTAACAGGCCACAGACCTCTGCTAACTTAATTAAAGTACAGTAAATATATATATATATATATATATTATATATATATATATATATATATATATATATATATTTGTGAACAGTTTCTCTATACACTAGAAACATTCACTAATGTACCTATTGTCCTCTCCAAGCCTCCTGTTGAAACTGGCCGTGCTCTTAATGAAAGACTTGAAGAACTCAAAAGATGTGTAAAACTTGCTGACACGAATATGTTAGGGACTCCAATCATCTTAGAGGTTGGCCCTCTTCCAAATGATCTTTCCTGCCTCCATTCCACACAGACTCCGTCTCGTTGAGTGTGTGCTCTCCTCCACACCATGATCCTTAGTCTTGGCTATGTTGCTGTTGACCCTTACCTTTCTCAGTACATAGTTAAATGCCCTAATAGTCTTAACAAAACGTAATCTGACTTAACTATTTGCTTCTTTGGTCTCTTATACCTTCTGTGCCTTCTTTGTGTATCTCTTTTTGTTCTCTTAATATATTTTACCCTTATTCCATTTCGTGTTTGTCTTCTTTCCATTTTTGCTTACTTTATCTTCTTGCTTTACTTCACAATTACCCTTCGCCTCACCAACCCTCCACACTCACCATCACTCCACCTCCATATAATGACTCCCTCCACACTGTCACTCGGTTACCACCTGATAAGGGTCCAAAACGGACATAATCGCATAATCGTCGTCGCTTTCATTACATGTGTGAGTTGGGTTAATGGTGTTCAACCACATTATTGTGACTTAGCCTCTGCAGTACTCATAGTCACCATGGGTGATAGTACAAAATATCAACTGTTGCTGCTCAAAAGTCCACGTTTTAGAAAATATATTTTGTACATAGGCTGAAAAAAAAACAAAATCATAGACCTAGAATTGTGTATGTTAGGCCTAAGATTGCATATTTTGATCAAGGACAAGACAGATTAATCGTTAGTCGGTTTCATTTTTTGTTCTGTTCTTTAAAATTCCATAGTAGCTTAGTTTCAAGGATGGTTTGATAAACATGAACACATATATGACTACCATTGACAGTTTGTTGTGTTACAGACGCCAACGGGCAAGTGAGAGAGCTGGTGTTCCCTAAAGGTCTGGACCTGGACCGGCCAAGCGCGCCCGCACCACCTTCAGCGGGGACCAACTCTCCGCCCTGGAGCGGGAGTTCCGCCGCAACCAGTACCTGGTGGGCCGCGAGCGGTCGCTCCTTGCGGCTAGGCTTGGTCTCTCCGAGACACAGGTGAGGCTCAGGGAGAAAGCCTGGTGAGCACCAGGAAAATGTCGAGTGAGAGTTAAGCAGCGTGTTCAAGGGACAGTAACTGCAGCTGTGTGTGTGCTAGGGAACTGGCCCCACTGGGTTGGTGGGAGGATGCATTGATATATTGATATTTATCATGGGTGCGACTCATGCGCAATTTTTGCAATGCAAATTAGTGTTATCTATATGTATTATAAAAATATCAATAATGAATATTATTTCTCTTTTATGAACATATGTTAGGCCATACACATACTTGTAACAACATACGTTTTTGCAAGTAAAACAAGTAAAAACATACGTTTTTACAAATACGTGTGTACGTTTTGTGCACTCAAAACGTACACACATGCTTGTTGTTGTTGTTGTTAAAGATTCGCTACCTGGAACAAAGTTCCAAGTAGCACGGGCTATGGTGAGCCCGTTACACACATGCACACAGCTAAAGCTCCACCCACAGGTATACTTAGATGAATACACTCACAACGACTCACATAGACCTCCAACACACACACAGGCTCCTCACTCATACATACACACATGTGAGGCCTAGGGGAGCGAGGGGCTAGTAGTCTAGCTGGACCCTGCAAGCACATCTAGGTGAGTACACATATACATACGCAGGCTCCCACACACAGGCACATACACACTCTCTCTAGGGGCCTGATGGCTGAGTGGACAGCGCTCAGGTGTCGTAGTCCTAAGGGCCCGGGTTCGATCCCCGGCGGAGGCAGAAACAAATGAGCACTTTCTTTCACCCTGATGCCCTTGTTCATCTACCAGTAAATAAATATAAAAATATATTTATTTAACTAACCAATATAAAATATATTGGTTAGAAAGGCGGGGTCTAAGAGCTAATAGCTCGAGTCTGCAGATACAAATAGTAAATACACGCATTTTTTTTTTTTAAATTGAAAACTGCAACTTCAAAACTAAAGGATATAGATTCAAACTCAGGAAACAAAACTACCGATTTTTTTAAAGTTCCCTTTAGCAAACAGTGGCAGACTTTTGGAACAAGTTAGGTGAGGTGGTGGAGGTCATAACCGTCATATGGCAGAGAGTGCTGGGAAGGAAAGAAAACATGAGCATATCACAACCTGTATTACACTTAGATAACCACACACACACACCACGGATTCCTCACCTTACACATTATGATGTTGCAAATATCGGGTAACTGCCTGGTCTAGCGTTTTTCCTTTATATTTTGCTTTATGGTGTTGCAGGTGAAGGTGTGGTACCAGAACCGTCGTACGAAGCACAAGAGAGACCGAGAGAGGGAGCACGAGGCGCCCACAGCCGGCCTTACGCCCACGCTCACGCCCACGACCGCCATCACACCCACTTCCCGCACAATCCTGCCGCCTCTCACCCAACCAGTCATGCCTCCTGCCACCACCGCTCTTTTTACCTTCCCGCCAGCCGCCCCACCCACCACCACCTCCTCCCTCAGCTTGCTCCCGCCCAAGATGTCTGCATCCATGGCCGCCCTCACGCCAGATCCACGCCCAGCGACCACAGCTGGGCGGGGGTTTGGAGCTTCTGTGGGTGGCGAGGAGCACGTGGGGCGGTCAGACTGCCCTTCTCCGCCGCCCACCGCCAAGCCACCCTCGCCTTTGCAGACACTAGCCGTCGGCGGCCTGGACTACCACATGGGCGGCTCCGGAAGTTCGACGTTGGCACCTACGGAGCTTATCCACTGGAGAGGTCGTTTACCAAGAGCTTACCAACTCTGCTGGGCTCCTTCCACTCCGTCCCACCAACCACTCTCGCACCCTCGGCCTTCCGCCCACTTTTCCCTCGTCAGCTCCACCCACTCGCACTCCAGCATAACGCTTTCTCACGCCCACACCCAGCTTGGCTGCCCTAGCAGCAGTGCCTACTACAGTGGTGTCCAGCTGCAGCAGTGAATGAAGCAGGGGTCATGGCTGTCTCAAACTGGCTTAATGATTAATATCAAAAGGTGATGGTCACTTTAAGTTTCGATATAATGTAAGTTTGTGTAAAGTCCAAAATAAATGCCCAAACTAATTAGTAAAGATTTTGAATTTGAAATGCTGTATCGTTGTGTGTGTGTGTGTGTGTGTGTGTGTGTGTGTGTGTTGTGTGTGTGTGTGTGTGTGTGTGTGTGTGTGTGTGTGTGTGTATGTATATGTATATATATGTATGTGTTCCACAGCGTTATGGTATTCACAGTTCCTTATAATTTTGTCCTAAACTTTAAATGAAGAACTAAGCTCCGGGTCATGGCAGAAGCACTTGTCAATATCCAAGGAGGGAGTGTGGGCGTCGCGTGGTCCGCCAGCCGGCGTACTGGTCGCTCAAGACGTAACGACCGCTTCAGCGCACAATCAACCATCTCACGAAACAAGCGCTTTAAACCCTTCAGTCTTCGCTCAATTAAGTTCTCGCCACTTGGAAAATTGCTCGCCAGGGCATTAAGATTTCCTGGGCTCCTGCTCATTACGAGGTGCAACCTAACAAGCCTCTGATGTTAGGGCGAGTTTATTGCACACTCGTTTTGGTTTCAACTTATGAGGTGTTGGTGTTTGGGTACTTTATGGCCCTAGCGAGGTAGTGTCTGGGGCGATGTATTATTAATGCTTGGAGATAGACTGTGAAGTGATCGGAGGACAGCAGTTGCCGTGGAGGAGAAGCCTTATTGTTAACCTCTTGTGCCTGAAGGTAGAGCTATGTTTGTAAGGGATAACTTGAGGTGTTTATACTTAACATTGTGTTAAAATACTCAACATTTGAGTCTATTCCAAGTATAATTGATATTGTTTTTAAAATAATGTTAGTTTTTATTGACTATTCACCCCCTCCCATCATAATCGTAGAAGTATAAGCTACAGGAGGCTTCCCAAGTATTGCATCGAGGTCCTGAGCGCTGATGGTAATTGTTCGACCTGTTCGAATTGTAGTTGTTCGAAGTCACCAAGAAGGTTGATGCTTCTTTTGATAATCACTTCTTAATCGACCCATCCTCGAAAAATGATAGTACTTATACACTATTTATCGAAGGTACAAAAATGAGCTGTTTGTTCAAAGTTCACGGTTTGGTAGTACTGGAATACTCCATACGGTGGCCTACAAGTGGAAGAGTACTGTACCCTAACCAATCCCAGCCTTGAATAAGCAAGCGTAGGCCTAATATACGGCAGCTTAGCTAATTGATAGAGATATGTGCTATACTAAGCTTAGGAAATGTCAGGCTTTGTTGTTGTTTCTTTTTCCAACTACCAATTAATAGTACAAACATTTTTTTGAGGATACCACAGCTCATTTTTGTACGCTCGACTTATATTTCTATAAGTACTTCAATTTAGATAAAAGGGTTGTAATTATTACTAGCGTAATTACCCATTAAACCAAACGTTAAATTTATCAAAAATAATCTGTGCAGCTACAGGAATGAAAACCCTTCACCCAGAGCATTAGTTATACATTTCATTACAACATTTGAACTCGTAAGGTCGTAGTACAGAGATATAACTAAGAGTGTGAATAAAACTACAAAAATACAGTTCTGCTGGAGACATTTAGTCGCCATAACGGAGCACCATCCTCACAGCTCACTTCTTTAATCAGTTCCCGTCCTCTGCAGGACTTCCTTTGTTCACAAATTTGATTAAACGCTCTACGTAAACAATTTGGCAAATGCTAGTGATTACGGTAACTTAGCTATCCTTCTCCGTGCACTCTCCAGACCATCTACATTCATTATAATATTTTGTTATAAATGTAATTTGTTGCACATTATCAAAAACCATAAGATGTATATTTAAATATACAACATTGTAGAAGGCTGTCATATTAAGGAGTTAACTGTGTTCACATGCATTACAGCTGTGAACGAAACAGATCAGTAATAAAATGACAACGGGAATGAACAGACAAGAATTAGTTGTCATTTTATTTGACCAGGTGTCACAAAGGTGGGATAGAGAGCCACCCCGGCTCCAGTCCCCTCCTCTCCCGCCTCACTAGGAAACACGGTTATAAAATTGTAAATCAATGCATCGGAGTAACGGTTGAGGTTTACGACATTATATAAACATTCTGTAAAAATAGTCTCAAAAATTGTCTATAGGTGTCGTGGAGTCAGTGTTATCTGGGCGTGGGTCTGACGACGGTGAGGTACTTGCCGGTGGTGACGAGGGAGCTGCAGATGGAGGACCAGACACTGATGACCAGCGTGGCCACCAGCACCAGCCCCAGCAGCATGTACACCACGTACGGTACGATGATCCGGCTCGTCCCCAGCTGCTGCTTCTCCCCTAGGCTGTCATTGTCCAAGGTCAGCAAGGTGCTCACTACAATGTATAGGGACGATGGCAGGCTCCATCGCTGGATAGGCGCAAAAATGGCCAGTCCTAGGATGATGTACAAAACTAGTAGAGCCAGGTATATAGCCCAGGGCACCGCATGGCTACGCCTCGGCGCCTGCGAGTTTCCTACTCTCTGTGCAGTGTTGACACCTCCAGAAAGCGTTTGTTCATTTCTCACAGTCCGATACTGAGAGCTGCTCGGTAAGGTATTGGGACCACTGCCGGCAATACTGTTTGAAGTTTCACTGGAGGCACTGCTTTGGTCTGTGTCTTTTGAAGAATAAACATTGGTGGAACGGAGAGTTGAGTCTAGGGTTGGCACGCGGGACTGCTGCTGGAAGTCTGACTTTCCTCCCGGGTGTCTTTGATTGGCACTATTGGGCGGCCCTATAGAGCCAGGCAATTCCCCGGGACCATTGGGCGTGAACCGTGTACCTCGCTCCGAGGCTCCGGGGCCAACACCCGCGCTGGTCGAACTCTGGGGTCTGCTGGCCAAGTTGAGGGTGCTGATGGCTGAACCACCTCGACCACTGCCGTACTGGCCCGCTCGACCTTCCACAACTTGGCCACGTCCATCTGCAATTCTGGCCTGTTTTCCATGTCCACAGCGCCACTCCCACGCCTTCCCTATCCCCTCGCGGATGGTGAAGGCGCCGCTAATGGCTAGGAGAAGGACAAGCGGCGCGCCAACCAAGGAGAAGAGAATAGCAAAAATCCGGCTGAAGCCTGTGCGAAGAGTCATGCCGCTGGGACCTAATAGAGGTCAGAGGTCAATTAGGATCAGCAACACAAATTACTACTGTCACACCAAATTAAAAAATATATGGCAAATGCAAATAGATGTAAAATAGATCAATAATTTATCAAGGTGCACCATGTGGTGCTAGTGTCGCATATGAAGAACATTAATACAACAGATAAGACGTACATCTTCACATATTTTTTAAAACAAACGCTTTGGTGATAATACTACATCATCAGTACTAAAAATAACATAATTACGCAGCACAAAAATTAGCTAAAGATATGAATAAAAACTAGTTAAAATATTTATAGAAATCAATGTATTTGGAAAGACTAAAATAATAAAACACAATACAAAGCAACCCGTCCTCAGGCTATATTCTTCCCTCCAGCGGCCGACACCAACGACGCGTTCATTACTTTTAATATGATGTTCATTCAAAATAGAAATTTTCTTAAATATAAATCCATATTATTACATTGTGCATATTTACGCGTAGGTAGGTTAGGTGTTTAGGTTCTGTTAGCGATTATTTGTATTTTAAGTACGTGGGTGAAGCATTTATAGCAATTCGGTTCGAAAAGAGGTCGTCAGCGAACCACTGTTCGAGAAATGTTGGAACGCCGTCAGTTTTGAGTCGTGGGTAAACGGTTTACGCACGATTCAACATTAAATAGGGGGTTTGGCAGCTGGATTAACGAGCATTTCCCCTTTGTTGATAAGGATGGACTGTTTGTATTGGTAGAACATGGGAAGCATTTACAGAGCGCCGATTCGAATAGAGGTTGTTCAAGAAATGTTCGAACATCTTCAGTTATGAGTCGTGTAAAGCGTTTTTATTCATAAACACGGGGTTTGACGGCTGCAAGAAATTAACATTGACCCATGTTGACGAGGACGGACTGTTCAAAATATATACAAAAAAGGTAAAAGATAAATGATATACTGTACACAGTAAAAAAAAAAAACTAACAACCCACTTGCTGTGCCGAAGTTAAGGAAATGAAAAATGGAAGATTCTTGAGTTGTTCAACTCGGGTGTCATTCTAGCAATATGAAGCGATTCCAAGATGTTGTGATATTATCTAAAAGAAATGGAAGACAGTACAGTGAGATCGGTGTAGGTGAAAGGGGGACTCGTGGTTTCTCAATGATCACGTATTGTGGACGTCGCAACTTGTTTAGGTGGGAAACCTGAACGGTAAGAGATATCCTAATGTTCATAAATACGGTGTTTTAGGTATCGTGAATTATTCCTTGCGTATCGAACGTTACAGCTCAGCAACACGTAAAAAACGATAGACTACACCTAATCTGATGGCCCATGGATGCTAGTTAACATTATATTTTGAAATTTATGTAAATATATTAGTAAACAAAGTTATATATACATAACAAAGCCTAATCTTCAGCATTAATTTGCTGTTAATTTCAAATATTTTGAAAATTCTCACTCGCTCGTTTCATTACAATTGTTGGTTATTCCAGTAATTTGAGACCATTGTTTCCGTGGAAGCTTCTGGGAGCCTTATTTCTCTTACTTTCCCACTTGGACTTATACCACTGAGCTCCCGTGGGTGAAGGCAACGCGAGGACTACCTACGAGCGTGGTGAGTGAGGCTGAATACAGGAGGGCACCCGACATTGTCCATGTAGGCGCCCTGGAGGCGTAGCCGGCCCTCGCCGCGTCCAGCACGGCTGTCTCCAGACGCTCCATGTACGTCTCTATTTTCGTGCGCCACACGGCCTCGTATGGCAGTACCTGCAGTCACAGGTATACGAAGTTAAAAGAAACACTGTAGTAGGCCTACTGACTATCGGGAGGCTGGATCCCTGTAGTAGGCCAACTGACCGATGGGAGTGCCTATTTGAGCTTTTGACAACACATCCTAATGACTAATAAAATGTGAAGAAGCCAAAGTAGCCTCACCTGTCTCAGCTCGGTGGCGAGTCCCAGCACCAGGTCGGTTCTAAGGGCAGCCATCCTGTTGACGGTCCCGCTCTCAGCTGCGCCCTCCACAGTGGAGAAGATGGCCGCCCCTGCCACCCACCACGCCACCACTACCAACATCAAGCCCACCTGCACACGTCACAAGGCTTCAACATTACTTGATAATAAAAGTTAAATTTTTTGCAAAAGTGGTGTAAGAGATTATAGCTAGTTACTACAATATATAACGTAGGTATAAATTCAAGGTCTAATTTCCCTACTTTGTGGAGGCCACTTGCAATGAGAAAGTTATTTTATCTTGAACCTTTTCATATTTACTCATAACGCGTGAGTTCGGTGTTTGTGAATGTGATAGTAATGTGTGTGAGCCTTATGTCAATTGAGAGACGATAATTCTTAGTGCAGCCCGTCCTCCTAAGGTTTCCCAACGTCAAGAAACTGTCGCACTAAAGTGCCCTTATCCTAACCTACCAGAGGACCCAAAACAGAAAACGGGACATGTCAATTTCGCGAGCCGCTACCATTTTCCAGTTCAATTTTTGGCCTTAGGTAGAGTATACGTCAAAATGCGACGTTCTATCAGGAGGACGGGTTGGACTGTGCTGCCGACATTCATGAGGTTGAACTGAGTAAATCTGAGTGTACACAATGACTACAGAAACCATATCCGCCCACCTGGGAGAGCAAGGCGCGGGTCACCATGCAGAAGGACTTGGTGCCCAGGTTGAGGTTGCCGAGGCCCTGGGTGGTTGGCGTGAGGAAGAGGCGGTAGTGGCGAGGCCGGGGAGGCTCTGGGTCGGTCCGACGGACCTGCACCCCCGTACTGCGACGCCCCAGTGGGATGAAGTGGCAGGGACAGTTGCAGAAGCGGGGATTGTGGCCCCCCAACTCCCCCGTCAGCACCTGAGAGGAGGGTTGTGATACAGTTGCTGTAAGAGGAATCCCCTCGTTTACTCTATAATGCCAATATTAACTTGATAAGGCTTATGCTAATATTAACTTGATGAGGTATGGGAGAAACATTTGTATAAGGCCAGAGTTCCATGCAGAGGTTTGTAGAATATAAATACGAGTTTATCACATAAGAATTGTTTTAATCATAACAAACTGTACTGTGAGATAAATTGATTTTTGAGATTTTATAAAAAAAACCGAAGTTCGAGCATTGTAGAATGGAAATAATGTTTTTTTGCAATTCTGTCCGGAGTCAGTTGTTTGTGAGTCAGGGAGTGTCTGTAAGTGTATTAAATGTTGTCCCCTAACTCCCCTTGCCACTGCGGGGGGGGGGTATAGGGTGTTTATGTAGATTCAGGGCACGAATCCCCCCAGCCACAGGCATGGCGAGAAGGCACCCCTAAGCACACCTAATTCCCTATCAAACACAAACTAAAATACACATAAATGGCAGATCTCATCACAACCCACAAGAGTTAAGATGATACTAAGTTTGAGTCGTGTGGGCACCTCACCTGGGACGACTCGAAGGCAAACCTGGTGGAGTTTTTGAGCACGTGAGAGTACTGAGAGGTGACGCTGGACGGTCGAGACGGGTTCTCTCCCACCACCTGCCGCACGTCAAGGAACATTTAACGTCATTCATGTATGTCCGTCCCAACCCAGCCTCCAAACATGGGAGTACTTACAGCAACAATTGATCTAGTGTACGAAAGAGGACTGTTGTTCCCAAAAAGTTAACGTTTTGTACTAATGGAATACTCTGAATGGCTCGCTGAAACTTGGAACAATAACTATACAATCTAACATGCCTCATGCCTAAATAAACAATCTTAGGCCAAATATGCGCCATCTTATACCAAATTTAGTAAATTATATATATATATATATATATATATATATATATATATATATATATATATATATATATATATATATATATATATTATACACACACACGAGGCCTAAGAAAATTTAAATTAATCTAACAGATTAATATTAAAAAAACGTAAAAAACATTTGGGACACCAGTCAATTTTTGCAGGTTTGACCGTTGCTATAAGTACTATTATTTGTGGTTGAGAGACTGCAACACCCCCTGTCAGCACTGTTTTCTTAATATTGATTATAAGCATTATTTTCGTATCAGAATATATATATATATTCCAAGATGAGATTAATTAAAAACACCGTTGCTAACTGTGCTGTACTTAGCCTAGCGAAACTCGAGTAGGCATCAACGAGTACTTTATTGCAAAAATAATCAACACGTTGAATGCTAACAGAAACAATGATTTCTGAAGACGTTACCTCTGGCTCGAGGAACCTGACCCTCTTCTCGCCGTCCCAGTCCCAGATGGGCGTGTTGCAGCGGGTGGAGGCCGGGGTGGGGGCGGGCACGGCGCGCTCGTACAGGGGCGGGATGACGGTGGGGATGTGGTAGTGGCTCCGAGCTTCCAGGGTCTCCTCCCCAGGGTAACTCCCGTATGGTAGTTCCTCCCCTACCTGGCCTCAACCACCACCGTCACCAGCAGCCAAAAATGGTCACAAACATTGGTAATTTATGTACACTCAACTGCTACAGACTATAGCCTAGCATATACCAATTCTAATGTTTAAACTTATAAAAGTATAATACAAATAGACGTGGGTTGAATGATATTGTTGGGATAAAGGAGGAATTTTCCAGTCCCAATACCTAGCATATATTCCAACACGTATAAGTATTAGCAAATGTCAGGGATGTTGCCATAATCTGTCATATCAAGTCAACGTGTGTGTTCTAATGTGTTCTCTTGGTATGGTGTTGGGCTCAAGGCCTATCAAGTTCCGATGTATTATTAAGGCCACCACAACAGCTTACTGACCGACCAGCAATTATGTTTTAGTTATGAACATAGTCCAGGACTAAAGTAAAACTTATTTACACCGAGAAGCAAGGTACGCTTCTACGGTAAGGTATTTGTATATACAGTATATATGTTGCTGGGGGTACTAACAGCGACAGGGGTCGCGCATGAGCAACGCTGTTGTGCGAGACCCCTGTCGCTGTTAGTCTTGCGAACAGGATATCTGCTGCAGGTATGGACATACAACTTCCTCGAGACTTTTGTTATCTCCACAAGTTACAAGAGATTGCAACATCTGGGCAGGTCGAACATGCCAGGAAAGATATTACGGGAAACTTGTTCCACACAAAAGGTTGTGTAATTGAAAAATGAAACGGCTTGGACCAACATTGCACAACAGGGTTAACATGAGAAAAACTGCCTGTAAGATGCCTCTGTGAGAGTAATGTTGTACGTTGCTCGAAAGTGTTAGAGACCAAGTGCTGTGGACGCACAATTTGTGATTGACGGGAAAAGCTTGAACACTTGAAGTGCGATCAGTGGAATTAGTAAGATGAATAGCTGTACTCCGAATGACATCAAAAGTTTTACGAGAAGTAACATTTCTAAATATGAGAGGACTATACAGGAAAAGGACTCTTTAGTTTCCTATATAATACAAAAATGTGACATTAAGGTTTTCAAAGTGAGGCTGATAACTACCAAGGGTCTTATTGGTTGCAAAAACACTTGTATAAGAACCGACTTGTAGCTAGACGAAGAGAACGCAATGTGCTGTGCACAGAACTATGACAAATAAGAAAATGGTGAGGAATGCGAGTGCGATCCCACTACATGGACTTCATATTTTCTCATGCATTTGTCACGTTTTTGTACCTTTACTGTGCATAACGACGGAGAGCTCGGTGGAGCAGCACTCTTGCTGGAGAAAGTCAGAAGAATTTTCTCCAACAATGGAGACGGATCTCTTTGTATGGAAACTTTGATCTCTTTGCTTCACTGCAAAGGGCAGTGAAGCCTCTTGCCCCTACTTCACTGAGGGTCAAGGTCTAGATGAGGCGTGGACGAAGCAAACTAGCTGGTGTAGGTGCAAGCTCAGTGGCACTCTCCTCAGTCTGCTCCTGTTGGCGAGGTGCCTCTGTACTAGAGTGGTCGCGACCTCATTGTAAGGTAGCTACTGGCTAGAGTGGTACCTATCTATTGGGAAGGATCCTACTAACTGGAAAGGGACCTACCAGCAAGAGTAGTATCTACTAGCTGGAAAGGAACCTACCTGCCGGAGCGAAACCTACCTGCTGGGGTAGCGAGGACGCAGGGTCGTGTGCAGCCATCGCCTGTGCCTGAACTCGCATCATAGAGTACCCAGGCGCAGAGAGGCGGGAGGCCGCCGAGGCTGGGCGGGGAGCTGCTGCAGACGGACAGGACACTGCCGAGGTGGGGCGTGAGGCTGCCGAGGTGAGGCGAGAGGCTGCTGAGGTAGGGCGTGAAGCTGCTGGGGTTTGGGTGATAGACTGTGAGCCATGGCCAAGGTTCTCCATCATGCTGTGAGCAGCAGCACCTGTTTCATGTAAACAATTCCAAGTAATGTGAGTCAGTAGATGCCTTCTACAAATATATATATTTACCAGAATTTACCTAAGGAGCTACCATTTCTCTAGTGGCCTCGTCGAGGACAGAAAGTCGGCGGCTTGTCCAAAATACCTCCCAATTCCTGATGATGGTTCCCTTATTTGTCTTGATGATATTTATCTATTATTTAGAATGTCTGGCTAAAATAGGTCTGACGCTCGGGGCTGGTCTCGCCAAACTTTCCAAGATGACACATCGGGGGAGTATGTGTGTGTGTGTGTCACTGGTGTCATAGGCCAGTCGGATCGGCCCCAATAGCGACAAACGGAGCCTCGAGCCACAGACCACAAAAGCAGCAGCTCGCATCCCGACCTACTGAGCCACCAGCACCCACAATAAGGAAGGATCGCAGAGACATTTATCTCCTGTCCAACTGGAACTTTAGGCTTTCCCTGTGGTGCTACTTTGACATGAAGTTGTTAGGTGATCCATGTCCCTGTCATATAAATTGCTAACCATCATATTGTGGTCCAAGTAAATGGAATGTTATTATCCACGACATAATGTTAGTTATATATATATATGTGTCTATTTGGAGTGTGACAGTTGGTTATTTTGGCTCGGTACTCCAGCAATTTTTTCATTTAAAATGAAATAATGAATAGTTTAAATTGGGAAGAAAACCCCAATTTTTAAGGTGTTAAACAGACCAAACAGACTTTCCAAGATGTAGGCGTTAGCAATGTCAAAGAAACAGATTTTGTAACATTTTTCAGCTCTGTGAACTGGCCCACCGAGGGGCACCATTATCCCTCCGCCTAGCAAAGTAGTACCTATATGGAGGAAGTAATTATGGATAACCGGTAATATATATGACGAACTTTTCTTAATGAAAAATGGACTATTTTGTATATTTGCTACAAACATATCAGTGTAGATGTAAATATTTAGACTTTCCATAAACTGGCTGGATATTATAGTATCACGGGGCGAACATTGGCAAACCCTAGTGGGGAATGGCGGAGGTGGGAGGTGTGTCGGAGGCCCTGGTGAAGAACCTCTTCTCGCAGACCTATAGCAGCCTTCTCATATAGCAGTTAAGACGTTAGTTGGATTCTGAGACAAAACATACTAACTTAGACCTTGTATATCACACTTGAGTAATATTTAGACACAAGTCCAGTTTTCCTAGAACAGTGTGTGGAAAGTGATATGCAATATTTTCTGAGGATATATTTATATGATTTTTAATACTTGTATGAGAAGGTAGCCTCAATTATGGCATGATCAGTTATGAGGTTAATGTGGAGACATTTATGAGGTTAATGCCTCCAATAATATGTGAGGTGATCTAAAGTTTTGGATGATAGGATGCATTATATTGGTTCAGTTCAAGGGTTTTATTGTTGAAATGTTATCCCAGCATCATTAATGCTGGGATTAAAATTATCATTATTATTATCCCTAGAGTCACCCAAGGTCAGTGTGCGAGCCCACCGAGGTACACCACATGTGTGATCTTGTATTCGTTTTTTTATGTAAATGTGTATTAATCAAAATACGACTTTTATTGAATTTTGTAATTAGCTCATCAAGATTGTAACTTGCTTAGCTAAATGAATTGTGGGGTTCAGTCCCTGAGCCATTATGTGCCTCTGTAACCCTTTCCACTACCACCCACAAGATGGGTATGGGGTACATAATAAATGAACTAAACTAACTAATCAAAATTCACTACTTAGGGTTCTGTACTCCCCTAAGTTTCTCTCCGAGGCAAGTAACATTACTCATATTAAAGTATAGGAATATAACTAGCATTAAGTGGGCAGAAAACGTAACAAGATATTGTGACAAAAAGTGAAAACAAATCCAACACGTCACAGTAGGCGTAGTTTGATGGATTAGTTTGTGTTCCTAGTAATGTTACATTTATAACCGTGTCATGTAACAAACAATAGAATTAAACATTTTGAGAAATGTAATGAATGAAACATATTCTATTTGTCCTGATGATTTTATCAGGCTGGGGTTTGATTTGCGGCAGTGTTTTGGCATTTACGGCTTTGTCGGATAGGTGGTTTGATGGCTTTAATAATCCCTATGAGTTAAAAAGCATCTTCTGTTTTTTGTCCCACATTGTAGGCTTGAGACCGTTGCTCCTCCATTATGTTATATCTGACATTTTAAAGAGTGGTCTGGTTAAATATCCTCCAGCTGTTCAGTATTTCAAACTGATCATAGTTTTACTGAAGCGAACATAAAGTCAAAAATACTCATACTCCGCCTAAGTAAAACAGAAACAAGTAACATTTAGTGGCCAGTCATAGGCTTAGGGCCCGCGCATCCCTGCAAAAAAAAAAAGTTTCAATATCAGCCTTATTATATTTAGTTTGCGGTGTTGTTCCTGTGGCCCTGAATCGTTCCTGTTATGAGAGTCAACTTAGTTTTGGGATGATTTTGATCACCCGGTGTTGAACTTTCTCCAAACCTGATATGTCTTTCTGAAGATGAAGTTTCCATGCTTAGATACAATATTTCAGTGGGGCGCACCAGAGATTTACACTATACAAACTGTTAAATTAATAATAACTACTTTCAGCCAAGCGTCAGGATACCCAAATGACCTCGGTTTGGTTTTGTTCTGACTTTCAAATCTCAGACATAATAAAAAATTGATTAGTTGATTAGCCCTTTTAAGGATCTAAAGTAAACAAGATGGGTTTTTGATTTTTACAGAAACCACATTGCCTTCTCAATTTTACATAAAGAATTGGATAATAATCTAATGAGTTACAACTACTGCATATTCGCCAGGATTGAACGAGAGGTGTTCAGCTTCTATGCAGACGATGAGTCACAATAACGTGGCTAAGTATGTTGACCAGACCGCACACTAGAAGGTGAAGGGACGACGACGTTTCGGTCCGTCCTGGACCATTCTCAAGTCGATTGTTCAGCTCTTAATATTCGCACATTTCAATACGTTCCTTTAGAGCATATTTTACAGGTGCTAATGCAACTAGACCTACTATCTTAACTTTCTCACAGTGGGTCAAGATAACAGCAGATAATAAAGGACTGAAGTCTATTCCTTTTGCAAACCCGATGTTTCGTGAGAAGTTTTAAGATGGCAATTGTGTTCATTTCACATACTTTACAGAACTGGTCAGAAATATATAGGAATCTAACACAAACAAACTTTTTTTGCTTAGAAATTTTCTAAACTGCTGGAGGACGGGCAGCGTACGTTATGTCATTCAATTCTATGACACATGTGGCCTAAATTTTACACCACTACACACAGGATGGGTATGGGATGCATAATACATGAAGTAACTAATGCAGTGCAGAATAACACTGATTCTGCAGAATCCTGTTTGGTGTTTGGCTTGAGGCCTATGTGCATCTTCTGGAAGCCGAATTAGACTGACCAAATGTATCATCAGGCAGCTGTCATTCGACTATCGGAATGCAGTCAAGGACTAACTAGATTCCTTTGTGTGTGTCAAGCAAGAAAATTAACAACGTGATGAAACTGTGACAGTTGTCGACGCACGGAGGAAGAATTAAAAAATATTATATCTTTGTGATATATTATAAAATGCAGCTTAAATGGAAAAATAATCTGGCGGCACTTTAATTTAAATTAATATAGAACGTAGCTGCATAGGACAAGCTTCCTTGTGGGTGTGTGTGGTGACATGAAGAGGTCTTGTGAATACATCTACTTTACAGCTTGAACTCGAGGTCCCCCAAGGCCGAACAGTGGAACTTTTACCAGGTTGTCTCCGCCAGCGTCTGACAGTTGCCATAGCAGTCGTCGTGACGTTATTTGTCGTGATGAAGAGACAGACGTATTAGTGAAGTAGGAAAGCGGTGCCCATCGTGAACCCTTCGCCATCCCTATTGTAGACCATCACAGGACTAGATCGATTTGGAAATCGGCTGTGTGCCGTCTGAACGCGGTGTGGGAGAGGGGACCTTTGACAGGCTACCGGCTTCCTGTCCCCGTCGAGACAACTATAGAGGATGGTGGCCTTTAGTTAATTTCCTGTGTGTCGTAATAGTTTAGCGAGTGGTGGTCGTAGTTTTGTGATAGTATAGCCTATGATAATGTGATCTGTGTAGACAGAAGCTGGTGCAGTGTGCTGCGTGCGCGAGATGAAAGATTTAGTACGCGTCTGTTTTCTTGTGTGATAGAGTGGTAAACGATTCAAAGACGTTGAGGTCAGTAAAACTCATATAGTTTTCTCCTGAATTTCAACCGAATTTTGTACAAAGCGGGAGCTTTCCCAGATATAAAAGATATTTATTTACAGATCGAAATCTTGCGCAGATGTAAGAGGAGCTAGTAGGCTTATTTTAGTAAAATGGGAACTTATCCAG
>WNGS01135237.1:15689607-15704607 GCA_020271785.1 Procambarus virginalis
AACAAATTCTAGGGACTCTGCCACCAGCTGCCACTAATTTGGTCACCATGGGAGCCGATGGCATCATTAAAACGAGTACCACGTGACAAAGTCGCAAATCGACCCCCTTCGACGGTTTTGCTCTCGCAATCTGGCTTGACTCCTAATTTGTTTTTCGCTTTCTGTATCATAAAACATTATTTGCGGATCATGCCAAAGTTAACAAAATCCAACCGTAATACTTACCTTTTAAAAGTCTGAATAAACTGATGAGATCATGGATTTTATCTTTGTTTTCTTTTCTTTTTCAGCTAAACATATGTGTGTGTGTGTGTGTGAGAGAGAGAGAGAGAGAGAGAGAGAGAGAGAGAGAGAGAGGAGAGAGAGAGAGAGAGAGAGAGAGAGAGGAGAGAGAGAGACAGACACACACACACACACACACACACACACACACACACACACACACACACACACACACACACACACAGGAAGGGAACCATCAGGAGAAAGCGCCAAACCATTACGACTATTTAGCACTTGGAAAGGATCAGGATAAGGACTAAGTATAGGACGGGAGGAGGAGGAGTTACGGTAGAGAGACAGACAGACCTCCAGGCACTGCCATATATACCTTGTCCTGGTCTCCTTAGCGAGGTTCCAGTGTTATACAGTTGCGACATCGTACACTGACGGTCAAAACTGAACATCATTACCCACAATAATCTCCATTGTCAATGGGTGTTGGCTCTTCTGTTGGACCCGACCTGCCTGGTCTGGGCCCTGTGGTGGATGGTGGCGCTCCTCAGGATGGCACCATTCGGTTTAGATGATGGATGGTGAGTTTTCTAAGCGAAAGGAAGGTGTCACCAAGCAGGTCTCCAAGAGTGGCGAGCCCCCACTCACTGGCCTGGGGCCAGATTCACGAAGCAGTTACGAACCTGTACATCTTTTCTCAATCTTTTCCGAATATGTTTACAATTATTAAACAGTTAATGAGCTCCGAAGCACCAGGAGGCTGTTTATAACAATAACAACAGTCGATTGGCAAGTTTTCATGCTTGTAAACTCTTTAATAAATGTAACCAAAGCCGTCAAAGATTGAGAAAAGATGTACACGTTCGTAAGTACTTGCGTAAATGCTTCGTGAATCTGGCCCCTGGTGAGTGCCGCGCATGCGTACTACCCTGGACGTCAAATATGCTTATTACAGCTGGTCAGGTGGTGATCAGAGTCATTCATCACGCAGTGGCCGCGCGAACCAGTGCCTCTCATAACTGTCCTCTCAACACCAAATAAATTTATAACAAACAAAATTGATTTACGCAAGGATTTGTTCAGGTAAGGTTTACTGTCTCTATTTTAATGGCAAATGTTCTAAATATAATTGTAAGCTATGGTTAGGGAAAATAACAAAGTACGAGAGAATTCTTTTGTTTTGTATCGGTATTTTGTCCAGTATATTGTTAAGTGTGAGACAGTCACGACCCCACTAATGGTTTCTGTCGCGAGATTTATAACTTGTTCTGATGATTCCTTGTGTATGTGTGTGTGGTGTGGAGAGCTCCGGCTGGACCTGCACGCACCCCATTCACACACTCACCCTCGCCACACGCACTTCACTCACACACACCACACCCCCGCCACACGCATCCCACACACACCCCCGCCACACGCATCCCACTCACACACTCGCCCAGCCCCACGCATCCCACTCACACACACTCACCCCCCAATCCCACTCCCACACACCCCAAGCCACACGCATCCCAATCACACACTCAGCCCCGATACACGCACACCATGTTGTCACTAATGTTTCACCATACGTGTTCAACCAATATCCTGTTGCTGATGACAGTGGAACATCTGGCACATCACGGTAAAACTATGCAGTGTTCGGGTTTTTGCTGGAAGGCGCATGCGCGGTCCGGCAAGTACTGGCCGTTACGTAATACGGAGACTTTCTGAAGAATTGATCTGATCGCTCCCCGCAGCCTAACCTAACCATACCTACAGTTTGGAAAACTTTCACACTAACGTTCCCAGGTCCTGCGCTGGTACTGTACTCTCCTATACCTCTACTATATACTTATAGAGTGCTGACTATGTGTAGTTTATAAACGATATGAAGATGAACCATACAAGTAGTACCCATGCACTTCCAGTAGATGCTATGAAAATTATGTCCTGGTGTCTGTGGGGGAAACCATATCCTAATGTTGACCAGACCACACACTATAAAGTGAAGGAACGACGACGTTTCAGTCCGTCCTGGACCATTCTCAAGTCGATTGTGAGAATTTGATTCCTGAAGCTGCAGGAACAACTCCTACCAGTTGGACGATGTAGCTTTTGTTGGTCTTCTGGATCTGGCTCTTTCCGGGTCGTGTCTCAAACCCCATCTTCGAATCCCACAACACTCGTGGATTTATATTTGTAGTGTTATGAGACTGTGGATATGTTTTATTAATAAAGGGGTTGGTTATGGATATTGTCGGCATCGTTTTCAATAGTGCGCCAAGAACAGTCTGACCCACTGTTGTGTACTAGACCCGCAGGCCGAGTCAGGCCACCACTCATCTCTCATTGCCCACTTCACACACATTACATAATTATATTTTTAATGAGAGAGAGAGAAAGAGAGAGAGACAGACAGCAGATAGATGGACGGATAGATGGGAGAAACAAACCCCCGGGTACCGCTGGGAACCCCCTAGTAAAACAATAAGAGAAAGTCTATTGCCTCAGATATCGTGGGAAACAATAGGGAGAAAGAGTGTTTATGTAGAGCCCGGCGAGGCTGTCCCGTCAACACCACCCCGCCTCTTCCTCCTCACTTCCTATGTGTTTCTGTATCAATACAAGTCATTTATATATTTACATGAGCTTATGAATCATGTGTGTACATATCTATGTCCTTAAGTATGTGGTGGTGTTCCGGCATAACCTCAATTATCTCCAGGAATTAGCATAAAATTTGGTTCATCCTTGTTATTCTGAAGTATGACATAATATATCAACAATCTTTCTGCTGGTTCATCCGCTTTGCCTATAGTTGTATTGTTAATGACTCTTCAGTCCCCCAATATGCAACCCGTCCTCGCAAATTCGTATAGTCAATATTGACTTATTAAATATGTGCATAGGTGACATACTTAACATAATAGTTTCCCTTGAAAAGCTTCATAGAAAACACCTACCTTACCTAACCTACTTAGTATGTTAAGATAAGCATCATATTGCTTCGTAATTACAATTATTACCTAACCTATACCTATAATAGGTTAAGTAACAATTGTAATTACGAAGCTATAAGATGCTTATTTTAACATACTAAGTAGGTTAGGTAAGGTCGGTGTTTTCTATGAAGCTTTTCAAGGGAAACTATTATGTTTAGTATGTCACCTATGCACGTAACTAATAAGTCAATGTTGACTATACGATTTTGCGAGGACGGGTTGCAATATGGCTAGTCTCTAGTCCCCATTATTATTGATGAACCTTAAATCTCCATTGTCATATTTCCATTTAATATTCTGTATTAAGTTAGCTTTATGTCCGTCTCAGTTCACCAATGACAGTATATATAGTGCTCCTGCAGTAACGACTTTCTTTCTGACAACTCTTATGACTGACTTTCAACACTAAGTGTTTGTCCACTGTGCCATGTCACAATAATCGTACATGTCGTAATCATATCCTTTCTGTTGCATCTCCCCCTCCAGTGTGGCGAGGCTCACTTCATCGTGTCCTTCCTCGTGTATTGGCTTCCTCAACTCGGGAACGAGTCTCTCCTCACTTAATATAATACCGCCTCTGACTGACAAAATTATGCTTCTCCTCATTGTTGACATAATGCCGCCTCTCCTAACGTTCCACAAGAGTAAATTACTGCTTTGTTTCCACATTTCTAATGCCGTATTTCCTCTCATTGCACTGCATATAATCTTCTTAATACGACCCAACTGGCATCATAATGTCTGGTTTCCCACTCGGACTTTATTCCATTTATGCAAGCCCACTATTTTCTTTGAAACAAGCACTACCTAATGCAGCTATGGACAACCCCACTAACCAATAGCGTGCGCCTGTCGTTCTAACGAGTCTTTAGTGAGGCACACACTCATTGCCTTAGCCAATACAAATACAGAATGTCGCAGTCATTTCCGATATTTACTGTTAGAAAAATGTTGGAAAGGAATGACAGTAAAGTAAGTACTTTCAAGCAAGCGGCCTTTAGTAAAACCATCTTGTAAAGTCTTCGATTTGTCAACAGCCTTCTCCAGCAGTTCTTCATACACTCGTGTTTTGTATTCCCACTCGCAATTATTGGAGGGCCACGCGGTGTTAATTATATGCTCTCCAGCAGTGGAAATTTACTTTCCTGACAATGAATCTCGAATGGCTTGATGGTGTCTCTCCAAGTCATCGACAACAATATGATAATAGACGCCATCTTGGATTGCGTCTCAGTAACTTTCGTCTGAAAATAAAACGTTTCTTGTTTGTATAAAATGTGTATTGTAACTGCTGCCAACCTCCAGTTTTCAACCTAGCTGGACCACTAGTGAGGTAAACAGCGCCACATACCCTGCAGGGAATCCGTGCCATGTAAACTGTAATCAGCACTCAGTCGAGTCTTCATATCTACGAGGGTGATGGCGAGGCATGCGTGACCCCCAAGGCCAGGGGGAGGCCAGTCGCTGCCACGCGGATGTTACCCCAGACACGCTGCTAATGACGTCCACTGGAGGATAAAGGTACGCTGCGTCAGGCCAGGCAACAGTGCGGCGCCACACCGCAGACGGGGACGGTCCTGCTCGCACCACGCCGCGATCTGTCTCCTTCACAGCAACTGACCAACGATCAGTGTTAAGCTATATATAACACGTTCGTCACGTGGGTACTCTTCAACACACATGTGCGCGCGCACGCTTGACTTGGCCGAAGACAAGTGGCGATCCTGACACTGGGGAGTGGCCGTGGTCCGGCATGGTCCGCTTCTCCCAGCTCTAGTGGTCTCATCATATAGGGCATAAAGTGAAGAAAACCGGGCCATTACATCAAGGTAAGCACGCTCGGATAACTATTTACTCTCGCTGCTGTGTGAGTATTGTCTTGAACTGTTCGTATAATACGAACACTTTGTTAACCAGCTGTCTGGCATCATTTTCACTAATATAAAGTTGAGGTTATCTTGCCTTTCAGCTGACGATGGCCGGACGGTTGTGCTTGCTGGTGGTGGTGGCGACGTGGTCGAGATGGGCGGCGGGGCAGGCCTCGCCCTACTGCAGCTTCACACCACAACACACCATGTGCAAGCACTCGGGTGTGGCCCCCAGGTGCGGCTCCAAGGTGCAGACCCGCGGCGTGGGAGCCCAGGACGCCGCCGCCATAGTGCTACAGCACAACCAAGCCAGGTCCCGCGTCGCCATGGGACAAGAGCGTCGTGGAACGCCCGGGCCTCAGCCCAAAGCTGGCAATATGATGGTGGGTGTGTGGTGGGTGTGTGGTGGCAGAAATGATGGTGGCAGGCCTGTTGTGCTCTAATGTATATTATATAATATGTTTGTACTTATAACCCAAATTAGTGAAAATCAGACGAACGACGATGCTGTGCAACAAATCGGACGTATAATGCTGCTGTGCAACATTTCGGATGTACGATGGTGTGCAAGAAATGAGACGTATGACCATAGTTTGCAACAAATTTGACGTACGTAGACGGTGTGCAACAAACTGGACATGCGACGATGGGTTGGACAAATTTGTTCAACTGGGTAAACAATGTCTGCATTAGACTCAAACATTCTGAGAAGCATTTGATATTTTAGGTATGAATACATGGTTATGGTCCACAGGAGTGGGACGCGGAGCTAGCGCTGGTGGCCCAAAGACACGCTGACCAGTGCGTGTTCGACCACGAGTGTGCCGACTGCCGCCGCGTCTGTGAGTTCCTCCTTGCTTTGTTATTGTGTGTGTGTGTGTGTGTGTGTGTGTGTGTGTGTGTGTGTGTGTGTGTGTGTGTGTACTTATAGTGGTTCCTGATGACCATTATAACAAGCCCCCAACACCCTTACAGCAAGGTTTGGCGTTGGCCAGAACCTGTTCATCAGTTTCCAGAGCAACTTCGACGCTCGTGTCCAGTGGAGCCGAGCTATCAAGTCTTGGTACGACGAAGTGGCCGACTTCTCTCCAGCTGACATAGAGCCCTTCCAGTGAGTTTACCTGCCGCCTTAAACTACACATCCAATGAGTTTACCTGACCCTTCAATTACCCATGAATCCTGTCTCCTTTGGCCCACAACCCCCCCCCATATTTTTTTGTCAACAATACTTCTGCTTTGTCAAGCTATCTATGTTCAAGGCCTAGCCTATTGTGATCATAATAATCCAAAATACTTAGTTCATCAGTAAATTTATATTTCTAAGAGGTCACCATAAAGTGGATCATTGACAAGAGTGCATATACACTTAAGAGTTTACATTAATCCTGGACTATATTCAGGACTAAACTACACTGTTTGGATGGTCAGAATGATATTGTGTGGTCTTAATAACCATCCTGAGGTCGATAGACCTTAAGCCCAATAGCAAATCAAGTGGAAGAGCTTCTATAGTTTTACACGTCATATAGCAGCTAGTATATCTGGTAGTGATGGTGGAGGTAGTGGCGGGGTAATGGTTACGGCTGTGGTAGTGATGGTGGAAGAGTTTGTGGTAAGGACGGCGAGGCTGGCGTGTAACTGTAGTGTTGCGGGCACAGGTTCGCGAAGGGGGTTGGGCACTACACGCAGATGTTATGGTGGAGGACGGAGCGGGTGGGCTGCGGCTTCACCATGTTCCAGGAAGGCGGCTGGTGGAAGAAACTCTACACTTGTAACTACGGTCCTGCAGGCAACATTATCTTCAGCCAGATGTACAGCCGAGGGACCCCGTGCTCCTCCTGCCCTGACGGGACCTCCTGCTCCAGGAAGTTCCCGGGGCTCTGTGGTAAGTCTTCTCCCCCAGACAGTTCTCAGCACTATGTGGTAGGCTGACGGCACCTGCACGGCTCCACTAGCTGCCTCGTCCATAACAGTTGACAACAATGTTCACACTACAACAATGCATTTTATATGAATGGTCAAGAAGTGAAGTGAGCAAGCTGTGAGAGGTGGCTAGGAGCAAGCGCGTCTACTCATGCCGATAAACGACCCACAAGACTATGGTAGACTTATCCACTGTCTTATTATGGTAGTGATCATATATAAATTAATATTGTACATTAAAGTTCAATGTGTAGTTATTTGTATTTGTAGTAAGTAGGTGAAGCATATGCCGAGTTGCGATTCGAATAGAGGTCGTCAGCGAAGCATTGTTCGAAAGTCATCAATCGTGAGTGGAGTGTAACTTATGTATATAAACGCTTATCAGTATTCTTAACGATAATGAATCAATAGTAATAAGTACAAAATATAGAAACAGAAATATTTCTGGCACCAACGTTTCTCATTACTCGTATTTTCAACAATAGCGTTACCTGGCAACTGTCACTGACGGCCCCTCGGAAGGGGGGGGGGGTTGGTGTCAGGGGGGCGTCTATACACCGCGTCAGTCGCTCGCGGTCAGTGGCGGCGAGCAGTGGTGCCCTAAACGACTCTTGCACTGATAATAGTAACGTTTTTTTCTGGGGGAAACTCTAGGGCACTATAAATTCAGTGTTCACTATGTTCACTCTTGTCCTACCTTTGTGAAGGACAAAACACAGTTCACACAGGCGTGGCCAATCCCTCAGTCTTGGCTCACTGCTAGAAGACGCACACACTTGAGACAACTATGGCCTTTCCTTATCCACTGTGTTAGGTCTTGGGTCGATACTGCCTCACACGGTATCACTGAACTGGAGAAAACACAATGACACTTAAGGGCTTGAAACACTTACCAGAAGTTTCCTGCGGTATTCCCCCCCTCAATGACTACACGTGATGTCTGGCAGCAGGTCTCCACGTGGGTGTTGACCTCGCAGCGTGGCTTCTGTACCACGACTCTGCTGCCAAGCGATGCTCTCATTCCTTCAGGCAAGACATAGTGTTGGAGAGATGATGGACGTCTCGCACCACTATTATGACCACCGTTAAGCTGTGGTGTGTGCAAACTCTAATGTTCACCACGCCATTAATGGTGTGACCACAGAAGGAGGAGCCAAGCACGACACATACACGCCCTGTGGCGTCTCGCATGCAAGTGACCTAACCTGGACACTCACAGCCCACCTGATGACGCCACACGTGCCAGGTCGCTCCCCATTGGCTACTCTGAGCCACGTCAGCGGGACTGACGTCACAGTTGAGTCTGACGCCAAATTGGATTCTAGAATAATCTAGTTATACACAAGAATAATGGGATAACTCACTCTCTTCATAACCAACAAGATATATTCCTGGCAGTCCAAAGAATTTGTCACGATCGTGTATTATTTAAATCAGACAGGGAGACAACAGCAAATATTGTTGTAATTTTACCACTATATTTAACCCCGACTGATTTTATTAAATAATTTAACTGTAAGACGGTTAACTAGAATCCAACAAAAAGAAATAAATACTGCATTTTTGTTTTAATTTTGTAAGTTGTAGGGATATACTCGTAATGTACAAACCTAGGCTCACACGAGAATGTCTTACAAAATTTAGTTGGAACATCCTTCAAATGTTCAGTATAGTATAAATTAAGATCAATTTCTAAACATATATTATTATATAGATTATAGATAAGATTTTTCTTTTCTTATACACAAGACAGTTCGTCGAAGCTCGTTATCAGATTGTCAAAACTTTATATAGTGTTAAGCTGTGTTAGGCTATGTTGAGCTGGGTTAGGATGGTTTTAAAATCCGTTAGCGAAGTGTCTCGAGTACAATGTGACTTACATTCACAGGTAGAATGTTATTTATCAATACAAAATTATCAATGTTCAGCTTTAATAATTCATTGTGTCGGGGGGACAGGCAGCCAGAGTGTATTCATACACGTTAGGCTTATATCGAGGGGGGATTCTTAGGTCGAGCGGAGATTCGAAAAAAGACATGATAAACATCCAATTGCTGGAATACACATTTAACAAAATCTAAAACACAGATTACTTATTAGTAATCCTCCAGCAGTTTATGAAAATATAAATAATAACACTGAAATTTCATGTATACTCCGAGCGGCTGAAGAAATTACTTGTTTGCCTAACAAGGCATTTTAGGCCTAGCTATACATTTTCGTGTGGATTCTTAGACCGTTGCTTCTTTAAAGTTAATTCCTTTTAGTCCTTAGGTAACTTTAGCTTTATACATACCAGATTACATTTTTGGTGCTAGTTATAATCTACCGGAACATCAGGAAATTTAGTTAATAAAGTTTAACGGACGAGATTCAATATTGAGATGACATGATTCTGTCATCACATAAATAATATGATCTGGCATCACAAAGATCACATAATTGTGATCTTTTGCTGACTGTTGACAAGATTTCCTTTCTAGAACATTCTCGAAGGCTGGTTCAATATTTTCGTCAGTACATCAATGACCTAGGGTCGATTTCTTATTTATTTATTAAAATTGTAGAATAATCCACAATATCAGCAATGGGAGCTGAGGGGCTGGCAGGCATCAGTTTGGTCTCAATATTAACTTCTTGTATGAAATTATAATTTTGATTATAGTCAATATTTTCCTTTATGGTCCATGATGTATTATTTTACTCATATGTAATATGTTAATAAAGCACCATCGTTATGTTCAGTCATTGAGTGTGTTAAATTTAGTCTGCATGCATAGTAAATAGCAAAGGGTAGAGCAGGCATAGCTTGAGTGACTGCTGTTTATATACTAATATTAAGTAATAACATTGTACTGAGCAATGCTTTTTTTGTTATATAACCAGGTAGAGCTCCACAGTGACTCTGAGTAGCACATTGCTTCATGTTCCACAACTGTAGTGATTAATGCACTTCTCGCTACACGTCTGTTAGATGTAGCCACAGCTGTAGTGAGCAATGCATTCCTCGCTACGTGTGTTAGACGTGATTAGGTTGACCCTCACTGTCGTGTCCTCGTCTAAACTCGCCGAAGTCGCGTTGCTTTTAACTATGTGCTCTTAAAAGTGCCAAGTTATGGAATCAATATATTTCGCCTACCTTCTGTTACAGCGACGTGTAATTCTGGCTGGAGATAGTGGCCTTAAATCACGGACAAGTGTTTAGTTTTCCAACATCCAGGCCGACAGAGCAGGCCAGTCCTTCTCATCTACAGGTAGTCCATATACTCTGTCCAGGGGCAAGGTGTCAGACAAGGTGTCATACAAGGTGCCACACCAAACACATTATATAAAATACAAATATAATAGTATCGTTCGTTTGGATAGATTGGAAGGTATTGCAAGTTCTCTCAATCGCACAAAGAAATAATATTAACGTAGATGTATCAATGACGAAATCAGTGGAAGTCATGATGAAGATTCAAACCTGCATACTGGGTGCTGGTTCGAATCCTCATCATGATTCGTACTGATTTTTTCATGTTCTCTCGGGCCGTTTGATTTGTTATATGGTGACACGGGGTTGGTCGAGGCCAGGACACGGCACTCAGGGCCATACTGACTGAGGGCAGGACACGGCACTATACTGACTGGTGCTATAATGGTTGAGGGATGCTTGGCTTTGTGTATTGCAGATAACAGCTCAGTTTCCAGCAAGGTGGCGCCACGTAGACCAACCACTGCTACCACAACCAACACCACCACCACCATGCCTCTCACCATCAGCGATCACAACAACAATCGGGTTAACACCATCTCCATTTTCCCGGGCAACACCAACAATGGTTTTAATGGGCTAACTAACGTTAACAACATTAACCCCAACAACGTAGATCTGAACTCTTTAATAGCGTTCTTCAACAACCGGCGGAGGATAACAACAACACACAGGACTTCACTAGGTAATTCTAACCAGGGTGGTCAGGTGAGACCTATAATTATGGTCAGTCCAACTACTGCTTCTCCTACATTACCTTCATCCATCAAAACTCCTTCCGTCACCAAGGCTACAGCGATTCCTACCACAGCCTCTACAGCCACTACCAAAACCACATCATCCACTAAGACGTCCACTGGAGCTTCCTCTGCTATAACAACACCCTCCCCACAAGGTGCAGCCAGTGCTCCGAGCTTTACCAACAAGATCCTGACGCAGCGAACTAGACCCTCCGGCACTCACTCGTTCTTCGCCGCTAACACGAACCAGGACGCCAAGCAGCTGGTCACTGGATCTGTCCACCAAGGCTCACAGGAACAAGATAACATGTTCATCCCGTTCAGTGGTAACCAGCCCGTAACATCGGACCTGATGCCGTTCTTGCGTCGGGCGGGGATGGACCCTCAGATCATCAGGACCTCCTCTCTCTCCAGCGTCCAGAGCATCATCAATGCCCTTCCTAAGGGCCTTAAACCCATCGTTCTCTACAGGTAGTTTGCAATTAAAAGCTTTAATGAATATTTCTCATAATATTATGGGCTTGCAACCCAGTTGACAGCATCGCTGATGGGTATATGTTAATATTAGGAGTGGGCATGTATAGTCTTGAGAGGCAGAGGAAACATTGTGTGCAGTTACTCGCACCTGCCTGACTTTGCATTTTCTCAAATAATTTCTTGACATATATATTCAAATGAATTTACCAAGATAAAGGTACCCTCCTGCAGGTCAGGGTCAGGGCAGCTGACAGAGCTGGATGCTGGCACCCTGGCACCCATCAAGCGCCACAGCCGCTCCACCACCACCACAGGACACAAAAGGGGACCTCAGCCCCTCCTCGCCTGCGACCTCGACTTCGCGCCTTGCGAGGTCACCCCCATCGGAGGAAACTGGACAGTGGCCAACAGCGAGAGTGAGCTGACCATACACATTGTATATGCTTATTTAAACATCTTTGATAATAAGTAACCGGTGGATATGATGATCTAAAATTCTTGTTCAAATTTACTGCAGTGGTATTTACAGTTCAGCTTAATGCTAACATTTTGAAGTTAATTTAGAATGGTGAGTATTTGGTGTGTTCCAGGCGAGGGTCGGTACGCCGTAGCCCTGCTGGGGGAGGGTGAGGGCGCCCAGGTGGTGGTGGAGGAGCTGGTGACGGCGCCCAGCACAGAGGCAGTGTGCGTCGCCCTCTCCCACCGACGCGACCTGCCGCCCGACGCGCCTTCTGACGCTAACATACCACAGCTGCAGGTGAGTGCTCAAGCCTCACGCTGCTTCACACACAGTACCCATGGTGTACGGCAAGCCACACACACAGTACCCATGGTGTACGGCAAGCCACACACACAGTACCCATGGTGTACGGCAAGCCACACACACAGTACCCATGGTGTACGGCAAGCCACACACACAGTACCCATGGTGTACGGCAAGCCACACACACAGTACCCATGGTGTACGGCAAGCCACACACACAGTACCCATGGTGTACGGCAAGCCACACACACAGTACCCATGGTGTACGGCAAGCCACACACACACAGCACTCATGATGCAAGTGTTTTATAAGAATAAAGTTTCACATTAAAACCGTCTCACATAAAGCAACATTAACGTTAGAAATAATGAAGCCCATTTGTCAGATGGTCCACAGATACTATACATACAAGATTACAAGGTTAAACAACAATAATAATAATGACTAGTAACTCAATGAACTGAATGGTCCTTCTGCTTCGGGCCTGTGAGTAATTGTATACCATTATTTATTACTGTATTTGGTGTGTGTAGGTAGGAGTGATGACCACTGGAGGAGAGATGACCCGCAGGACCATCCCGGGCGCCCCTGGCATCTGGGAGATGAGTCGTGTTACTCTCAGCAACGTGAAGTCGCCCTTCCTGGTGGTGATGACCCTGGGTCCCGCCACCGACGGCGCTACCGTCGCCTTGGACGCCATGATGGTTACTGACGGCGGGTGTTGCTTATCCGGCGAGTGCTAACGCCACCACCGACCGTCCAGCGCTGGTGCTGCTCTGGTAGTGGGTCTGTCTCCACCGAAGACAGTACTCTGCTTTAGTCAAAGTCCAGTTAAAAGTCATTGTGACATATATAAGAAAATATAGATTAAACTTCATCACAGACAAAAGCGTCGCGTGGCGTTAGTCCTTCTTCAGGTCTATAATAGAAAAATGTTTGTTTTCAAGACAAAACTTACATATTACTGTACTTTTCAATCTTAAACCAGACTGTGAGGAGTACTGCAGGGACTCACATAGTATTCATACAGACTGTATTGAGTGCCACCATCTGTATTCTGAATTTTCTTTTGTTTCAAGGTGCTATGGCAAGGGCGTTTTCACCTTTATTCTTGCACATACAATTAAAGTCTAGTTTTTCAAGAAGTTGTGATAAGGAGACTTGAAGACAGATTATAATAGAATAAATCAGAATATTTTGGATGTTTCGTGATGGTACCAGAGTAACAACTGGACTGGGACAAACATTTTTCTACCGAGTCCCGTAGCGACTTTACGCAAGCGACATTTGAACATAATTAGTTTCAGAAATTGAACATCAGCTCATCTACTGTAATCTGAACTTACAGGCTTTGGATTTAGTTTATGATGTTAGATTGGCAATAGTTAGCTCAATTTCGACTCGAAACTTGAGTGAAGGGCACATACACTGTATGGGTGTGGACGATCACGCCATCCGCCTGTTGACCAAAAGACTATGGTAGACGCAAATCTTCCAAGGAATTACTAAAGACACTTAAATCCAACAGGACAATCAGATATCAGTAATGTCAGGACTTGGTGACGTGAAGGCTGGGTGATGTCACAACGTGTTTCTAAAGGTGTGTGAGAAATGTTATATTGACAGTATTATTTATTACTTCAGATAATAAAATTGTCTCCAACTTTGGAAATGTTTGACTTGTGCCACAAATATTTATGAAGGAGAGAGAAAAAATATTTATTAAATACAACTTTTGAGCTTCGTCTCTTATGAATCCATCCTGATCCTGTTCGGCGGTGAACAACAGAACGTTACATATATAAATTCTTAAATTCAATATTTTAAATATCCGTTGTAGTAGATTGTAACCTCTTGAAACGTGTTTAGATCTATAATTTAAACCTATTATCTTGTGCATAGTCCTCTGTCCTGTGTGGCAGAAAATATACAGCCTATCCTAAGCATTACCCTCACTGAAAGAACACCTAACAGAATTGTTCCTTGTTTCGATCAGGCAAAAATCTATATTAATTTTGTCAATGATATGTGACCAGTGATTATAATGGATTTAGCGAGTATATATATATATATATATATATATATATATATATATATATAATATATTTAAACAGCTTTCATCTTTCATTTTATACCCGCGTTTTGGGTGAGGTGATATGTTACAACAGTTTTAAATGAGGTGAACAAACTTTCAACAAAGGACAGAACACGAAAACAATGGATATTAACTGGATATTAACTGGGTAAATTGAAGGTATGAATGGAAGTAACTGCGGAAGGGCCTATTGGCCCATATTTCTTGATGCTTCTATATTGGAGCGGGGTTCTTATATATATATATATATATATATATATATATATATAATATATATATATTATATATATATATATATATATATAACAAAGTTAGCAAGTATAGTAAATTAAGTGAGAATAATGCATTCTGGAATCATAAATAGTACAAAGATAAAATAAGCATTATAAACTCATGGAATATAATGAGTAAGAAAAATGAAATTATGAGTATAATGAGTTCAATATATAATAAATAAATAAAGGCGAAGTTCAAATAGTGCGATGAGAATAACGAGTATAATTACTGCAGGAAGCAAAATTGTTAATACCATTGGAAGTATAATTAGTACATGAAGTATAATGAATAGAATAGCATAACAAATTTAATGATATAATGAACTGAGTGACTAAGAATTGGACATAAATATGAGTTAAGAGGAAACAATGAGCACAGAGTA
>WNGS01135237.1:15709607-15715705 GCA_020271785.1 Procambarus virginalis
CTCCTGTGCCAGGTAAGTCCATTACGGGCTCACCATAGCCCGTGCTACTCGGAACCTTTTGTTCCCAGTAGCTGAATCTTAAACAAGAACAGACAGACACACACACACACACACACGGTGGACAAAGACAAACTATTCAGCACGAGTGGAACACGAACAAGAGGACACAGGTAGAAACTTAATACCCAAATGAGCAGCAGAGACACTATATATCACAAGCTAGAGTTGGGTGACGTATAAGAGACAGGGCTAAAAAGACTGTGAAGGGTAAACCCAGGGGAAAAGGTTTGCTATGATGCGTGGAACACGAAAGGGTCTTTGTAGTGGGGTAGAAACTCTTCACTGGGATGATTACTTTGCTTGGTGGATGGAAGATTGGGGTCTTATGGAACGGAAAGGTAAGAAGAAGGAAGGAGGGGGAGGGAAGAGATAGAAGGGGTTAAAGGTATAGAGAGGGAGCGAAGAATAGGTATCTGGGGTGAAGGTGGGAGGAACAAGATGAGAGTTAACTACCGAGGCTGTTAACTCACAAAGTCACATTGTTCTGATTGTTCATACCTATTACAAAATTCTTAAGCTTCCTCTGTAATTTTATGGATCATTATTGTTATGCGAGTGACTATGTATGTGGGGATGTCGTTTATATATTTGGCCAATTCGATACATAGTTTTAAATGTACAAATGATAAGAAAAACTAGTGAAAAAGTCACTACATTGAACATGTAGGTTCACCTAGTTGTACAACTAGGTGAGTACAACTAGGTGAGTACACACACACACACACACCACACACACACACACACACACACACACACACACACACACACACACAGGGAGCAGGAGGCCAGATACAAGGTATCATCTGGGAGAGGAAATTCTTCAGGAGTAAGAGAAAGAAAAAGACTTGGGGGTTGATATCACGCCAGACCTGTCTCCTGCAGCACATATCAAGAGGATAACATCAGCGGCATATGCCAGGCTGGCCAACATAAGAACGGCATTCAGAACTTGTGTAAAGAATCATTCAGAACTTTGTATACCACATATGTCAGGCCAATCCTGGAGTATGCAGCTCCAGCATGGAGTCCATATCTAGTCAAGGATAAGACTAAACTAGAAAAGTTCAAAGGTTTGCCACCAGACTAGTACCCGAGCTGAGAGGTATGAGCTACGAGGAGAGACTACGGGAATTAAACCTCACTTCGCTGGAAGACAGAAGAGTTAGGGGGGCCATGATCACTATATTCAAGATTCTGAAAGGAATTGATAGGGTAGATAAAGACAGGCTATTTAACACAAGGGGCACACGCACAAGGGGACACAGGTGGAAACTGAGTGCCCAAATGAGCCACAGAGATATTAGAAAGAACTTTTTTAGTGTCAGAGTGGTTGACAAATGGAATGCATTAGGCAGTGATGTGGTGGAGGCTGACTCCATACACAGTTTCAAATGTAGATATGATAGAGTTCAGTAGGCTCAGGAATCTGTACACCAGTTGACAGTGGAGAGGCTGGACCAAAGAGCCAGAGCTCAACCCCCGCAAGCACCAGATGAGCACACACACACACACATCACGCACAAGCGTTTTGTTTTCGTGTGAAGGGAGGTAAGTCATGCATTCATTTGACGGTGTGTTAGGCTGTCGTCGCAAGCCACGATATTCACCACCTCTCCATGTTAAGGCTCCCGTCAAGCCGTCTCCAATCTCCACGATACAAGCAAAAACTCACCAGTAGCAAAGGATGTATATAATACTTAAACAAAATTTGAAGTTACATCCATTTTCTTTCCTATTTGACTGTTGGCACAAATTTTAAGTATTAAGAAATCTCAAATAGATTTCATGTTTATATTTTGTTTAATTGAGAGAATGTAAACTTATCACCAATAATATTGTCAGATGTGATCTTACTTACCTTTGCCTCTTACCTCTAGGCTGTCCTGCCTGTCTGTTTCTTTAATTACTAAAGTTTTTCTTCGCTGTTAGGCTTCTTGCAATTTTATGATATTTTTACTTTTCTATTTATATTTTTCTTATTTATCCCCTTTTTTCTATTCTTCCTTTTTCCCGTGCCTTACTTCTAACCTTTCCTTACCCGATTCTCTTTATTCTTACCTTTTATCTAATTATTTTTTTCATGTTATTCCTACCTGTCATTCATCCCTCATTTCATCTTTCACTCTCTTCCCCTCATATTGTTTAGCTCTTCCACTCTCTTTCCATTTCCATTTGATAATGGTCTTTACATCTCTTAGTCACCTCGGCAAATACTTCGTCTGGCCCTGGGGATTTGTTAAGCTTTAATTGTTCTAATTTTTAATAGCTTCCTCCTTAGTAATTACTAAATCTGTCCTCTTCACCGCCTACATGGATGGGTCTGTTAGCGTCAAGCATAACACCGGGTTCTTCTCTAGTAAATATAGACATATACAAATATTCTCTAGTATAAAATATAGATATTCTTGTTCAAAATATCACCCATTCTCTGTCACTATCAATTACCTGACTTGTCTCAGTTTTAATATACATTTTTGTAAAACTTTTCGGCATTTGTCTTTTTACTTGCTATACGTACCTCTTTGTTTCTTTTGGATTCTCTCGTTTTCTTTTAACTTCTTGCTACTTTGACAAATTGTTGTTCTACGTAGAATTCCCCCATTCTTAATTCGGTTGTATATAGTCTTCTTTTTTCGATTTGGTTCTTTAGGCTCCTGCATATGCATTTTGGATCATTGTTATTTGACTGTCTATACAAGAGAATGTCTCTCGGTCCAACGTTTGAAGACCAGATGCTAGGGCTAACGTCACCCAACTTTGCAGTGTGACTGGTGGGGTTGAGGGGGCTGTCATAAGCTGGTAGGGATAGAACCAACTGCCTGATTTACGGGGGTTCGGCTCCAGTGACGATCTTCATGAAGTCTGCATAAAAACTGTGGCAGCGAAACCCATAGTTTCATTGTCTGATCATAATATGCTGAATTTAGATATTGACATGCAAAATACAAGTTGTGATGAGAGACTCAACCACCTTCTAGTCGAGGTGTATGGTATACAGTACTGCATTTCTGGACGAAAATGTTTTTAAATCATTTATAATTTGAATACGTTGTATTTCATGATTGAGAAGATAATTGAGTGAACATATTGAACTCCATGAATTAGTTTAAATGTGTGAACACCATGAACAAATCTACAAACCATTAGGATTGAAAAGCACTGTAGAAGCCAACAGTAATATACTGGGTCGGATCCTCGCTTCTCTAAGAAAACAGGTTGCTTCCGGGCTGAACAGGGTTGACCTTAATTTTGCCACCAGAATCATTGAACTATAAGTTGTATCTAGATCTACTGGCGAGAAGTTATGAACCTCCAGTTGTGCTGACGGTGTCCACAGAAGTCATCGCGGTCACACAACATCATTATTTCTACATGTTTTTGAAACTTCCTCGGATAAACCATCCGCAACATCATCTCATCATCAACGTCTCGATTCCAACGTTAATATTCTTTAAATTTTGAAAAGAAGTTGTGCGGGTACTGGGAGACTTGGCGCTCTTGGCGGGGGTGAAGACAGGCGTGTTGGGGCAGGCGCCACACCTCGGGAGGCGCTACACACAACGCTCGCTAGATATGTGATCATTTGGCTCTCTAGGTAGTTAATATCAGTCACGCCCTTGGCTTCCCAGGGCCCTTGGCCATAATATTTATGGCCTTGAACCTCCTGCGGGGAGCCACAGTCATAAGTCTTCCACTCTTCAGAACTAAGACACCCCCATACCCATCCTGTGGGCGGTGGTGGACAGATAATTTTGCGATAACATTAAGTAAGTACAATATGATAAATCCTTACTCGTATGTTTTAAGAATTTTTGTAATATGGAGTAAAAAACAGCTTTGTGCCCAACCTGTCCTCTTAAAAAGAACGTCGCTTTTGGCCGTTTGCCCGTATGGCCGAATTTCGACGTAATTTGAAAATGAAAAAAATATGAAAATAAATTTAGGATTTTTTTTTACAACAACAGTAAGTTAAGGGTCCTCTGATAGGTTAGGTGGGCAGGAAATTCTCATAAAGTTTCAAAATGTTATGAAAAACGTTAATTTAAAGTGTCCTCTCATAACCTCTGCGCGTACGCCGGACGACTCAAATAGAAAACGGAACAGAACGTCACTTTTGTGAGTCGATTTCATTTCAAATTACGTCGAAATTTGGCCATATCGCGCATACGAGCCAAAAGTGACGTTCTTTTTAAGAGGACGGGTTGTTGTGCCAGAATTTATTTAAAGCTTGAATCTGATCTTCCCCCTCAAACTTGACTTTAACCTCCCTAGCTCAAATGTTTTAGTCCAGTTGTTGGTCCCCAAACATAACAGTGGACAAGAGCTTATGGCCTCTAGTAAATCTTCATCAAGTTCTTGAGCTGTTGAGCTCATGAACGATAATTTCAGCTATAGGATCTAACCGATTACTAGGCTACGTGGTGACTTAAGGTGAGGTGATCGTAAGTGTTCGAGGGTGACACGTCGGAATAAGATAATATAGAGTCATCGTAGGTAACACTAGACGTGTCTACCATAGACAGAAATGTTAATGCCAGACAGAGAAAGACACATGAGCCAGTTAGCGCGCGAAGCAACAGTTGTCTAAGAAAGGAAACTATGGACGTAGGAGTCAGTGGCGCCCATAACACGATAGAAAGGAAACTGTGGACTAGGAGTCAGGGCGCCCATAACACGATAAGAAAGGAAACTGGACGTAGGAGTCAGTGGCGCCCATAACACGATAGTCTGCCATCTAGTGACAGGATTAGTTATCACCAGAGACTCGTCTTAACATTGTAAGCTTGGCATATAGAGAAGGGGGCGTGGAGTGGTAGCAGCAGCAGCGTCACGACCTGTGAGCCCGGAAGGCCTCACCTCTGCTAGATCCCATGACCTCCTGCCCCGCTGCCAGCTTGGACTTGTCCGAGGCACTTGATGAAGTACCTCACGACAGATTATCCTGCTAAATACAGACATATGAATCAATGACAAAAAATTATATAATGGTTAAATAAATGGCTAAATCCTGGAAAGGATAAGTCTTGCTTAAAAGCTACATCACTATAACGCCTCAAGTCACATCATCTCAATTGAGAACGATGTGAAATAACTGTGGTGAGAAACCGTGGGACATTATTGCATTGGTAATGTTGGATACAAAGTGTGAAAGTCTCACATGACTAAGTAGACTCGCTAACCAGGAAAGACTGAGGCAACAAGACAGTCGACTCTTGAAACAAGACACGACTGGGTGACACTGAAACATTAATATATTAAACAAGTAAAATAAATCCGAACCCATTTCTTCAAGAGGTGGAGCGTGACGACCCAAGGGGCAGCTCGCCAGGCCTGAGACCAGAAACACACAAGCGAAGGGATAAAATGCACACACCACACAGAAAACATAACAAACCTTGCCATATTGTAACTTACAATATACCTGGAAAGTTAGTTTAGTTTCATTTATAATGCCACCCCATCCCATCTTGTGGGCGGTAGTGGAAAGGGTTACAGAGGCACATAATGGGGCTCAGGGACCTGAACCCCCACAATTCATTTAGCTAAGCAAGATTACAAATCTGATGGCACTAGTTACAAAATTCAATATAAGTTCGTCAACATTTAACAATGGGTTGAGATCGACCTCAAGTACAGGTTCTAATTAAGCAACTGTGACATATGTGGCCAACAGAATCTGACCTTCTTAAAGAGCCGTGGAGTGTAACCTTGGATTGTCATGAGCAATCTGAGAGCAAAGTACACCGAGTAACACTGGAAAGACTCGGGAAAAATGTTGAGACATTACCAAGCCACGGCCTCAATAACTCTTGTGCCGCCACACACCAACAGTCAACGCAAGTCAAAATCTATAACCCACATGCTTCTTACAGCCTGGAAAAACGCCGTCCCTACTACCCCATGTACAACACGATTGGTCCTGGGTTCGATTCCCGCGGAGGGCGAGACGTTTCCTTACACAAGACATCCCTGGAGTTAAACAACTAGTGTGTGTTGCATCCTGGGATGGTGTCAGTCGTTGGCTGTGGCTGATCTAG
>WNGS01135237.1:15718377-15776759 GCA_020271785.1 Procambarus virginalis
TTACAGTGTGCACCTTGTTCTATGTGAAGGATTACAGTGTGCACCTTGTTCTATATGAAGGATTACAGTGTGCACCTTGTTCTATATGAAGGATTACAGTGTGCACCTTGTTCTATATGAAGGATTACAGTGTGCACCTTGTTCTATGTGAAGGATTACAGTGTGCACCCTGTTCTATATGAAGGATTACAGTGTGCACCTTGTTCTATGTGAAGGATTACAGTGTGCACCTTGTTCTATATGAAGGATTACAGTGTGCACCTTGTTCTATATGAAGGATTACAGTGTGCACCTTGTTCTATATGAAGGATTACAGTGTGCACCTTGTTCTATGTGAAGGATTACAGTGTGCACCTTGTTCTATATGAAGGATTACAGTGTGCACCTTGTTCTATATGAAGGATTACAGTGTGCACCTTGTTCTATATGAGGGATTACAGTGTGCACCTTGTTCTATATGAAGGATTACAGTGTGCACCTTGTTCTATATGAAGGATTACAGTGTGCACCTTGTTCTATGTGAAGGATTACAGTGTGCACCTTGTTCTATGTGAAGGATTACAGTGTGCACCTTGTTCTATGTGAAGGATTACAGTGTGCACCTTGTTCTATATGAAGGATTACAGCGTGCAGATCACAAACTAGCTACAAGTTTCATCTAATATCCCCCACCTCACAGGATGGTTAATCATACATAGAATCAGGAGAGAAAATGATGTACTATTCGATCATATGTAATCCCGGTGTACAGTCAGGTTCATTCACGACTCGTAAGCGAGAATTCTGGGCTCTAAAACCGGGCGGGACAGAAATAGCTGGACGCATTTCCCATCACCAATTTTGCTACAGTGTAACTCTTAATAAATAACTAACATTCATAGAGCAGATATTCTTCCATCCACTACTTACAAAACAGTGCCGCTCCCCACTGGCCTATCTCACACAATCACAATCCGTAGGTTAGGTTAGGCAGGGATTCATTATTCAGATTATTAAAGAATTACATGACCAGAATGCACAATCTTTTCCCAAAATGGTCCACTCTTCAAACTGAAACATGTTTTGTAGGAAACATGGCCAGAGTGATGCTTGAGAGCCAAATACCTTAAGCCGGCACCAATAACACGCCATCCAGCACCTGATTCTTCTGTTCTCCTAGCAGTAAATAGGTACCCGGGAGTTAGGCAAGTATTCCGAGATATATCCTGGGAAAGGTCACCAGTAGTTGGTGGGGAAAGAGGGAGACCTTAATCTAACAGACCAATCTGTTAGATTAAGGACCTGGGGAAATCGCAATGCATGTTAGTGGCTTTGCAAGAATGTAAGAACACCAATGTCAAATAATGTTTTACTCAAACTCAATGTACCTTCTTGTATATAAATAAACAAATATATAAATCTGCCAGTGTTCGTGAGTATATGAAGCAGTTACAGAGCTCCTAGTACCTCTTAACTTTTGCCTGAAAGCATTGGTAACAGGACAATCACAGATAGTATTGGAGAGTATGTTCTAGCTCAACATTTCACCTATTTTGGCATGTAGGTGAAATGTTGTTATCCACGATATGGTGGTTACCAATTTCTATAACTAGGACGTGGATCACCTGACACTTACATGTCAACGAGGCACCCCAAGGGATGGCCTAAAATTCCAGTTGGGCAGTAGATAGGTGCCTCTGGAATCCTTCCTTTTAAGGGGTGTTGGTGGCTAAGTAGGAACTACGGTTGACTACTGTCTATGTGGTCGGCGGTTCGAGGCTTCGCCAGGAGGCGTGGTGGGGTCCCAGCCTCCGTAAAAGGAAGTCGCTCGTGAGATCTGGCAGCGGAACTGTTCGATCTTCACCTGTCCTTCGGCACTGAGCCCGGTAATGCATGAGGGTCCCGTGGCTCACGCGGCCGGCCCCCACCCACCCATGTCCGCCCCACCCATAGACGCCAGCCCTACCCACGCCCACCCCACTCATACACCCACCCACGTCCGCCCCCTCTCATACGCCCGCCCGCCCCACTTATTCAACCATTCGCCCAAGCTCATCCAACTCATTCACCCACTTATCCACGTCTGCCACACTTACACACCCACCCACACACGTGCTTCTCGTTCACACGCCCACCCACACCCACAACGTCTGCTGCTAACCTCTCCACCTCATTTTTTGCCCATGTAGCCGTATTATCCAGGTGTGGGGGGAGGTCCATGTTGCTGTTCTTAGTGCCCCTCTGTACAACAGTGACCTTTAACAGTTCACATACACAAGAGGAGACAGCATAGCCAGGGCTTCCTGCTCCCCCATAACACAGCTGGAAGAGACATGGTCACCCTAGAGGAGACAGAACGACAGTCTCGCTTCATGCAGGTCGACGTTCAATCCCCGACCGTCCACAAGTGGTTGGGCACCATTCCTTCCCCCCGTCGCATCTCAAATCTTTATCCTGACCTCTTCCAAGTGCAATATAGTCGTAATGGCTTGACGCATTCCCCCCTGATATTTCCCTCCCTCCCTAGAGGAGACATGATACTAGAGAAAGCATTATCACGATACAAGAGACATGATCATACTATACAAGATTCTAAGAGACAGAGCTGTCATGGAGAGACTGGTTTGGGAACAGAATGACGGAGACACAGGTGATAACCGGAATCTGGGGAACGCTGGTGAGTATGAGGGCAGTGGGCAAGTGTGAGGTAGAAGATAATATCATACGTGAGAGTTCGATCCCAGGGCGAGGCAATAATGCTCGAACACGTTTCCTTTCACATGTTCACCAAGCAGTAAAGTAGGCACCCGCGAGTTAGGCAACTGTTGTGGCAAGCATCCCGAGGAAGGTCAGTAGCTGACCTTGCGGGGGGGGGGGGGAGGGACCTCGATACAAGCTTTAGTACAGACTTTCTGTTCCCGACAATGGAAATCATGGTCTGAACAGTCACTATACACGAAAATGTACACGAAATTCGCGTGTCAATGTACTCGTCAACCAAAGGGTGAGACGCGGGCCAGGAGCTGGAGCTTGTTGCCCAGGAAAGACAGCTATGTGAGCACAAACACTAGGGTGTTCATGGAGCAGAAGCAGTAGCGGGTACTATTGTACAGGTACTACCCCAGCAGTACCTGTACTATCCGGTAGTGAACAGTGGGAAGCCACACTTCCCGAGGCAGCTGACTCTGAGGCGTCCACACGATGCGTCTACCTCCTCGTCCCCTCTGGACCAGACGCCAGCAACGACGGCCAATCCACGCGAGATATCCTAGGCTGGGACACCTGAGAGTGCCAGGGACCTAACTCTCGCCTCCTGACATTCCTCGATGACCAGTTAGGACGAGGGAGAGAGACCGGCGCAACACTCATTAACGACCCAACCTCTGCTTGTCTTCCATGGCACAGGTTTGCTCACCAGAAGCAAGTACACTGGTGTGTGTAGACTGACTGGCACTTCCAGCAAGTACATTGGTGTGTGTAGACTGGCTGGCACTTCCAGCAAGTACACTGGTGTGTGTAGACTGGCTGGCACTTCCAGCAAATACATTGTGGTGTGTAAAGTGACACCGGATATCCAGACTTTAATTTACATTCACTTATATATCACAGAGAAAGTATAAATGTGTAGATTCCTTGGAAAATCGAGCGAACGATAAAATTTTCGAGTATCGGGTTTTGCTAACAATTTCCTTCGGTATTTATATATGCAGAGACAAGGAAATAAAATGTACATGTTATCACATAATACCTGTTGGTTGATGGTCGCTCTCACGCACGCACCTTCCCCCTCCTCCTCACACACACATGGGACCAGTCCAAGAGTATGCAGCACCATCGTGGAACCAAGAAAGAACCTAACCAAGAAAGAATTTTTTCAGGGTCAGAGTAGTTAACAGGTGGAATGCACTAGGCAGTGATGTGGTGGAGGCTGACTCCATACACAGTTTCAAATGTAGATATGATAGAGCCCAGTAGGCTCAGGAACCTGTACACCAGTTGATTGACAGTTGAGAGGTGGGACCAAAGAGCCAGAGCTCAACCCCCGCAAGCACAACTAGGTAAGTACACACACACACACACATACGGCTATATATTATATTCTTGATTTAACACAGCAAACCAACCCATCCTCAGTTTTAGACAGCACTTTCTGTAACCTGTGGACCCTGGTGACCACAACTCACAAGACTCAGAAGTGACGACGTTTCGGTCCGTCGTGGATCATTATCAAGTGATGTGATACTGGTCCACCACGGACCGAAACGTCGTCGTCTCTCCATCTCCTGATGTGTGGTTTGGTCATCAATTTCTCAGCCACAATATTGTGACTGCTCGTCTGTATGTGCACCATCGTACATATATTGACGTAATGGACAATTAGACAGTAGAATTTGGTACTACGTATTCACTCTATATAGCCTGGAAAAAATAAAGCTAAGAGTCATTACTTATATATTCCTAGGCTTAGTATAGCATATATATATATATATATATATATATATATATATATATATAATATATATATTATATATATAATATATATATAATGTCCTATGCTAGGCCTTAAATAGCGTGTATTAGGCCTAAAAATGATAGGTTAAGTTTTATTAGCAACATAAATACAAAAACTTTTCAGGTTTGTCCAAATTCAATAATACCAAATTCTACTTTCTAATTGTTCATTACGTCAAGTATATATATATGTACAATGGTTCACATCGTTACGGTGTAACACACACTCACTCAGCATCGCTCCTGTGCCAGGTAAGTCCACTACGGGCTCACCATAGCCCGTGCTACTTGGAACTTGTTCTGAGTAGCTGAATCTATAACAATAACAACAACCATTTGGTCCCACGGGAGACATCTCCCGTCACGCAGGGTGCAGTCGCACCTCCACAGATCTCCAGTATCAGCTCTTGATACTGGTAATGGCTCAAAGGGCTATTCATGCCCGTAATGGCTCACTTACGGTCTATTCATGCCCGTGCCACCTTTTAGGAGGCTTACTCTTCATCAATCAATCAATCACATCGTTACTGTAAGTACAGTCTAAACAGGAAGATGGCATGCAGCCAACACAAGAATATAATTTGGCTTTTAAATAAATTTTAAGTACATACATGCATGTAAAAATTTCTCCGTGCATGGCTCCGTTGGTGTTTCCCTGTGAGGCAGCGGGTCCCGGGACCTGCTGCCCGTGAACCTAACATATATGGCCAGATTCCAAGGAATAATTGCAATAGTGTTTCCAGATCAGTGGATTAGCTTACACGGTGCAGCGATTTAAAGCAGGCGAAGGTCGTTTACTGCTCCATGCTTTCTTTGTGGTCACCGAAAGAATGGGATTGGGTCGTCCTCTAACTCTCATCACTGCCACAACACAACAACCACCACAACCAACACCTCTACACAACTCTTTACAAAAGAACACAGGGAAGGGAAGGGCAAGAGACCTCGCNAAGTTTTCAGTGGAATGTGACGAAACATGATTCTAGTGGCGTGTATGGAAGGGGTGGGCATGTGTGTAACCAAAGTGCTTTACATTCATCTTGATAGCTGTGCCTCGTTTGTGTTGTCCCGTGACTGTGGGAAGTCACCAATTGGATTATTGTTTAACGTTTGCTCATACAAAGTCCTGAGAAAGTGATTTACCTTGTATCCTAATTAAACTTTTCCCTTCATTAAAAGTTTCCATTATTTTTGTAAATTATTTTTTTGTTTACACCTTGGAATGAAATGATGCAGTGTATGTAGACATCTAATTTATTTTAATTGTTTATTGCAATTATTTATTGTTTAAATTTTACTTGTTTATTTTTGCTTACATTTATTTTGTTTAATTTACAAGGCTTTGGGAGTCCAAAAGTGTAGATCCAAGTGATCCAGCTGATTATCTGCACACCTTTATGAGCACCAAAAAGGTCTCCAAGCCCATACTGGTCTCTCCCTCAATGAGTGGTAGGTTCTCCATCCCATTCATCATGAAATATCCTCAAGATGTCGGTGGATACGTGCCAGTTGCTCCTGTCGGTACCAACAAGATTGTTGAAAGGGCCCCAGAGTTGAAGGTCGGTAAATATTTTCATCTGCAAAAATCGGTGTGTATGACATCATCGTATATTTGATTTTTTTTTTTTTTACTAGTGCCATTCAAATTTTAATTTCATTAGAAGAAATTTTTTGTTTCTTTCCTTTTCATACTTTGTTTTTTCCTGAGATCTTCCCTTTCTCGGGAGTTACATTTTCATGTGAAATTGTACGCAGACATTTGAATTCTACCTAAAAGTATTTAGGTCTTTTGAATGATCACTTTTTATATGTTTACCAAGACGTTCTACATAATGGTTTGGCTGTCAGGGCTATCATACACATGCCATTTGTTTGCCTTTGGAAACAATATGTAAAGTTGACTGTGCGGTAGTACAGTACTTTCATGGATGACTCGGGATGACTTGCATACAGTGTGGCCTTTTTTGCTTCACCCATTATTATAATAATTTAATGATGGGTGATACGTACTTTCATAAAGTAGTTTAGAGAAAGAAGTGCCTTTAAATATTAAATGCCTCTAATATCTGATTAGGTTTAACACCATTTCACTAAAGTTACTTTATTGTATCCTATACACAATAGTGTTGGGGTATTCTGTTGTGATTTTGAGTGCTTGGTGTACTTTCTTTTGCTCTTGGTGGTATCTGTAAAGTTTCTATTAGTTCATTGCTTCAACTGTGTAAATGTCCGATATATCTGCATAATGTATTTTTGGCTTTATTTGAATGCTGTAAAAATATCTAGTAGGTCTTTTCATTTCTTTCTTTACCCACTATCAATTATACAATTCTTGCCAGAACTTCCATTCAAATCCCAGGTATCCCATTGTTCAAAGTAATTATTACACTTTACATACTCGAGTAGGTCGTTTTCATTTAAACTCTTCCCAGAAATACAGTATGTTTCACCTATATCAAAGACTTCCCTTATAGTAATATGAGGTATTGCGTAGACTAAGGTTTATAAAAGAATTAGTTTATTGGGTCAGAGGTATAAGAATGATGATGGTTTGGGAAGGAGGGAGCCATGGGTAAGGTAAAGGTTGCTGTCGAGAGTAGGGTGCATTTTGAAAATGCATGGAAGACAAGTGCTTTGATTCTGAATAGGAATGGCAATGATTTGCATTGTTAATGTTGTGTAATATATAAATTGCTGAATAGCCACCGGAGGTTTTAGTTGCTTACTTGGACACGTATACAGTGTTAAATTGAAGATTCCAATGTCACCAGTTCAGGAAAGATTGGGCTTGTAACCTTAGACAGATGAGTATTAATACAGTCAACAGATACATTACAGAATAAGTGATGTGCGAGATAATGGGGACATTGTGGGCTAGGTGTCGCCCTGTTGGCAGGGTCCTATGTTGATTCCAGGTGATGCTGTTTTGAAGAGGATAGTAATTGTCTCTCGTAGTGGTGTACAGTACTTCTTTCTTACTGATACTTGGCTGCCATATAAGCCATGACCAGGATCAGTGAGGAATTTTGTATGGTGTGCTGATCCCTGTTTAGTTGAATCATGAATATAATCTTCAGTTTAGACTGTACTGAATTTATTTTCATACCTGCATTTTAAAAGTTGCATATGGTACTGTATTTCTCTTAAATCCTACATAGTTGCAGTTTTAATCTATTTCAATCCTTAAATGTTACTTAAATGAGGCTCTGAGTGTGTTATTAAAAAGGTAAGTGTGTTTTAAAACTGTTTTTATTTCTTCCAACTGCATGGTTAAAGAATTAACTAATGAATGAAACTTAAAGTCCATGAGTTAAAGAAAAAGAATCCACCTGTACTGTAATTAAACTTTGCCGTTAGTTGAAAAGGAAGTAGAGTTGCTACTATATACAGTACAGTTTTCCCCATGTTTTGGAAAAGGCTAGAGCTTCAGCCTTCAAGGTAAGTGTAATTATTATGGGTTACCAAGCAGCTGACAGGCATGATTTGCTGCTGCTTTGTGGCTTTTTACATTAGCTTCTGTCTATTTTGTTGTCCCTTGGGTGTTTTCTGGTTTTTATTCTGTTAATTTATTTGAGTTGCTTTTTGTTTATTATTGACTTGTTGAGGACTTGTTCAATTTCTATATCTTCAAATGGAAAACCTTTTACAGCTTTATCATATTGAGTCATATAGGTATTTTCAAGTGAAGTGGTTAGACTACAATGCGAGTCAAACAGATTGAGAATGATACATTGATTTGCTGATACTGATGATGCCTAGCTACTAGGGAAGATAAGAAACTTGGAAGACTGTCATGCCCTTCAAGAAGACCTGGACAAAATAAGTGGAACAATACTTGGCAAATGGAATTTAATGTGAATAATTGCCACATTATTCATAATAATGTGGATTAAGATAAAATAGGCTACACACAACCTTCAAATTATATGAAAAATCTTTAAAGAATTATGATAGAGAGATCTAGACATGGTTCTGAATAAAAACTGTCACCCAAGGACCACATAAAGAACATTGTGCAAGGTGAATTTACAGTACAGTACTATGCTTTTCAACTTTAAAATTGCTTTTAAATATCTGGATGGAAATATATTAAAGAAATTGTTTACAACCTGTGAGACCAAAGTTGGAATATGCAGCAGTTGTATTGTGCTCACATGTCAAGAAGCACATTAATAAATGGAAAAAGCATGAAGACATGCAACTAAATCAGTTCTGGAACTTAAAAACAAGCTACGAGGAGAAGTTAGAGGCATTTTTTTTTCCAGGGATAGAAGACAAGAAAAAAAGAGGCGATATGATCACTATGCACAAAATGAAAATCGACAAAATTGTCAAAGAAGAAATTTTGAAAATTGCCCTTTCAAGAGCATGAGAACATAGGTTCAAACTAAGGAAACAGCGAAAAGACAACAAATCATTAGAAAGTTCACTTTTGCAAACTGAGTGGTAGATGGTTGAAACAATTTAAGTGAGAAGTTGGTGACCAAAAGCCATCGGTATAATTTCGAAGCATATGACAGAACACTGGGAAAATGGGAGTAGTGTAGATGAGTGTAGCTCTCATCCTGTAATGACACGTAATTACAGTCGCACTCATTCTTTCATACACACACATGGTACTAATAAAATTTCTACAAAATCGTATGTATTATCTTGGTAAATAATGTTGTGGGGATCCATGCTAGCAGATACTACTATAGCATTGTGTTTCGTCCTTCACTTTCACCTTGCCCCTGACAGAGCCCTGTCCGGAGAGTGGGGTAGAGCGAGTCACTCGATGGCTTAGCAACAAAACATCTCTTCATATGTCCATCCTTACAACCACCTTTCCACTACAGAAAGTTGTGCTGTGTGTGAAAAAAGTAGTTGTAATAGAGGGAAGGAAATTGTGTGTAAAATAAGTGTGAATAGTGAAGTGTAGCAAGTGATCAATCAGTTTAACTGGGATATGTTATTACTAAAAGAGGAAATTGTGCAATGAAGATTGAAAGCAAAAGTCAGTCTGGGAAGGAAAGTGACTGGTGCAGTGAAAGCCCCTATTAGAAAAAAATCAGATTAGAATAAATGTGGGCAAAGGGCTGCACGAGTTGGTAATCCCAATTCTTAAGTATTGGTGATAGATAATGGTGTGGTATGAACATGAAAAATCAAGTTGCAATAGCAATTGAAAATAGGAGAAGCATGTGTGGTGTTAGAAGAGACTAAAGCAGGAAAATGTAAGGAAGAGATGTGGAGTAAAAAAGCCACAAAATCACGAGATTGAGAAGAACATATGGAGACAGTTGTGGCATGTTGAATGAATAGAGGGTAATAGACCAAGGTGAATGAATTTGCCTGAAATTTGAGGTAGGAGAGGGTGGGCAGACATGGCAAGTGTGTGAAGAAGCAGAAAAAGTGTGGTATCAACACAACAGGATATAGCAAAGGACAATGTTGGGTGGAAGTTGTACAGTACAGTATATGATTGCTGGGGTGTGGGAGTTATGTTTTACATGTGGATGATATAACGAATGTGTGTGTGTGCTTTTTTTTTTCTTTGGCGAGAGGGAGGTGGGTGCTGATGCTGTTCCACCCCATGGAAAAATAAGAAATGTAGCAATGTTTATTTATGAAAATGGGAAATGTGGTGGTAATGATTTTTATCATTTGTATTGAGATGTTGTCATATACAGTATAGATATGTCCCTTGTTTGTCTGTAATTGAAACATTAATATTATTTTCATATATTGAGGATTGCTTTCTTGTAATGTACTGTACTAATATAATGAAGTGGTTTTTCTATTAATTGCTCTCATGGATTTTCACTTTATAGCTTTAGTTTTTTACTAACACAGTATTTATAAAATGTTTGTATTAAGAAACTAGATTTGATAATTGGCTTTGCAAATTTATATTACTGATATTATTGGTTTTTAGGCCATCACATTTGTCTTAGTGGCTTAATTGTGCAGGGTTTGGGTATAGTGGGCGGCATGAACTGGGTCCTGAGCTGAGACGCACTTGGCTTCAGTCTTTCCTCATCGCCTTGGACCTTCCTCCATGTATTGTGGTTTCTCCTTCATTCTCTGGGGTTTACTCGCTCCCTCTGTTGGCACTTCAGTCACATGAATTAGACGGGTTTGTGCCAATAGCTGTGGATGCGACGGACGAAATACCTGTGCAGTTTTTGCAAAATTTACTGGTAAGTTGTAGGAATCAATAAGCAGTTACCGTTTAAAAGGTAAGACATAATTTTCAAGTATAGGTCTTCAAAAATTATATACAAGAGATTTCAGAACTACAGTACTATGCATACAAAATTTAAAGCTTAACTGTTATTCAGTACAGTATATAACTGTTGTTCTCGCCAAAGAGGAAATGATATAATGATTTGAAGTCATGATTTTCTATATGGTAATGTGATTGATATAGACCACCATGCAGGGTCATAAGTTGTAGAATCCATGTTTGGTTTTCATGATATTTAGATACATTTCTCTTATAAAATCCTTTATAAATGCAGTAATCAAAGTGCAGGGGAAACTGAGGAAACATGAAGTGAGGCGATAACTATTATGGCAAGATGAGTTATTAAGGATGATTGTTTGAGGGCTTGTCTATCAGCGACTACCGGGGAGTGAAATCTAGCTCTTTATGCCCTGCCTCCTAGCCGTTTATACCTGGTGTGCTGATTACCGCGCTCAACATTAATATTTTCATCAGATTTTTTCTTGAAGTTGTGGATGAAATTGCCTTCAGCAACCATTTCGATGCATTCCACTTGTACAGGGAATGGAAAACTAAAGTACGTCCGTACAACTTGACCGAGTATTCAACTTCCACAATTGTTTGTTGCTGCTGGAGGTGGCTAGTTTATTATGCATCCCATACTCGTCCTGTGAGTGGTAGTGCAAGAAAAGTATTACAGAGGGCACAAAAGGTCTTTATCAGACCTCAGCAGAGAATATTACATTACCAGTTACATCTGTCTTGCACATCTTGTAATTATAATATCAGCTAGTTAAGAGATTTTCCCACTTTACCCATGTACAGTATTTATAATTAATCATTGTACATTGATGGTAGGTCTTTTTGCTTGTGCATAACTATTTTAGATATGGGGCATTACAGGATCATAGAAAAGCTGCTGTATATTATTATTAAGTTTTCACGCTACACTGCTTCTTCCTTACTCTTGTATGTTGACTTTTGCCACAATGTCATTTCCAAACTGCTGCTCTGCTTCCCTCATGTTTCTGGTGTATTTATTTACTAAAAACTGAACATGGATACAGTACAAGAATTTCAGATATTTTATCATTTTGTAATATGTAAGATGGTTTGTCATTTCATGCAGAGTGAGTTTAGATTTATATCTAAATACCTCAATTTTTTTCACAGCCTAAGATATAATGTTCTACCGTGTGTTCCTGTCTTTGTTCATACACTAATGTTCTCTTAGCCCGCCCCCCCCCTCCTTTTTAATTTCTTCCTTTCTGCCCGAAACATTATGCGTGTTAGTAGCTTTGCAAGAATGTAAAAATAACAATCTTGTGTAATCTCAAAATATCTCTTGGCACTTACCCTCTCATGTTTATTTTTATATGATGCAGTAAGCTTATTGGGTTGTATACAACTACAATGGTACAAAAATACTTGATAGATGTCCTAGAGTATACAGTACTTGGGCAGTTTTATTGCTTCAGTATGAGATTTGCCTACATGTCAAATATTCTAGCTCAAATTTTACATTACTGGTATAGTGTATATACAGTACTTGATTCTGCTGCCAGTTGAACTTTAATACTGTATATCCATTTACCTGCTTAAGGAATTTCCATACATTAAAGTCAACTGAGTGAACTAGTAGTTAAATATTTGTTATAGAGTAAGCTATATATAGGAGTGGTATACATAACAAAGCACAATTTGTACAGATTATACTGTATTACTGAAAATCTTTCATGCAAAGCCTTAAGACAAATTAAAGTTAAATGGTATTACAAATTGAGATTTGTAATACCAAATTGAAATTACAAATGATCATTTCATAAAGTTTTGTCTCTAATTTCTCTGCAATATTTATTATCAGATTCCTACACTCATCATTTATGGAGAGAAGGACCAAAAACTTGGCCATACATCTCGTAATGACTTGTTGAACATTCCCTCATCTCAGCATGTGGAGATACCTGGAGCAAGACACCCAGCTTACCTTGATAATCCTGATTTGTTTCACACTCTCTTGTATAATTTCATCAAGCAAGTTCATGCCCATAGAGCTGCAGCATAACATAACTTTGCATTTGTACATTTGTATGAGCATCGGAAAATATTGTGGCATTTATTACTTAACTTACACTATATTTTTCATATTCATAAACATGTTTAATAATTTAGGAAGGATAATCCCAGAATAGTTAATTATGAGCTAATTAAACAATATTCACATTTCATCAGTAACCTAATGGTTACAATTAAATTGTGTATAAGGAGTTACTCTTTGCTGAAAATTTAGTTAAAAGGTGTTTTAAAGGAAATGCACTAAATAATTTTTTCTTTAGTTTAGTGAATGTGATATTACCTAGTTTGTATAAGACTTGAGAAACTTTAAATAAAGCTCTTAAGATTCAGTTTCCTATTATTTTGATACAAGGGTTGCATTTCTATGATGATTTGATCAGTTACTGTCGTGGTGTAATTTTGGGCCTTGTGTATATTGTTCTGGGATATTATTTGCATGCTTTTACCCTAAAATACTTTCATAACTAAAGGATAATGTAAAAATGTGTAGATTAACTGGTTGCAGCTAAAATTATCTGAACTTCAGAGACTTTAGTTTTTGTAGCAGAGGTATTGGTAGCATAGTGGCAGTGGTGACTTTATCAGCATTCTTCATTCTCTTTCGTCCACCCCCCACCTCCCTCCTTAGATATGGGGCAGAGGTGTAGTAACATTGAAAGTGGATACATAAGATCAAAAACTCTCGTGTTTAACAGAAGAACATTATGGGCCACATCAGTGGCTTTTTCAAACAGATTCTGCTGTACACGGTAAAGTGGGCAGTCTGAATTCCACCATGGAATACACTTCTCTTTCAGTGGGAGGTGGTGTAGAATGGAGCAGCATCTAGTAAGGGTAGTTGAAAGAGAAAAAAAGGATCAAGAAATAGAGGTGATGGTCATAAATAATATACAATCTGCTGTAACTCCAAGGGACAGGGTGAGATGGATTAAGTGAACTCTAGAAAAATATAAAGGAAGTGGTTGATGTTGTAGAGGTCATCAAGGTAAGTGGAAGGAGCATGCTTAGGAGTACGCAGTGTTTAGGTTTTAATTGTCCTCGTGGCTGCTCCTGATTTTTTCATTGATACATGTTAATGCAATTTCTTTGTGAAAGATTTTCTGTCAGTGCTACAGTGTCTTCCTAGTTTGGTGCCTTCTTTTGATAATTATTTGCTTCCAAATGTCAACATATATTCTTTATAACATTCTTCTAAAACACATGGAACTTGTTAATTGAAAGCTGTCAGTTGAAAAGTACAATTTTAATGTCTTACAGAATTTTCCCGGTCATATTGTGTCTCCTACAAATGGATACCTATAATCAAATATTTTTCAGTACATGTTCAAGTAACACAATGTTAATGCAAACACTTATAACACACTTATAAAGTGGAAATACCATGAAGTCACAGGAGAATAATTTGCCAATCTGGTAACCAATGAACCATACATTTATTAGTCTTCAAGAACTGATGAAAACTTAAACGTCCATGAAATTCTGTGTAATCTTAATTCTTTTATATCTCGATGAGCAAAGCTTTTCTAACCTATTCTTGTATTAGGATTTAGGCAAGTTTTTAAAAATCTACATGATATAACAGTACATGTAGCATTGGTACACAATACAGTATAACAGCCTCCAGTTATATTGCATCATGCACAACATAAGAGCAACAAATTAGCACAAATATTTTAGCTAACCACTGAATGAATTTAGATAATTAAAACTAGTACTGTAATTATAAAATAAAATCAAACAGAATGACTAGGAAATTTGTTCCTACCCAACTGTTATCGTGTCACAGCCATTTTGTTTTTACACGCACATCGATGTTAAAACGATTGGTCATTTACCTGCTTCCAGACAGGTCTAACTATTTACACACAATGTCCAAGGTTCAAAAAATCCCAGGTAACTTTCCTATTGGATTAAAAATACCAGTATACAGTCCACTATTGTCACATGTTGGGTGACTGTCTTACACTTATGTTTCTCATTTGCAACGTAAACATCTCTTTTTGCATAAAGCTATCCAAGCCATTTCATTTACAAAGAAAATTAAAGAAATTCAGAGTTTACTAATGTGACAACGGTACTTATGCACATTTAAGTTTTTTTTTTTACCTTACATTCATTATGTCATGTTTGGAGTTTTTAAAGTTATTTAGGTTATATTTAGGGTTGAAATGTCCATGAATCCAACATTTAATTCTGATCTACCTCAAGTTTTTAGTGTTAAATATATGAATGCCTAATTGGCTTATAAATATGGAGTAACTACAAAAGCTACAACATATGGAGGTGATTTTCTAGTAACATCGTTGCTTATACATAAACCACATCAAATTCCTCGGTATACAATTTGTTGTGCTTTATACCTTTGGCACACACACATGCTTTTTTAATTTGTATTCTATTAAAAAAAATCTTAATAGGTATTGTATAATAAAGAACTATTTTGCAGTTCACATTTATTCCACTCCTTACCTAAGTGGAATCCCTTAAGATTTCTCAAATTATGTCTAGGTACTAATTTTTAGGTGTCGAGTTCACACATTCATGCTAATTATCTTTATCCAGCTTGTACCATCTTAATAAATATAAGTACTAATAATGCATACATAGCTACATATTCTCACGACTGAGTTTTAATCGAAATGAAAATTAAGTTGATGCCATTTGATACTGTACTCGTTATCTAATTATTTATATAATTCTAGATATTTTTAAGTTAAATTTTTTATTAAGTCTGGTAAATAATTATAATGAATTATATAACTATTAAATAAAGTTTTTACAAAGTTGGTGTGCTAGACAGCCCTTACTCCACTTTTGTACATTAGGTGGTGCAGATTCTAACATGCGCAATTGTAGAAGATTGGAGAGAACAATAAAATCGGCCAAAGTTATGTTCGATGTAGCAAGATACGACTCTTTACTCAACCTGGCATCGAGTTCATTCACGTAACTAGCTCGTTCTCTGAAGAAAGAAAAAAATATTATTTTTGAAAACCTGCCACAGTGTCCATGTCAATTGTTAGATAACATTTTGGTCAATAGAAGGAAACACAGGAAAATTACATAATACAGTAGACTACTAGTATTCTTTCATATTTCAAATTGGAAGCAAATATGTTTGTGTGTTGAATCACCATGGACGCACTATACTGTGTCTGAAAAAGAAACATGAGTAGTTTTCAAGTGGAATTCATTGAAGGTCCCATGTCATTCATTAGAGATTGAAATCTAACAATGGTAATGCCTCATCTTTAGTAGATTTAAGATGTTTGAATTTTGCCGTGTCCCCAGGCTTATTTATTGCTTGTTATGAGGTAGCAGACACTAGGAGTAAGAAGCTATTTATGCCTGTCCCTGCTCCAGGAGCAAATTTCTACCCTGGCATTTAAAATGCAATCCATAACCTCTTAGATATATGGTTAGCTATTATGGATAACGAGTTACATATATCAAATGTGGCTTATTTCCATGAGTCATCCTGTCACTGAAACGGGAAGTGAAAAGCATCTATGGCTAAGTTACGTATTAGTCCAACAAGATTAACTCGTGGGCACTTTAACAAGTTGCAGGTCTTTGTTCCATTGTTATAACTACAGTGTTCTGCTTACCACCTTTTCAGAATCGGAAATTATGCATTCTCTATTCCTTTGACTGAATGGATCATTCCTCGGTGACTGCTCCCTTTGGCATCCTGAATATCTAGAGACTTAATACTAGACAAATACATAATAAGACTGAAACATAAAATTTACTTACTTATTATTCCCTAGAGTAAATTTTGAATGACACTTATCAAGAAGGTCATCTACTTGGGCAGTAAAGACAGAGTTGGATAAGCACTCGTACAGGTTTATGGGGCAGGCAGCCGCTTCCACCAGCCTAGATAAGTATCGCCCAATGTTGTGCTCGCCACAAATCTGAAATGTGAAACTTGTTTAGGTTTATGAATTATCAGGAAACTTTTTTGTGCTTCATAGCCTTCATTCTAATTACAAAGATAGAAGCATGGAATATGTTTCAGTAAGCACAAGATCTTTCTCTTCATTTATATAAATGATTTCTCAGTTGTGAGCTGACTGGCCTTTGTCATGGAAAGCCTACTAAATATTTTTAGAATAGCACATGTGGGCAGTCCAGCAACAGATTTGCGTAATGCAAGGGCTAAAGGCATTAAGTCGATTGGAGGAACATCACTAGAATCCTATAGGGCTTGGTACTAGCCCTAGTAATGTAATGCTTAAAGTACAGTATACATAAATGACCTACCAGCAGGGAGACAGAGTTGTATAAACATGTTTGCACATGATACTATTTACAGTATTACAGATTACAGTACTGAGAAAAATAAAAGCCTTAAACAAGTGCCACACCTAAACAAAATATGCCAATGAATCCTCATGTGGACGAAGACCACAAAATAGTATGTGGGACAAGTGAGAACAAGCATTATTTAGTGTATAAAAAGACAAAAGATCTCTGCTAGAGAAAGTACATTTACAGTAAGCTATAACCAGAAGACCACATCAAAGCATATGCTATATTGGCCATATTCAAAATTGCATTGAAGTATATGGATGAAGACATTTGCAAAAATGTTGATTACATTTGTGAGACCAAAGTTGGATTATGTAGTAGTTCCATGGTGTCTAAGCCTTACCAAAATTACACCATGACCAACACAGACCTACCAAGAACCAGGACCAGAATCTAGTTCTATCAAGAAAATGAGGGAAGCTTGCTGATCATATACATGTATCTACAAAAATCCAAAGAACACCAGTGGTAGGAATTCTAGATGAATCCTACTGCATAACTCTAGCCACGCCATAGCACTGCTTTCATCATCAGATTCCTGTCACTAAATCCTGAATATGAATAATTTTCTACAAGTTTAATTTCTAAAGGAGCATGAGGTCGTTTCATGATGCATAAATGCATGAAACAATGGTCCAGTGCTGTGGCTGTCTTTGCCTCATGCTGTGAACATCATAACTAATATTGGGCTCACTGATATCTGAACCTTGTACATAGTCTTTATCAGTCAGGATTATTTATGACACTATCATCACAGTTTCTCTCTCCTGATAATTACCTTACCTTACCTTGCCCAACTATCGTCGCAAAATATTCACAGTTACGTATTTTATTCATTATTATTAAGTGGTGCTGGGAGTGCCAGCTGCATGTATTACCCTTGGTTGCTCTCGCAGTACTGAGGCTCTCACGGCCAGGAGGGATGCAGGTGATTTTTTCAATAAGGCATCCCGATGGAATCCCAATGAACAGGTTGTGAGCCCCATGTACCTGCAGGAGTATTCAATCGTTCCCTATACTGTACCTACAAATGAGTTTTCTTGGCAAGTGCACCACCCGTCAAGTGAGGTATCTCGGTGAGCACACTGCCCATCAAATCAGAAGATCTCAGGTGAGTGCAGTACAGGGCTCAATGGGAGCAGAGAAAGTAACTGGTTTGTGAAAGTCCAGTTACTTATGGTTGCTCTCAAAATGCTGAGCCACTGAATTAATTGACCTGAGGAAACCAAGCAAAGGATACAGTCAAAGCAAGTGTACCAGACCCTCTGGCCCAAAGCAACACAGTAGAAGAGATCTGGTTTCAAGGCAAGAAATTGAATCAAACCTTAACCCAACTGTCTAAAAAAGACAAGGCTGGTATGAGTCAAGTCTGTAGCTGGAACAAAAAGAATAAAAAAAAAAATGCTGTACAGTAATCAACACACTGCCAAAGCATGAACCAGAGGTAAAGAAAGCAGACAGTTGCAATAAAGAAAGTAAGTAGATGTCTCTGATGAAGTACTGTATATGGATTTAAATGTTGAACATTAAACATTTTCTTTGGTAATATATAATACTGCACATCTGAAATATTTTCTAAGTTATGTATGGTTTCCAGCTCAGCTGTTCAATACATTAAATTAAATGTTGTTACATTGCTCATACAATTTAAGCCTACTAGAAATTTGTCTTAGCTTGCAAATTGTTATTATTATTTCCAGACAAATAATGATCAATCTTACCTTGTTGGCTGCCAATGGAGACACTGTTAGTGTCGGCATAAGAGCTGTGGGAGAGTCACCATCTTGTCTCCACACTAGAGTTAGACACACATGGCTGTCAGTGCGTGAAACTCCTCGTTTCACTCCCCAAAACTGTTGAAGTTTCTCTGACACTTCCTGTCCATAGAAAAAGAACCACAGGTTATTTTTTTTTTTTTTTTTTTTTTCTTGGGCCATATATTTGAATGTTCCATGTTACTGTTAATCTTTTTACTTACAGCTGAAGTATAAAAATAAAATATGTAATTAAAGCAACAGTGTGAGCTGAAATTAAGCACTGCAATTCCAGTATACATCAGTAACCTACTTTTAATAAAGCAAGGACTAAGCAGATGGAGTCCCACGTAAGAGGCTGTTCTGGAAATTGGAACATACTGGAGGAGTGACTGGGAGGCTTTAACATGAATGAAAAATGTTCTATACAATATGAACACGTTTGCTGATGATGCCAAGATACTAGGGAAGAAAAAACTTAGACAATTATCATGTTCTTCAACAACACCTGGACAAAACAAGTGTATGGAGCACCACTTGGCAAATGGAATTTTCTGTGAATAAATGCCATATTATGGTATGTGGAATAGAAAATAGGCCATACTCAACCTATAGATGTGAAAAAGCTTTAACAAATTCTGATAAACAGAGATTTAGGGGTGGTTCTAATTAGAAAACTCGCCAGAGAACCACAAAAAACATTGAGCGAGGAGCCTATGCTATACTTTCCAATTTCAGAATTGCTTTTAAATACATGGATGTGAAATACTGAAGAAATTGTTCACAACATTTATGAGACCAAAATTGGAATATGAAGTGGTTTTATAGTGCCCATATCTCAAGAAGCACATCTACAAACTGGAAAAGGTGCAAAGACATGTACAGTAACTAAATGGCTCCATGAACTGAAAGACAAGAGCTACGAGGTGAAGTTAGAGGCATTAAATGTGCTAAAACTAGAAGAGAAAAAAAAAAGAGGCAATATAATCACTACATACAAAATAGTAATGCTTTAAACAAATACTAATGGGGATTGACAAAACTTAAAAGGAAGAATTCTGAGATCTGGAACTTCAAGAAAAAGAGGTAATAATTTGAAGCTAACTAAGCAATGCTGCCGAACAAATATAAAAAAATTCACTTTCACAGAGTGGTAGATGGTTGGAACAAGTTAAGTGAGAAAGTGGAGGAGGCCAAAACCGTCAGTAGTTTTAAAGCATTATATGACAAAGGGTACTGGGAAGACGGGATGCCACAAGCATACTTCATCCTGTAACTACACACACTTATACAAAATTCTTCATGTTTCATGTACAGTACAACTGTGAAATACTTTTTATATAACTCAAACTGTAGTAAAATGGCAAGATATAACTACAAAGTTTTTAATGTCTTATGACTATGCAATCACCTCCTGGCATTGATTAAATTTTTGTGCATTTCAATTCTATGCAAAGAAAACTTACCATCATTCGCATTTATGCAAACTTGAATTCAATGCAGTTTACCCAAAGTTACCTTTGGGCCATTACCCAAATGATGATGGGGCCAGAAAGCCAGCAGATTGTCAAAGGTCCTCCCTTTACTCCTGAAGACTTTTTCCAGCTGAATTTTGATCTATAGTACTGTACTGGCATTTATGGCTTCAGATAATTTAAATCAATTATATAATTATTTCTCCAAACTTTGTAATTAAAAATCAATATGAGTGCATAAATATTGAAGTTCATAAGAACTTTGAACTGAGAAACACATTATATTTATAGAAATTCCACTGTGCTCATAGCACATCCAATGACAGTTGAAATTATATATCAATACATAATGTATGCTATATTGTATTATTTTCACATCTATTAAAAAAATTTATATACTGCAACTTGAGAATGATTTTGTGTTGAGTCTTTAAACTATAATTAACATATTAAAATTCTAGTCTTTGAATGTTTACTATATTTGATAATGTACAAATATGCAAGCTGTTTAACATCATGCAAGTTCAAACAACCCCTCATCTTGTTTACATTTGGCCATACCAATACAAACATTTACATCAACACAAAGATAACAATGTGGTAGATAAACCAAGCTACATTCACACCAAGTGATTTTACAGATTGAAATATTTTATCTCCAGTTTATAAACAAAAATAAGGAAAAAATGAAATAAAGTTTTCTAATGTTATTTATAAAAGAGTTATCATGAAAACTAAAACTATTCAAGAGACTATGTGCAGCTTACCTTGACCGTGGAGTGACAGTGGACCTGTAAACAAATAGAGTAGGTTGTGGAGAGTGCATTAGCCAAAGCTCGGATGCTGTATGGCGGCCGCCGAGGGTCGGCATAAATAACCACATCATGCACTACTCCCAGTTTTGGGCCACCTGTGGAAAGAATTTTTTTAATGTAATTGTGAAATAACAAAAAATAAGCACTGAATGATTCTGGTTCCAATAGAACTGTGACTGTCCAGAGACCTGGAAGCATTTGTCTCTGCACCACCCTTAAGTGCCGAGAAGGTACTGATGGGGGGCCAACCTCCACCCCCCCAAAAATCTATACTTTATATGCCAATAATAAACCAATACTCTACTAATAGCCATTTTCTAGGTTCATTGCTATGCTATTTGATTAAAAGCTCTAGGGGTCACCATGTTAATATTATAACCTAACACACAGTAACCTGTGCTTGTGGCCAAAAATAAAACAATATGAATAAATATTGCACATGATATAGTACTCGGTGGTGCACTAGATAAAAACCATTTAAGTTTTATTACCATAATAAAATGGTAAATGATCAATATAAATTAGTTTTAAATTCTCATCAAAATAAACATAGACTATTCCATATAATACATTTAAATAATGTAAACACCTATAGCTCACAACAATTAAATACTGTACCTGTTTGTAACTAGCAAGACACCTACACGAGCCCTTACAATCAGTACTAACCAGTCAACTGAGTGGTGACAGCAGTGTCAGACTCCTCCAGATTGACACCCATTTTAGCAGCAATGTTGGCAACCTTTGCTTGCAGGGCTAACAACCTATCTAAAATTAGCTCCTGCCGCTTGGTAAGAGACTGTACTGTTGGGAGCTCCGCTCTTGTCTGGCTCTTCTCGTTTTCTGAACCTGCCAAGTAAATGCCATTAGTGGTTGTGTATTAAAAAGTACTACAGTGCAGGTATAAGATATGAATTAAGAGTAGCAATACAGCAGCCCTACTGGCCTATTTTAAGTAAATAAGTTACCCATAGTATAAAAGAAGAAATTATTTTAATTACATAAGATCTAGTAACATGAGTAATACATACACAGATGCTGCAGTACATAATATCACATCTGTCATAAGTGACCATTAGAGTAGTGGGACGTAACATTGTGAACTCCTTCCCTTCATATCTTAACTCTAAAATCTCACTAATACCCTTTGTCCTCTCAAGGTGAAACTTGCCTTCAGCAAACTTTACACAAATTACACTTTATAGTAATCTGGTTCACACTGCTTCTGCTACTAATGCTGCTGGTGTCTGCTCTATTTTCTGTTCGTCTTGTCCTCTCCAATATTTTAGTGAAGCTGGCCATGCACTGAATGAGACTTAAGAAACAAAAAAGTGTTAAGTCTGCAGACACAAACAATGCTTTCTTCTGTCATGTTAGGGACTTTATTCATCTTATAGATTGGTCTTCTAATAAAATAATCTTTCCTGCCTCTACTATTTACAGCCGCCGCCTTCTCGAATCGGCCGATACACAACATGCATGAACCTTAATCCTGGCACTGTTGCAGTTGACTCTTCCCTTTCACAATACATTTTTAAATGCTCTAACTTTCTTAACAAACATGATCTGACTTAGCTTTGACCTCTCTAGGCTCTCTTTCCTGTGTGTCTTTCATTACTAGATCTTTGTTCTCTTTGCCAATAGGCTTCTTGCAGTTTTCTTAGATTTTTCCTTCTATTTAAGTTTTTTATTTATACCTTTTTTCCCCATTCTTCTTTCTTTCTCCCTTCCATTACTTCTAACCCTTCCTTTACTTTACCTGATTCTCTTTATTCTTACCTTTTTCTCTTATTCTTTCTTTTCATCCATTTTTTCTCATACTTTTTCATTCATCTTATTCTTATCTTCATCTTTCTTTCATTCATCCCACCACTTATCTCATTTTCTTCCACTCTCCATTACATGACTTAACAGTGCTCCTGGGTACACCAAAATGTTGGCATTTCTTCATTTTCTGCGTGTGATTCAGCCATGTAATTGTCATTCATCATCTGCTTAGTGTGACTGGCTCAACTGTAAGGTCATATTCCAGTCAAAGTTGCAACTTCACGAACCAGGCAAGGTTGAGAGATCATATGCCAGAGGAAATGAAAATATTTGCATATAACAACCACTGAAGCATTAATGTAAGTTACATAATGTGGGAAAAAAAAACACATTGACTACAGAACTATTGAAAAGAGAATTGACACATTATTCCATACAGTTGTGTACTAAATGGCTAAAGGGAAACTATTTGCCAAGATAAAATGTGGCTCTGAAAGGAAAAGCTAATTTAGCAATAATTCTATCACACATTCTGCAAGGACAATACAGTTTTGGAAGTGAAAATTTGTCATGGACAATAAATGAAAAGAATCAAAGCTTAAAAGATAACAAAACATGACAAATAGCAAACCAAAATCAGTTGCCACAGCAATAACTAAATAACATAAATAACAACATTGTACTGTACATCAAGTAGCAGTATTAGAGTGGGGCTTTGTGTAGAACCAGACATTCTGAAAAATACAAGCCGCTAAAAGGGTGTAATAAGAGGGTAGTGAAGATCCACACCGTTATTAAAGAGAATGAACACAGGCCAATTTGAAGGTAGACATGAGAATGGATTAGTATAGACAATCAACATGAAAGTCACTCTCCCTCCATGTTTCTGAACTGAAGTGCATGACATTTTATGATATCAAGATTGGTAAAATGACTGTATAAAAAATTAAAGCATAGTTGACTGGAATAAAGTACAGTGATAAGGTCAACATATAAATAAAGCTTTTATGTAGTTACTGTACTGTACATCGTTAAGATTTACAGATTATCAACAAGTGTAAATGGCACAGAATGTCTTGTCTTAGTCCACAGAAAAAATCATAAGTTCTTAAAAGGTCATATGCAATTAACAGCAAAATTTTTAATATTATAAATCAACATTTATAGATATGTAATATTATAAAAAAAAAAAGACACCAAGCCTAGAAAGCACTTTATGTAGTAGTTTTAATGTTCAAAAAATTTGAGAAGGCTGCTGATACTTTTGACTCACTATTTTCAAAATAGTTTGAATTTTGCACATCTGACAGACCCTGGGTCAGTTGTCTAAAATGTCACGAGTGAAGGACTTCACACAGACCACACAACTTTGCTTCCATTTGAGAGAGTTAATGAATGTTTGCATTCTTTTTTTAAATGACAGCTCCTTGATGCAGGACTCTCCTCAACTGTCCCAAATGGTGGGGTGCTGCAGTATACATTGTAGAAGATTTGGCGGGTGGATATTCTCTCCTACAAGATATTTTGTATTACAATTAATTAAAGCTTTATTATGCTGAAGGTTAAGTATGCACCATGTTGTTATCTACCTGTGAGCTGTGACAGTGTGTTGACAAACACTGAACATTTGAACACCACGTGTCATTTGCATGTTGTAAGCCAACAACATTTCAAGATTGCACATGTTGTTGGTACACAAAAATAAATTTTTACTACAGCACAGTACAGTTTTTTTTGACAACATTAATTTTCTCGAGTTGACAAATGACGATGATTTATTTCTAAACAAAATCCCTGATGGCTTTAAGGTTTAAGAAAAACAATCAATTAGGAACCCAATACTCTGGAATTACATGTTACAACTGAATAATTCGAGATTAATTCAAGGAGAAAATGTCGTCATCCAGAATTCTGCTAATGGGAATCTACTACAATGGATTAAAATCATAAGAAATTATAATGTCACTATTTTATTAAAAAGGTACATGCCAGGAAAATTTCTACCCATTTAAAAAAAAAGCAATATAATAAATGTACATTACAGAGTGTACCAGTTGTTACAAACAAAATATAGTAACATTACTACTATCTAAAACAGGCATCTGCTAACACTGGCCATTCATTACCCCATTATACAACCCTCAACATGCAGAGGAAAGCATAATTAAATTACCAATACAATATACAGAAAAATTAAAATGCTGGATATTATTACTTACAGTATATCAAGACAATGTAGATTGAAAAAACAAATTATGTCCTTGCATTACCACATCCAACAATTTTATATTTATAAACAATGATTTTCCTGCAAAAACAAACACATTGCAACATCTTAAAACAGTAATGAAATGCCTTATAAAATACATGCATAAATGAACAAAATATATAGATACTGCACTTAGGATACATCTAATCAAAACTAAATTAAATAAATGAGAGAAAATGAGCATATTTAAGTTTACATACCAACCAAACACCACTTTCATGCATCATTATAAACACTACTTCAAACATATGACGACGTATCTCAAGCCAGCATTCATACAACTTTAAACTACTAGCACTCTACTGTATTTACTGTACATCAATACAAATTGCACATTTTTTTACCCAATACATTTCTTTACTTGATCTCTACCACAAACTATGAGACTAAAGAATCTTATTGGAAGGAGGAGCATGGGTTATCTCAAATTAGGGTGCGATTATCTCAAGGAAAGTAGACCCAGGCATAAATGGAGTTATGTCCGAGTTTGAACTATTTTAAGTGGAGTTCAGGACAGAGCCTTCGGGCTCTGTCCTGGGACCTGCATTGTTTATTTTATATATATATATATATATATATATATATATATATATATATATATATATATATATATATATAATATATATATATATATATATATATATATGTCGTACCTAGTAGCCAGAACTCACTTTTGGCCTACTATGCAATGCCCGATTTGCCTAATAAGCCAAGTTTTCTGAATTAATATATTTTCTCTAATTTTTTTCTTATGAAATGATTAAGCTACCCATTTCATTATGTATGAGGTCAATTTTTTTTTATTGGAGTTAAAATTAACGTAGATATATGACCGAACCTAACCAACCCTACCTAACCTAACCTAACCTATCTTTATAGGTTAGGTTAGGTTAGGTAGCCGAAAAAGTTAGGTTAGGTTAGGTTAGGTAGGTTAGGTTGTCGAAAAACAATTAATTCATGAAAACTTGGCCTATTAGGCAAATCGGGCCTTGCATAGTAGGCTGACAAGTGCGTTCTGGCTACTAGGTACGACATATATATATATATATATATATATATATATATATATATATATATATTATATATATATATATATAATATATATATATAATATATATATATATATATATATATATATATATATATATATATATATATTATATATTATATATATATTAATATATATATAAATATATATATATATATATATATATATATATATATATATATATATATATATATATATATATATATAATATATATATATATATATATATATATATATATATATATATATATATACATATATACACACACTGAATGAGATAAGGAGACATAACTACCAGGTACTGTCCACTCAGCTGGACATTTGTGAAGCATGTGCAGATACTCCAACCCTTCCTTCACCCTACATCAAGTACTGTAGCTCGGGTCACAGTCAAAGATATTTTTAATCCCCATTATAAACTCCAACACAAACACATGGTTTGAAAAATAAAAAACAACTGTCATTGTCAATTTTAACTCATGATATCATAAATTCATACCACAACATTTTCCTGTTGATTTTTTGTCAGTTACATCACTGGTTCAAATCCAACACTTAACATAATCATTACATTCATTTGGGGTGCAACATCAAGTGGGGGGGGGGGGGTGTACAGAAAATTATATAAAAAATGTAGCGCACAGCACGTAAGGCCTACTTGTCAATGGTGCAGACAGGATTGTCGAGGATCAGCTCCATTTTCACCCGAGGGCCAACCAGTTCTCGGATATTGTTGATCCCGTACATTATCATTGCTGGCCTGCAATAGTCAACATAAATAAATCTAATGTCACGATGAACAAATAAATACAATTAATAAAAAATAAATACATTACAAAAAGCACTATTGGGCTCAACGGTGATTGCTAATTCACTGCACGGCCTACTCAATCATTAACACTAAGAATTACAATCTGAATTTCCAGTCAGACAACTAATATTTTGTTCAGTTTTATTATGATCTTGGTTCACTTAAGATTATTCATTTCAGTTTTGGCCACAGGATTATAGAATAAACATAAATAAAATTGACAAATATTTATATACATACAGTATATATATTATGAGCGAGGCAAGAGGGATGGAGAGGAGAGTGGGTGGGGAGGCAAGTGGGGGGAGAGGGGAAGTAGTAGGGGAGTGGGAGAGAGAAAATGGGAAGAAAGATGGAAGTGAGAGAGAAGAGGGAAGAAGGAGGGGAGTAGGAGAGGAAAGGGGAGGTTGAGAAGAGAGACCCAGACACAGCTGGGTACCCCATCTAATACTGTATATAGAGGTATAAAAATGGGAGTGCCTAAATGGGGATAGTATCTTATAAAACGTTAAATAAATTTTCAGAATGGAGGAAATTTTGTAGGAAAATCTATATCGAGTCAAAATAACAAATTCACATTACCTCTCTAATGACAGGCCCCAGGCAGCAACAGTGACATTTCTGGGATCCCCATTGGTCGCAACATCTCGGGACGAAACATGCCAGAGTTGCCAACTTCAACCCACTTCTTCAAACCTTCATGGTAACTGAGGACAACCAATAACACAAGCTTTCAAATTTCAAATGTAACACTGTAGAGAAATACACTAAGGTGTATTTGAAAAATATTATTTTTTAATACAAAAAATACACTTATTTTTATATTCTTTATATTATTATATAAAATAGTTTATATAGTGTAAATGTAGAACCAACTCTCATTTGCATTTACTTTCAGCAACCACTTTACAAATTTGTGTTACAAATCTACCCAAGTGTGAATTCACTTTATTTGCAATTGTGCAAATTGGGTTCACTGCACAAACTGTGTCTTACCTGAAAAATTTCCATAGATGGTTCAGTATATGGGTTATATGCAGGTTTGAAGCGCAGCTTGGTTATGCCGATCTTTTCAAAGAAACCCTGGAAAATATAGAGTTCCGTGTACAAGTTCTATTAATAAAATAATATTTTTTCTCATCTGTATATGGATCATGGAAATCCACTGGATTGGAACAATTTATTCAACATCCGGTATATTTGCAATCTTGGCTTCTGTTCACCTAGCAGTAAAAAGCTACACGAGACGTCAGTAGTTAGCCTAGGGAGATGGCCTAATAGGCTTTCAGGCCCCAACAACAGAAACTAGAAGACTTACGAATATACTCGCTGATTATTAAGAGTGAAGTTCACAAACCCATCATTCAGTAACCACTACATATTGTACTACCATGTACAAAAAACTTTTTTTTAGGTACATAGTTTCAGGAGAGGTAGTGAATATATTTTGTGAAGGAAAACTTTTGGCGAGATGATTGTGACGATATATAATGTTGGTCGCACATAAGACCTATTTAGAATAAAGCAAAATCATCTGCCATATATAATTACCCTGTCCATGGAATAAAATACCTAGACAAAGATGACTGAGCACCTTTCCTTTCACCTGATGCCTCTGTTCACCTTGCTGTGAATAGGTACAGTACCTGGAAGTAATGCAACTGTTGAGGGGTTGCGTCCTGGGGAAGGTCAGTAGTTGGCCTAGGGGGGTATTCAAAACCCTCACCACAGGCTGAAATGTTCCTAACAATGGGAAATATTTATTCACTGGTGCATTTCTATTAAAACAAATCCAAGCACTTTCAGTACATCCTAAAACAAATAAACCACATGAAATGTGTAAACCACATTTACTTGGAAATATAATGTACAAGCCAACTCAATGTGATATCTGATGAGTGCTGGCCAGACCTGGGCTCAAGCACATTTTTATCTCTCATTTTGTCTCAACCTAAAATGGTGGAATGGTTCTCAACTTAAAATGTTGAGAACTTTAATGGGGAATTTTTTATTTACTCTAGTTTTAGTCTAATTTTGTTTACTCTGTTTGGATGATTACATACACTGTACTTGACAGGGTGCCCCTCAGCACTTGGTCCCCAGGGCGACTCCTGCAGTTTCTGGTGCCACCAGCCAGCCCTGGCAGTACGGGAGTCTTGCACACAAACCTTTAAACCATCACATTAATTCATCTAAGAACTATGAAGATCCTCCTACCACAGACTGAAAGTCTTCCCACAAAAGTAATTACCAAGGTTCAACCCGTTCTCTTGAAAGTGAGGCTCCTAGGTCAGGTGGTGGGTCGAGAACACGATCTGAAGTTTGACACGCATTTCCTTTTGCTTTCGAAAGCTATAAATATTGGCATAAGAACACTAAATAAACATCAGCCTTTAAAAGATATTTGTCAAAAGAGCCTTCACTATGCATATTTGTAAACTACAGCACAGTATACATAATATAACAAATGCATTTAAAACTGCATAAATAAAGAATTAAGATACCTTTATTAATCCCATAAGGTTTTTAATGCTCAGATTATAATCAGCCACCACACCCTCAATCTGGTTGAATTCAGCAAGGTGTGTTGCATCTAATGTTTCATTTCGAAATACTTTGTCTATGGAGAAAAACTTGACTGGTCTGAATCCTTCCTGAAACAAAAACAAAAATATATATATACTAAATAGCATTATATATATATATAATTATAAACCAATGGTTTTAATCCTGCTGGTAATTATTTACCCACTGTAATTTGAAATTTGCCTATAGTATACTGTATTTAGCTTATACTCCTCACCCACAATACCAACATGTGTTGCAATTACCTTCATAGCCCCTACTATGAGTCCATCCCCCTCCTCAAATTCTCCCGAATAACAATATAAACAACCTCAGATTTTGGACCCCTTAGCTGCCCAGGCCCCAGAAAGCAAAGACAGGTTCATGTAACTGAGCAAGCTGCAAGAGTTAAGAATCAAGAACAGAGGTTGGAAATGACAAAAGATTTTAAGATGGAAAGATTGACGTGTTAAGTTCGTGCGAGACAAAGATCATCGAAAATGGTAATGGAGAATGGAATGGAGTGAATATTCTATGAAAACAGTGAAAAAATGTGAAGGCAGAAAGGAAACAACATGCTTGTTAGTGAATTATGAATGGTATGGTACAATGAATGTCTTGCACTGCAGAACGGGGTGATTGTGAGTGAAATTCAAGTTTGAAAGAGTAAAGGTGGCAATTGCTATTGCATATATATCTTTTGATGACAGAAGCAAAGATGAAATAGAGGTTTTTGGTGCAGCCTACAGAATGAGGCTGATATGATACTTAGGAACTCATCTGCACTGAGTTGGTAAACACCACAAATTATATGGCGATGTTCAAGACTACATTCTACATTCAAAACCACAACAACATTCAAAATCCAAAATGTAGCTGTTGTCCATGTATAAGTAACATAACTGGATTAAAGTCCTAAGCAGTTTAATGACTTGTGCAGTAAATATAAATGTCATGTACATACAGTATTACCTGAGCAAGTTTATACAGCATGCGTGCACTAACAGCTGTGGTATGAGTACGCAGAAGATTTTTGTAAGCCTCGTCCCTGCTCCAATCATATTGGTATCCAACGGAGCCATATCCACCGCTTGTGTGCGTTTTCTTCACCTGTGGAAATCTTTGTAGTAAATTCAAGTAATATAAATGTGCAAAAGGGTAACATTTTATTTTATTCACAGCACTTTCCTAATTCTGATTCATGATTAATTACTTTTTAAGTACAGTACTGAGAACTGTGTGATTATTTTATCGACCCATTAACCAAGCCAGCAATTGTCTAAATTTATTGTTTATATTTCCCTTTCTGGTTTAGCAGCTTTTGAATAGCTGCATTTTATCCATCCCTATTTTGCCCCACACAGCCATGTCAGTCCAGCTGGCACCACATTGTGTTGGTTAGGCTGGCACAGGTCAGAGTAGGTTCAGTTCATATCAGTCTATGAGGAGTGACTGGTCTTGTGTTGTGTGGCCTGGTTGTCCCTGGGCCGAGTTGTCCGAGCTACTGTGCTGGTAATGTGGTCTTGGCTGGTTTCTGCAAGTTGCTTTTTCCATGGGGGCATTCCATATTTTATTCCACCCCAGAATTTCTGGTTGCAGCAGGGACATAAAAGTGTGGACTCCTGACAAGGAGAACCACCAGCTCTGGACTTTGAAGAGATATTATCATCATCCTGACAGATACACAAGTCCTTATACAATAATGTTACTAACCTTTTGCAGATATTCTTCAGGAACACCACTTGTCTTTCCTGGCTCGGCCACATAGAAGGTGTCGTGTGCATCGCGTGCTGGATGTTGCTGAGGTTGAAAAAGAGCATCAAAATTCCAGAAAGCACTTTCAACAAAATTGTTGGTGGGCATTTCGGAGAAACCCATTTCTAAGAAGATCTGCCGAAATTCTGATCTTAGCTGCATTAATGGGTGGAGATAGCCGGACCGCTGTTCAATCCTTCCCTGAGGATACAGAAGAACATGAATGATCAAATACTGTTCTTCACTATATATATATATAGTACTGTATTAATATTAATGTAAAATGTCTATATAAAAAATGACAATGGCGTGATATATCACTGAGTAAATCATTTGGATTAAGTCACGCATCTAGGAGTCACTAGAATTTTGATTTAAATACAAGTATTGCTCTAAATGATTTTCTAATTTCTATAATACTGTATATTATTACTGTATAACATTCTTGCCATAAATTTATCTCTAGACATTTTTTTTATCTTGTCAAATGTCTCACACTCACCCATCTTTTCTCCAGCCACTTTTATTAACAGTTCCATCAATATATGCTACAGCAGGCATTTACACTGTTTTTAAGTTAATTATTTCATTTACATGTTCATGCCCTTTAATTCAGTTACATAACGACAACTTGAGTGCTTGCAAGCCCACTATGATACAAGTTCCTTTGTAGTGTTCAAAGTTTTATATGTTGCTAATCTATGTCAATCTTTTTATGGCCCTAACAAATAAATGCAACAGCTCCCTCTACCAATCGAGGCTCCTCATTTATTTACACTAGAGAATAAAACTAAATGACCCCTTGCTGAACTTTAATCCAAGGCCAAACATCTGGTTACCTGACCTATGTTGCTTAACCTTTCAACATCTCTAGTCATAAATGTAAGCATTCTTTGTATGTTTGGTTTAATTGTTGTATGCAACACTATCTTAGATTCCCATGTTTTGTCTTTTTGCCTGCATTTATTGCACCTTGATGCTGTTATTGTGAAGATCAGTATTCATTTGCAGAAAGTGAGTCTCTAAAAATGTCCTCATTCCAGTGTCCCCTAATGTGTGGAGAACGAACTGAAGCCTGATCATTTCTTTAAGGGTGATGTTATGTCCATGTCCTGGGTAACCCCAGCCTTAATATAATGCTATTGTGCTTACCTTGAGTATAAACATATTCTGACTATTTGCATTGCAATCAATTTCATTCTTATTCTCAGATACATTAATCATGACCTACTTTGTATCTAAAATATAAATTATTGCATATGACCCCTAAACAAAAATAATACTGAAACTAAGCTCTGCTTAATAGGAAATGTCATCTAATTTCAAATTACTTACAAGAACTAAGAATTATAAAATATTTCATACTAATTTGAACTACTCCTCTATCACATACCTTTGATTTGAAGTTGAAAGGTTTGAAGGTCTTGTTCTTCCATTGACCACTCTCAATCATTTCTTTAGTTAACTCTGCCTCTTGCTTCACAACTGAGGTAGTGAACTCACTGCCTTTGCTAACTTCAAATACAGTCATGTCACTGTAGACAGAAATCAGTAAAGTACTAGTACCTTAAATTATAACTATCCACTATTAAATATTGTATTAATTAATTTAAAAAGCTTGCAAGGGTATTACTTTAAAAATTAGAAACAAATCAATTATTGCCATAAGTTATTCATGACACCAATGGGAGCAACTTACACTTCTTTTATCAGTTTCCTCTTCTTATAATCAGCTTTGATCTTATCTGGTACACTATTTTCAGCTCCAGAAGCAATCGCTTTTAGATGGGTTTGTACTACATCATCAATGGAGGCCACAGCAGGGATTACTCTCTCTCCTTCTTTTCTTAACCACTGAAAAACATTATTTCTTAATATATATATTACAGACAGAAATTACAAATGAAATAGAAATATTTTTCCATGACAATACATTATTGTATATGAAGAACAAACTACCAGGCAAACCTCACTTTACAAGTGAGGCGCCTTCCCCGAAAAGTATTTGATAAGTTAATATTTGGTAAACAAAATCCCTTTCCCATGGAGAGCCATGCCATGCCATGCCATAGCTCTCCAGGAATGTAATCCTTTGTGCATATCGAGACATGACAATTAAAAATGCCATTTTCCCTTATAATTTTTTTATAATACTTGTGAGAATATTTAGTCTAACTTAGAACATTTCCAAGTACTGTAATCCTTTAAAGTTCTTACCTTATTTTTCATGGCTGCTCCAAGAGCAAAATTTGAATTTGGGAAACTGGCTTTAATATCCCCCAGAGAGCGTCCCTCTGGTGGCAAGGAGTTGAACAACTGTGCCTCATGAGAGCCGTTGGTGGCCAAGCTGGCACCTTCATCAGTGCACTCCCAAGTCTTAAGAACCATTTGTTTTACATCTATAATCTGCAAACAAGACAAATCTTAAATTAGCTTAAATTTTAGTAAAAACAACAAGCTATTACCTTGAGGTGCTTCCGGGGCTTAGCGTCCCCGCGGCCTGGTCGTCGACCAGGCCTGAGTACAACAGGCCTGGTATTGTATTGAGTACAACAAAATGTTAAAACTCGCATGCATGCTAGTGAGATTTCCTAAACCAAATACTTAACCTTATTTAATCAAGTAAACCCTCTTTTGCTATTAAGACAAGATTCACCTAGTACTTTAATCCTTATAGAGTAAAAAAAAAAAAAACGAGTAAAGTATCCGCCCACTTAGGCACCTACTGTACTTTTGCTTCAAAACTGATTAAATACTGTATATGAATACCGGATAATACTTTGAAATATCCTAATATCAACTAAGAGAAATGTATTAATATAAAGATAACAATCAAGCCTATACCGTAGATGCAATATTTACAGATATATCAATAAAAATATGATGATGGCCAAAGTTACGGTGCATGCAATGCGGTCTCTGCTTGTGTTAGTAGTCAACCAGGTAGTTATATTCCCAGCTTTTGATGGTATTTCTCCTTTTTTTTTTACCACATTATACTTGCCTTCCTTCAACATAGGAAGGCAAATACAATGTAAATGGCTATAGGCATTTCCCAGCCCATAGTTCATGGGAAATGCATTCTGGATGCATCTCTGGTTGCAACTAATCCTTCACTGCAACAAATTGTGGTTGGTCCTATATAATTCGTTGAATTAACATTGTACTGAACTGTACTGTGCAGAATGCTAGATGTTGGACCTTCATATTATGCAGACACCAAGGCTTAACATACCTTGCCCTAGCAAACAAGATTCACAACCATTATTCCAGCGAAAGTGGAGCATCACCACCTCCACAGTATTAAAGTCGAGACTCACAGGACTTGTACTGTAGGTAGCATTCATAGAGCAGATGTTCCTCCATCCACTACATACAAAACAGTGCCACACCCCACTGGCCTATATCACACAATTACAATCCCTATGTTAGGTTAGGCAGGGATTCATTATTCAGATAATTAATTTAAAGAATTACATGGCCATAAAGCACAAACTTTTCCCAAAATGGTTTACTCTTCAAACTGAAGCATGTTTTGTAGGAAACATGGCCAGAGTGATGCAGGAGAGCCAAATACCTTAAGCCGGCACCAAAAACACGCCATCCAGCACCTGATTCTTCTGTTCTCCTAGCAGTAAATAGGTACCCAGGAGTTAGGCAAGTATTCCAAGATATATCCTGGGAAAGGTCAACAGTAGTTGGTCGGGAGAGGGGAGGGACCTTGATAAGACTAACACATTTCCTGTATCCGACTATGTGAAACCATAAGGTGAACCAACACCTGGCTGCCAACACCTGGCTGCCAGCACCTGGCTGCCAACACCTGGCTGCCAGCACCTGGCTGCCAGCACCTGGCTGCCAACACCTGGCTGCCAACACCTGGCTGCCAACACCTGGCTGCCAGCACCTGGCTGCCAGCATCTGGCTGCCAACACCTGGCTGCCAACACCTGGCTGCCAACACCAGGCTGCTAGCACCAAGCTGCCAGCACCTGGCTGCCAACACCTGGCTGCCAACACCTGGCTGCCAACATCAACACATGGCTGCCAGCACCCAACACCTGCCTGCCAGCACCTGGCTGCCAACATCAACACATGGCTGCCAACATTAACACCTGGCTGCCAGCACCCAACACCTGGCTGCCAACATCAACACATGGCTACCATCACCCAACACCTGGCTACCATCACCCAACACCTGGCTGCCTGCCAGCACCTGGCTGCCAACATCAACACATGGCTGCCAACATTAACACCTGGCTGCCAGCACCCAACACCTGCCTGCCAACATCAACACATGGCTGCCAACATTAACACCTGGCTGCCAACACCAGGCTGCCAACACCAGGCTGCCAGCACCTGGCTGCCAACACCTGGCTGCCAGCACCAGGCTGCCAGCACCTGGCTGCCAACATTAACACATGGCTGCCAGCACCTGGCTGCCAACATCAACACATGGCTGCCAACATTAACACCTGGCTGCCAACACCAGGCTGCCAACACCAGGCTGCCAGCACCTGGCTGCCAACACCTGGCTGCCAGCACCAGGCTGCCAACACCTGGCTGCCAGCACCAGGCTGCCAACACCAGGCTGCCAACACCTGGCTGCCAGCACCAGGCTGCCAGCACCTGGCTACCAACATCAACACCTGGCTACCAACATCAACACCTGGCTACCAACAGCCAACACCTGGCTACCAACATCAACACCTGGCTACCAACATCAACACCTGGCTACCAACATCAACACCTGGCTACCAACAGCCAGCACCTGGCTACCAACATCAACACCTGGCTGCCACCACCTGGCCGTAATACTCACGTTGCCAAGTGACTCTAATGACTTGATGGCGCCCACCACCTTCTGGTGAGAATGGTTGTGAGCCAGCGCCAGGTCCTGGGACGTGAGGAGGCCATACTCCTGGAGAGCGAGGAGGATGCTCCGCTGGACCTCCATCACGGCTCACTCGTGTTGTCCTCCTCTGCTCATGACAACTGCCGCATCTGAGATATACTCACTCACCCAAACTATCATCAATATTACCAGTATTCTCATTATCTTTTAGGCATCTTCTGTTTAAAATATTTACGAAGGAAATTATCTACAAATAGTTTAATAGCAAACGATTGTAAAAACTATTAAACTAATATTTTTGTCTCAAATGCTTTAATGCTGAGTATACGCAGCAATGCGCTGTTCTATATGAAGGTTACAGTGTGCACCTTGTTCTATATGAGGATTACAGTGTGCACCTTGTTCTATATGAGGGATTACAGCGTGCACCTTGTTCTATATGAGGGATTACAGTGAGCACCTTGTTCTATATGAGGGATTACAGTGTGCACCTTGTTCTATATGAAGGATTACAGTGTGCACCTTGTTCTATATGAAGGGATTACAGCGTGCACCTTGTTCTATGTGAAGGATTACAGTGTGCACCCTGTTCTATGTGAAGGATTACAGTGTGCACCCTGTTCTATATGAAGGATTACAGTGTGCACCTTGTTCTATATGAAGGATTACAGTGTGCACCTTGTTCTATATGAAGGATTACAGTGTGCACCTTGTTCTATATGAAGGATTACAGTGTGCACCTTGTTCTATGTGAAGGATTACAGTGTGCACCCTGTTCTATATGAAGGATTACAGTGTGCACCTTGTTCTATGTGAAGGATTACAGTGTGCACCTTGTTCTATATGAAGGATTACAGTGTGCACCTTGTTCTATATGAAGGATTACAGTGTGCACCCTGTTCTATATGAAGGATTACAGTGTGCACCTTGTTCTATGTGAAGGATTACAGTGTGCACCTTGTTCTATATGAAGGATTACAGTGTGCACCTTGTTCTATATGAAGGATTACAGTGTGCACCTTGTTCTATATGAAGGATTACAGTGTGCACCCTGTTCTATATGAAGGATTACAGTGTGCACCTTGTTCTATATGAAGGATTACAGTGTGCACCTTGTTCTATGTGAAGGATTACAGTGTGCACCTTGTTCTATATGAAGGATTACAGTGTGCACCTTGTTCTATGTGAAGGATTACAGTGTGCACCTTGTTCTATATGAAGGATTACAGCGTGCAGATCACAAACTAGCTACAAGTTTCATCTAATATCCCCCACCTCACAGGATGGTTAATCATACATAGAATCAGGAGAGAAAATGATGTACTATTCGATCATATGTAATCCCGGTGTACAGTCAGGTTCATTCACGACTCGTAAGCGAGAATTCTGGGCTCTAAAACCGGGCGGGACAGAAATAGCTGGACGCATTTCCCATCACCAATTTTGCTACAGTGTAACTCTTAATAATAACTAACATTCATAGAGCAGATATTCTTCCATCCACTACTTACAAAACAGTGCCGCTCCCCACTGGCCTATCTCACACAATCACAATCCGTAGGTTAGGTTAGGCAGGGATTCATTATTCAGATTATTAAAGAATTACATGACCAGAATGCACAATCTTTTCCCAAAATGGTCCACTCTTCAAACTGAAACATGTTTTGTAGGAAACATGGCCAGAGTGATGCTTGAGAGCCAAATACCTTAAGCCGGCACCAATAACACGCCATCCAGCACCTGATTCTTCTGTTCTCCTAGCAGTAAATAGGTACCCGGGAGTTAGGCAAGTATTCCGAGATATATCCTGGGAAAGGTCACCAGTAGTTGGTGGGGAAAGAGGGAGACCTTAATCTAACAGACCAATCTGTTAGATTAAGGACCTGGGGAAATCGCAATGCATGTTAGTGGCTTTGCAAGAATGTAAGAACACCAATGTCAAATAATGTTTTACTCAAACTCAATGTACCTTCTTGTATATAAATAAACAATATATAAATCTGCCAGTGTTCGTGAGTATATGAAGCAGTTACAGAGCTCCTAGTACCTCTTAACTTTTGTCTGAAAGCATTGTAACAGGACAATCACAGATAGTATTGGAGAGTATGTTCTAGCTCAACATTTCACCTATTTTGGCATGTAGGTGAAATGTTGTTATCCACGATATGGTGGTTACCAATTTCTATAACTAGGACGTGGATCACCTGACACTTACATGTCAACGAGGCACCCCAAGGGATGGCCTAAAATTCCAGTTGGGCAGTAGATAGGTGCCTCTGGAATCCTTCCTTTTAAGGGGTGTTGGTGGCTAAGTAGGAACTACGGTTGACTACTGTCTATGTGGTCGGCGGTTCGAGGCTTCGCCAGGAGGCGTGGTGGGGTCCCAGCCTCCGTAAAAGGAAGTCGCTCGTGAGATCTGGCAGCGGAACTGTTCGATCTTCACCTGTCCTTCGGCACTGAGCCCGGTAATGCATGAGGGTCCCGTGGCTCACGCGGCCGGCCCCCACCCACCCATGTCCGCCCCACCCATAGACGCCAGCCCTACCCACGCCCACCCCACTCATACACCCACCCACGTCCGCCCCCTCTCATACGCCCGCCCGCCCCACTTATTCAACCATTCGCCCAAGCTCATCCAACTCATTCACCCACTTATCCACGTCTGCCACACTTACACACCCACCCACACACGTGCTTCTCGTTCACACGCCCACCCACACCCACAACGTCTGCTGCTAACCTCTCCACCTCATTTTTTGCCCATGTAGCCGTATTATCCAGGTGTGGGGGGAGGTCCATGATGGTGTTCTTAGTGCCCCTCTGTACAACAGTGACCTTTAACAGCTCACATACACAAGAGGAGACAGCATAGCCAGGGCTTCCTGCTCCCCCATAACACAGCTGGAAGAGACATGGTCACTCTAGAAGAGACAGAGCGACGGTCTCGCTTCATGCAGGTCGACGTTCAATCCCCGACCGTCCACAAGTGGTTGGGCACCATTCCTTCCCCGCGTCGCATCTCAAATCTTTATCCTGACCTCTTCCAAGTGCAATATAGTCGTAATGGCTTGACGCATTCCCCCCTGATATTTCCCTCCCTCCCTAGAGGAGACATGATACTAGAGAAAGCATTATCACGATACAAGAGACATGATCATACTATACAAGATTCTAAGAGACAGAGCTGTCATGGAGAGACTGGTTTGGGAACAGAATGACGGAGACACAGGTGATAACCGGAATCTGGGGAACGGTGGTGAGTATGAGGGCAGTGGGCAAGTGTGAGGTAGAAGATAATATCATACGTGAGAGTTCGATCCCAGGGCGAGGCAATAATGCTCGAACACGTTTCCTTTCACATGTTCACCAAGCAGTAAAGTAGGCACCCGCGAGTTAGGCAACTGTTGTGGCAAGCATCCCGAGGAAGGTCAGTAGCTGACCTTGCGGGGGGGGGAGGGACCTCGATACAAGCTTTAGTACAGACTTTCTGTTCCCGACAATGGAAATCATGGTCTGAACAGTCACTATACACGAAAATGTACACGAAATTCGCGTGTCAATGTACTCGTCAACCAAAGGGTGAGACGCGGGCCAGGAGCTGGAGCTTGTTGCCCAGGAAAGACAGCTATGTGAGCACAAACACTAGGGTGTTCATGGGGCAGAAGCAGTAGCGGGTACTATTGTACAGGTACTACCCCAGCAGTACCTGTACTATCCGGTAGTGAACAGTGGGAAGCCACACTTCCCGAGGCAGCTGACTCTGAGGCGTCCACACGATGCGTCTACCTCCTCGTCCCCTCTGGACCAGACGCCAGCAACGACGGCCAATCCACGCGAGATATCCTAGGCTGGGATACCTGAGAGTGCCAGGGACCTAACTCTCGCCTCCTGACATTCCTCGATGACCAGTTAGGACGAGGGAGAGAGACCGGCGCAACACTCATTAACGACCCAACCTCTGCTTGTCTTCCATGGCACAGGTTTGCTTACCAGAAGCAAGTACACTGGTGTGTGTAGACTGACTGGCACTTCCAGCAAGTACATTGGTGTGTGTAGACTGGCTGGCACTTCCAGCAAGTACACTGGTGTGTGTAGACTGGCTGGCACTTCCAGCAAATACACTGGTGTGTGTAGACTGGCTGGCACTTCCAGCAAATACATTGTGGTGTGTAAAGTGACACCGGATATCCAGACTTTAATTTACATTCACTTATATATCACAGAGAAAGTATAAATGTGTAGATTCCTTGGAAAATCGAGCGAACGATAAAATTTTCGAGTATCGGGTTTTGCTAACAATTTCCTTCGGTATTTATATATGCAGAGACAAGGAAATAAAATGTACATGTTATCACATAATACCTGTTGGTTGATGGTCGCTCTCACGCACGCACCTTCCCCCTCCTCCTCACACACACATGGGACCAGTCCAAGAGTATGCAGCACCATCGTGGAACCAAGAAAGAACCTAACCAAGAAAGAATTTTTTCAGTGTCAGAGTAGTTAACAGGTGGAATGCACTAGGCAGTGATGTGGTGGAGGCTGACTCCATACACAGTTTCAAATGTAGATATGATAGAGCCCAGTAGGCTCAGGAACCTGTACACCAGTTGATTGACAGTTGAGAGGTGGGACCAAAGAGCCAGAGCTCAACCCCCGCAAGCACAACTAGGTAAGTACACACACACACACATACGGCTATATATTATATTCTTGATTTAACACAACAAACCAACCCATCCTCAGTTTTAGACAGCACTTTCTGTAACCCTGTGGACCCTGGTGACCACAACTCACAAGACTCAGAAGTGACGACGTTTCGGTCCGTCGTGGATCATTATCAAGTGATGTGATACTGGTCCACCACGGACCGAAACGTCGTCGTCTCTCCATCTCCTGATGTGTGTGGTTTGGTCATCAATTTCTCAGCCACATTATTGTGACTGCTCGTCTGTATGTGCACCATCGTACATATATTGACGCAATGGACAATTAGATAGTAGAATTTGGTACTACGTATTCACCTTATAGAGCCTGGAAAAAAATAAAGCTAAGAGTCATTACTTATATATTCCTAGGCTTAGTATAGCATATATATATATATATATATTATATATATATTATATATATATATATATATTATATATATATTATATATATATATTTATATTATATTTTATTAGCAACATAAATACAAAAACCTTTTCAGGTTTGTCCAAATTCAATAATACAAATTCTACTTTCTAAATGTTCACTACGTCAAGTATATATATAATATATATGTACAATGGTTCATATCGTTACGGTGTAACACACACTCAGCATCGCTCCTGTGCCAGGTAAGTCCACTACGGGCTCACCATAGCCCGTGCTACTTGCCCCCTCATGTGCCAGGTAAGTCCACTACGGGCTCACCATAGCCCGTGTTACTTGCCCCGCTCCTGTGCCAGGTAAGTTACGGGCTCACCATAGCCCGTGCTACTTGGAACTTGTTCCGAGTAGCTGAATCTATAACAACAACAACAACCATTTGGTCCCACGGGAGACATCTCCCGTCACACAGGGTGCAGTCGCACCTACACAGATCTCCAGTATCAGCTCTTGATACTGGTAATGGCTCAAAAGGGCTATTCATGCCCGTAATGGCTCACTTACGGTCTATTCATGCCCGTGCCACCTTTTGGGAGGCTTACTCTTCATCAATCAATCAATCACATCGTTACTCTAAGTACAATCTAAACAGGAAGATGGGCTGCAGCCAGCAGAAGAATATAATTTTGGCTTTTAAATAAATTTTAAGTACATACATGCATGTAAAAATTTCTCCGTGCATGGCTCCGTTTGGTGTTTCCCTGTGAGGCAGCGGGTCCCGGGACCTGCTGCCCGTGAACCTAACATATATGGCCAGATTCCAAGGAATAATTGCAATAGTGTTTCCAGATCAGTGGATTAGCTTACACGGTGCAGCGATTTAAAGCAGGCGAAGGTCGTTTACTGCCTCCATGCTTTCTTTGTGGTCACCGAAAGAATGGGATTGGGTCGTACCTCTAACTCTCATCACTGCCACAACCACAACAAATGCACCACAACCACTCACCTCTACACAACTCTTTACAAAAGAACACAGGGAAGGGAAGGGCAAGAGACCTCTCTCTTGCCTTTCTTGTGGTAGGGAAGGGCAGGAGACCTCTTCCATGCCCTCCCTGGAGCAGGGAAGGGCAGGAGATCTCTTCCATGCCCTCCCTAGGGCAGGGAAGGGCAGGAGACCTCTTCCATGCCCTCCCTAGGGCAGGGAAGGGCAGGAGACCTCTTCCATGCCCTCCCTAGGGCAGGGAAGGGCAGGAGATCTCTTCCATGCCCTCCCTAGGGCAGGGAAGGGCAGGAGACCTCTTCCATGCCCTCCCTAGGGCAGGGAAGGGCAGGAGACCTCCCCACCAGCAACACAATACCCTATCGTGACGCGTGGTAATGGGCTCACCCTCCCACACACCCGTTTATGGCACCACAAAATTCACATAAAAATTAATCGCAGAAAACAACGAAAAGTATATCGTAAATACTGTAAACGGAACAAGCAGGGATGATATAACGAAAATGCACAGGCGCACGCAGAGAATAACGAACACCACTATAGAGACGTTCAATACACCTGCCCAGTCCAACCATACGTCGTGGACTTTGTGCTGCTTACCTGGCAATTACATTACCTGGAAGTACGTTGTTAATAATTAGGCTACTTCAAACTGCAGCACTCAAATAGGAATATAATAAGCAAATCTGCTGTTTTTTCGTCCTGCAGCTGCAGTGCTTGTAGGTTCAAGGCCGAGTCAGCAGTGTCAAGGGTCAGCAGTTTTTGTTATCAGTCCGCGGTGGCGTCGGTGGTTCGTGAGAGTTTGGCCCTCATTGCACGACCATTGTAGATTACCACCAGTCTCCATCATCCTGGCAACACCCTGGTAGGCCCATGGCAACACCCTAATGTTGGGCGTCGGCGTCTGGAGAATGGGCTTACGATAGAATGTGTACCAGTGTACATTCATGCATGAGCAAGATGGGGTCGGGCCATCATGAAGTTTGTTTCAAGGCCACCAAGGTCAAGGAGATGCCTGGTAGGCAGGTACGCAACCAAGAAGTTCATCACTCAGATCGTCGAAGACGCCGATGGTAGCGTGTTGAGCGGTGTTGGGCTCCATGTTATGGCTAGTGGCGTCGAGTCCCTATCGGCATTCTTCAGCACAAGGCACTTATTGTCCAAGTGGTGGGATGAGGACCATAGTCGTTCAGACGCTAGGCAACAGTCGTTACCTGTAAGCTGAGGTGACATTCAGATCGTTAGTGACACACACACACACACACACACACACACACACACACACACACACACACACACACACACACACACACACACACACACACACACACACACACACACTCCTTGATCAGAATGAATAAGTCAGAAAACTTGAGGACAGTGACCAGCTGCTCCTCTGAACATTACCAGGAACATAACAGGAGAGGAAAGCGTTATGCTTCGCTTGCTGTGGACGTTTGACCTTTCCCAAGAAAGACATTTTTCCTTGAGAAGCTTGAACTGTCCTCACGCGTGACGGGAAGCTTGAGCTGTGATGAGTATCTCATACTTTCATCCGTGTCTTAATACCGCATGAGTGAATCTTAAGGCCAGGAGTTTGTAAACGATTAGAGGATGCCTCTAATTGGCACTGTGCCTGAGGATGGCTCTAACTGGCACATGATCTGAGCATGGCTCTAACTGGCACGGCAAACGATTAATGGGTAAGACGCGGAAAGGCACTCGAGTACAGTAAGGCGAGTACACACACGGCTGATGGACGGATGTGTCCATCTGTGAACACTGAAGGCAGTCCACTCAAGAGTCCCTGCTTGCGGCCTCTATTGCCGGTATTAGAGCCGGATCTCTAACGTGTTTACTTCTCCAAAAGCCTTCGTGTATACAGACCAGCTAGACCTCACGCCCGAATACCTTGCTGCGAAGAGGCTAGGGCAGGGAGAGGTGGTTAGCGTATAGGAGACAGGAAGAAGTGGGAGCTGCACATCAGACGGGAGACATCTCCTGTCCACGAGGCTAACCATAGCCCGTGCTTCTTGCCCAGCTCCTGTGCCAGGTAAGTTACGGGCTCACCATAGCCCGTGCTACTTGGAACTTGTTCCGAGTAGCTGAATCTATAACAACAACAACGGGAGCTGCACAGAGCCCCGCTCCTGTGCCAGGTAAGTCCATTACGGGCTCACCATAGTCCGTGCTACTTGGAACCTTTTGTTCCCAGTAGCTGAATCTTAAACAAGAACAGACACACACACACACACACACACACACACACACACACACACACACACACACACACGCACACACACACACACACACACACACACACACACACACGCGGTGGACAAAGACAAACTATTCAGCACGGGTGGAACACGAACAAGAGGACACAGGTAGAAACTTAATACCCAAATGAGCAGCAGAGACAATATATATACACAAGCTAGAGTTGGGTGACGTATAAGAGACAGGGCTAAAAAAGACTGTGAAGGGTAAACCCAGCGAGTCTTGAAAGTGGGAAAAGGTTTGCTATGATGCGTGGAACGCGAAAGGGTCTTTGTAGTGGGGTAGAAACTCTTCACTGGGATGATTACTTTGCTTGGTGGGATGGAAGGTGGAACGGAAAGGTGAGAAGAAGGAAGGAGGGGCAGGGAAGAGATAGAAAGGGGTTAAAGGTATAGAGAGGGAGCGAAGAATAGGTATCTAGGGTGAAGGTGGGAGGAACAAGATGAGAGTTAACTACCGAGGTTGTTAACTCACACAGTCACATTGTTCTGATCGTTCAATACCTATTACAAAATTCTTAAGCTTCCTCTGTAATTTTATGGATCATTATTGTTATGCGAGTGACTATGTATGTGGGGATGTCGTTTATATATTTGGCCAATTCGATACATAGTTTTAAATGTACAAATGATAAGAAAAACTAGTGAAAAAGTCACTACATTGAACATGTAGGTTCACCTAGTTGTACAACTAGGTGAGTACAACTAGGTGAGTACACACACACACACACACACACACACACACACACACACACACACACACACACACACACACACACACACACACACAGGGAGCAGGAGGCCAGATACAAGGTATCATCTGGGAGAGGAAATTCTTCAGGAGTAAGAGAAAGAAAAAGACTTGGGGGTTGATATCACGCCAGACCTGTCTCCTGCAGCACATATCAAGAGGATAACATCAGCGGCATATGCCAGGCTGGCCAACATAAGAACGGCATTCAGAAACTTGTGTAAAGAATCATTCAGAACTTTGTATACCACATATGTCAGGCCAATCCTGGAGTATGCAGCTCCAGCATGGAGTCCATATCTAGTCAAGGATAAGACTAAACTAGAAAAAGTTCAAAGGTTTGCCACCAGACTAGTACCCGAGCTGAGAGGTATGAGCTACGAGGAGAGACTACTGGAATTAAACCTCACTTCGCTGGAAGACAGAAGAGTTAGGGGGCCATGATCACTACATTCAAGATTCTGAAAGGAATTGATAGGGTAGATAAAGACAGGCTATTTAACACAAGGGGCACACGCACAAGGGGACACAGGTGGAAACTGAGTGCCCAAATGAGCCACAGAGATATTAGAAAGAACTTTTTTAGTGTCAGAGTGGTTGACAAATGGAATGCATTAGGCAGTGATGTGGTGGAGGCTGACTCCATACACAGTTTCAAATGTAGATATGATAGAGCCCAGTAGGTTCAGGAACCTGTACACCAGTTGACAGGCTGGACCAAAGAGCCAGAGCTCAACCCCCGCAAGCACCAGGTGAGCACACACACACATCACGCACAAGCGTTTTGTTTTCGTGTGAAGGGAGGTAAGTCATGCATTCATTTGACGGTGTGTTAGGCTGTCGTCGCAAGCCACGATATTCACCACCTCTCCATGTTAAGGCTCCCGTCAAGCCGTCTCCAATCTCCACGATACAAGCAAAAACTCACCAGTAGCAAAGGATGTATATAATACTTAAACAAAATTTGAAGTTACATCCATTTCCTTTCCTATTTGACTGTTGGCACTAATTTTAAGTATTAAGAAATCTCAAATAGATTTCATGTTTATATTTTGTTTAAATTGAGAGAATGTAAACTTATCACCAATAATATTGTCAGATGTGATCTTACTTACCTTTGCCTCTTACCTCTAGGCTGTCCTGCCTGTCTGTTTCTTTAATTACTAAAGTTTTTCTTCGCTGTTAGGCTTCTTGCAATTTTATGATATTTTTACTTTTCTATTTATCTTTTTCTTATTTATCCCCTTTTTTCTATCTTCTTCCTTTTTCCCGTGCCTTACTTCTAACCTTTCCTTTACCCGATTCTCTTTTTTACCTTTTATCTAATTATTTTTTTCATGTTATTCCTACCTGTCATTCATCCCTCATTTCATCTTTCACTCTCTTCCCCTCATATTGTTTAGCTCTTCCACTCTCTTTCCATTTGATAATGGTCTTTACATCTCTTAGTCACCTCGGCAAATACTTCGTCTGGCCCTGGGGATTTGTTAAGCTTTAATTGTTCTAATTGTTTAATAGCTTCCTCCTTAGTATTACTAAATCTGTCCTCTTCACCGCCTACATGGATGGGTCTGTTTAGCGTCAAGCATAACACCGGGTTCTTCTCTAGTAAATATAGACATATACAAATATTCTCTAGTATAAAATATAGATATTCTTGTTCAAAATATCACCCATTCTCTGTCACTATCAATTACCTGACTTGTCTCAGTTTTAATATACATTTTTGTAAAACTTTTCGGCATTTGTCTTTTACTTGCTATACGTACCTCTTTGTTTCTTTTGGATTCTCTTGTTTTCTTTTAACTTCTTGCTACTTTGACAAATTGTTGTTCTACGTAGAATTCCCCCATTTAATTCGGTTGTATATAGTCTTCTTTTTCGATTTGGTTCTTTAGGCTCCTGCATATGCATTTTGGATCATTGTTATTTGACTGTCTATGTCTATCAAGAGAATGTCTCTCGGTCCAACGTTTGAAGACCAGATGCTAGGGCTAACGTCACCCAACTTTGCAGTGTGACTGGTGGGGTTGAGGGGGCTGTCATAAGCTGGTAGGGATAGAACCAACTGCCTGATTTACGGGGGTTCGGCTCCAGTGACGATCTTCATGAAGTCTGCATAAAAACTGTGGCAGCGAAACCCATAGTTTCATTGTCTGATCATAATATGCTGAATTTAGATATTGACATGCAAAATACAAGTTGTGATGAGAGACTCAACCACCTTCTAGTCGAGGTGTATGGTATACAGTACTGCATTTCTGGACGAAAATGTTTTTAAATCATTTATAATTTGAATACGTTGTATTTCATGATTGAGAAGATAATTGAGTGAACATATTGAACTCCATGAATTAGTTTAAATGTGTGAACACCATGAACAAATCTACAACCATTAGGATGGATAAGCGCTGTAGAAGCCAACAGTAATATACTGGGTCGGATCCTCGCTTCTCTAAGAAAACAGGTTGCTTTCCGGGCTGAACAGGGTTGACCTTAATTTTGCCACCAGAATCATTGAACTATAAGTTGTATCTAGATCTACTGGCGAGAAGTTATGAACCTCCAGTTGTGCTGACGGTGTCCACAGAAATCATCGCGGTCACACATCATTATTTCTACATGTTTTTGAAACTTCCTCGGATAAACCATCCGCAACATCATCTCATCATCAACGTCTCGATTCCAACGTTAATATTCTTTAAATTTTGAAAAGAAGTTGTGCGGGTACTGGAGACTTGGCGCTCTTGGCGGGGGTGAAGACAGGCGTGTTGGGGCAGGCGCCACACCTCGGGAGGCGCTACACACAACGCTCGCTAGATATGTGATCATTTGGCTCTCTAGGTAGTTAATATCAGTCACGCCCTTGGCTTCCCAGGGCCCTTGGCCATAATATTTATGGCCTTGAACCTCCTGCGGGGAGCCACAGTCATAAGTCTTCCACTCTTCACAACTAAGACCCCCATACCCATCCTGTGGGCGGTGGTGGACAGATAATTTTGCGATAACATTAAGTAAGTACAATATGATAAATCCTTACTCGTATGTTTTAAGAATTTTTGTAATATGGAGTAAAAAACAGCTTTGTGCCCAACCTGTCCTCTTAAAAAGAACGTCGCTTTTGGCCGTTTGCCCGTATGGCCGAATTTCGACGTAATTTGAAAAATGAAAAAATATGAAAATAAATTTAGGATTTTTTTTACAATAACAGTAAGTTAAGGGTCCTCTGATAGGTTAGGGGGCAGGAAATTCTCATAAAGTTTCAAAATGTTATGAAAAACGTTAATTTAAAGTGTCCTCTCATAACCTCTGCGCGTACGCCGGACGACTCAAATAGAAAACGGAACAGAACGTCACTTTTGTGAGTCGATTTCATTTCAAATTACGTCGAAATTTGGCCATATCGCGCATACGAGCCAAAAGTGACGTTCTTTTTAAGAGGACGGGTTGTTGTGCCAGAATTGATTTAAACCTTGAATCTGATCTTCCCCTCAAACTTGACTTAACCTCCCTAGCTCAAATGTTTAGTCCAGTTGTTGGTCCCCAAACATAACAGTGGACAAGAGCTTATGGCCTCTAGTAAATCTTCATCAAGTTCTTTACCTGTTGAGCTCATGAACGATAATTTCAGCTATAGGATCTAACCGATTACTAGGCTACGTGGTGACTTAAGGTGAGGTGATCGTAAGTGTTCGAGGGTGACACGTCGGAATAAGATAATATAGAGTCATCGTAGGTAACACTAGACGTGTCTACCATAGACAGAAATGTTAATGCCAGACAGAGAAAGACACATGAGCCAGTTAGCGCGCGAAGCAACAGTTGTCTAAGAAAGGAAACTATGGACGTAGGAGTCAGTGGCGCCCATAACACGATAAGAAAGGAAACTGGACGTAGGAGTCAGTGGCGCCCATAACACGATAGTCTGCCATCTAGTGACAGGATTAGTTATCACCAGAGACTCGTCTTAACATTGTAAGCTTGGCATATAGAGAAGGGGGCGTGGAGGTAGCAGCAGCAGCGTCACGACCTGTGAGCCCGGAAGGCCTCACCTCTGCTAGATCCCATGACCTCCTGCCCCGCTGCCAGCTTGGACTTGTCCGAGGCACTTGATGAAGTACCTCACGACAGATTATCCTGCTAAATACAGCATATGAATCAATGACAAAAAAAATTATAATGGTTAAATAAATGGCTAAATCCTGGAAAGGATAAGTCTTGCTTAAAAGCTACATCACTATAACGCCTCAAATCACATCATCTCAATTGAGAACGATGTGAAATAACTGNAGAAGACTTAAAATTGAAGGATTTGCTGATGAGTTCCATAGCATTTTCAATAAAGTTGGTGAGAATTTTGAAGGCTAGGATATTGTTGACTGATTAGAAAAGGTACTAATGACCCAGGATATGGTATACTGAGTTAAGATGAAAATCTCCAGTCCATTACCAATGAGGTGGAAGAGGAATAAGCAATATTATAGCCAATTCAGTGACCTGACATGAGTTGAAAAAATTATTAATTTATCCAACAGTGATAGTCAAGAAATAGGATATCTGTATCTACTTCAAGTGGAGCAAAATGCTGATAAGATACCAATGAAAAAATGAATAAAACAAACATTTCCTGTTATTTAATAGGATCAGAAAATTATAGACTTTGAACCAACAAAGCTTAAGTTGCTGGCAGTTTAAGCTGACCTTACCAAGAATATGGAGAGCAATTTTAGGGTTAGGTTAGGTAAATGTTCAGAACTGAAGCCCTTCAATCATCAGATCACTCCAACAAGATATGCAGAAATTTATCATTCTATTTTATTAATTTTGTTGATCCTCCCCAACAAAATGTAAGTTTATGTTTATTGTATGAGGAAATACAAATTAAGTTAGTTATCTTGAGATGATTTCGGGGCTTAGCGTCCCCGCAGCCCGGTCCTCGACCAGGCCTCCTTTTTGTTACACATCCCCAGGAAGCAGCCCGTAGCAGCTGTCTAACTCCCAGGTACCTATTTACTGCTAGGTAACAGGGGCATCAGGGTGAAAGAAACATTGTGCCCATTTGCCTCCGCCTCCACCGGGGATCGAACCCGGAACCTCAGGACTACGAACCCGAACCGCTGTCCACCCAGCTGTCAGGCCCCTGCCAGCTGGGTAGAAAGTAGTTATGGTAAAATATATACAAAATTTCTTGATGACATGTCATAAAAAATTAAGTTAATCTAAATCTTCACCTGATTTAGATCGGTTTTATCCCATATGATCCAAATTAGCTATACAGAAACCTCTTGTTAGTTATTCATTGCAATCTTCAAAGCACGAAGGATACTGAATATAGACGACGTATTGTTGAACATTAAAACGAGAAAGGATCACGGAAAATTATTTTTTCTTAAACGTTCAATAACAATCAGACATATCAGGAGGAAGATAACAGTGAAAGAACAGGTGATGAAACTGAGAATAGTGAAGGATGATTACAGTACAAGTACAGTACAGTATAGAGTACAAGTACAGTATAGAGTACAAGTACAGTACAATATAGAGTACAAGTACAGTATAGAGTACAAGTACAGTATAGAGTACAAGTACAGTATAGAGTACAAGTACAGTATAGAGTACAAGTACAGTACAGTACTGTACAAGTACTATATTGTACTGTACAAGTACAGTACAATATAGAGTACAAGTACAGTACAGTATAGAGTACAAGTACAGTACAGTACGAGCACAGTACAGTCATAGTGAAGGTGAGTACAATTATAATGTTTTGCCCGAAATACTGTGCATAATTAATGACCTTATATAATATACAATTATTGTACCTACTAAATAGCCACCGTAACATGTTCCTTTTTCAAGTCTTATAAATCAAAGTCTTATTACAATTATGAGTCTAATGAGGACCATGTGGCAGCGTGACGTCATCACAACACCTGCGAGGCGCAGCTGTCTCCTGGCTGGCTGGAGGCGTCCCAACACCTGACTTGAGGCAGGTGTTTAGCAGACTTTTCCCAGTGCTTGGAGGAGTTCCTTGTGGTACACCAGGACCCGTAGAGGTGAGTGAGTCAGGTGTACTGGGGTCAGGTCCAGGTCCGGGGGTCTCGTCCAGGTCCAGGTCCACGTCCAGGTCTTAATACAAGGCTCGTGGGCTAATTGTCATTGTCTATAATAATAATAATAATAATTTATTTATTTACAATAAGGTACAATAGGTATGTTTGATTGCATTAGATTGGTATTTTTACATTGTTGCAAAGTCACTAACATGCTTAAAGTTGTGGGCAATTTACAGTGTATGTTGTTTTGTTAGGCAGTACCTTACAAGGTAAGACTGTATTAGGCTAAGTAAAGTTGTTTTGCTGCTGCTTTAACTTTGTGTACACTGAAAATATGGTCCAATGCCTTTCATCGTTGTCGCCAAATTATTGCCAAAGTAGAACTACTCCTGAAACCCTCTCCAGGTATGTTCCAGGTATGTTTGGGGCTTTAATTGACATGCAACTCTCAGTACCTTCGAATATACCTCTGTATAATGTTCTTATTTATGCATATTTTATGAATAAAATATAGGCAAGGCTGTGTTAAGATTAAACAGGTTTTAAAATAAGTTGGTGAACTAATTTTACACGAGACATCTCGCTAGCGACGTTTAAAACCTGCTTTTTCCAACCCAACTCGTCTGCTCGGCTCAACTCAAGGTCACTTCGTACCCATGATGGCTATGCAACCGGTTTTAAAAACTTGCCTTGCTATGCCTAACCTAACGATAAAGTTAATTTTGACACAAACTAAGCTTTTGTTTTTGCTCGACTGCTCTATTCTCTCATAAAGCTGTATACACATATATTGTAGCATATTGTTAGCTCGGGTTGGGTAAGGTTAGTTAGGTTGTAAAATTTATTGGCGATTCATTTTGGGTATGAAGTGACTTGTGTTCCCCTCATGTTCTCTTGAAAAAGCTTTCTGACAGCTGCATTTCCAGGTTTCCCTGTTGTTATTACATCACCTTTTATTACAGTGGTTTTATATCCAAAATCTTTGAGTTGCCATTAAAACTAGAATTGTTTTGCAATAATTTACAACATTTACAGATTTTGCAGACATTCCATTCCATCAGAATATGTCAAACACATGTTGTTAAGGGCAGTGCTGGGACTAGACTCTGTGTCCAGTCAACCTAGAATCGAACAAGAGTTTGTATCCATGGGGAAAATGAAATAGTAGTCTACTCTTGACTAATTTGACCACCACCAATTTCTTACATTGCTGCACCATATATAATGTACCCTTCTGGCTGTTTATGATATTAATTCACTGATTTGCACATTATCTTTTCTTAAAACTAGCCAGGAGCTTTTATGTCAATAATCACTTATTCGTCTGGCAGCAATGTAGGCTCATCTGCCTCCTGACTCGATGTATTCGCTTTATCTGTTTGCAATATTATCATGTTTCACTATCCAAGACCATCATAGGTCATAACAGCCTGCTAATAGGAATCTGAAGTCATTTGCTCCTCTAGCCACCGGTGGGAAGGAGGGGGAATTATAATGACTTAATTTTCTTTATTTTCTATTTAAAAATTTGGTCCAAGGAAAGCAAACAAGGCTGCATTTGTTCCAAAGCATTTAATATTATGATAAATGCAGGACTGTACATCCATTAAGCATAATTGAAAATGGTAATTATGGAAGATGCTCTTACACTCCTAATACAAAATTAAAAATCACGAGTAAAACAATATCGTCATAAGTGTTCCAATTTGATAAAATACAGTACATGATATATAAAAATTAACTTTAGGAAGGGAAGATAGATAGATAGGGGTAATATAGGAGAGGGGATAAGACCCTGGGCACAGCTCACCTGATTTCTAATAAAGAGGATGCTGTTTTCTTATCTATCATTCACCATTTTCAGTACTGTATTATAGTGATTAATGAGTCTAGAATAAGATATAGAAATACAGGGTACATTAAAAAGGTAGAAATACTTTACATGTAAGATACAAGTTTGAGGGTATGAAGAGAGCATAATTAGAGATATTTGGTACTAAATCAATGGGTGACATTTTATTCATTTACATTACAAATTGATGGCACCATTTACAGTGTCTAGGTGGCTGCTTTTAAGAGTAAATGACTTGATTGAATATTACATGATCTAGAAATGCTTTTCTAGAAGCATGGATTGGATAGAGGTTGCATATAAATAACAGTATTTTGGGAAAATAATATAAGAAATGCTGTGTCTTCTTTACTTTGAATGATAGAATTGACCTGCTTGTCTGATTTGATGCTTTTTGAAGAGCTAAGAAGTATAGTTAATAATGATGGCAGCAATAAAAGTTGGTGATGCATAGGCATTGGTGAATCTTTTTTTTTTTTTTTTTTGAGATATATACAAGAGTTGTTACATTCTTGTACAGCCACTAGTACGCGTAGCGTTTCGGGCAGGTCCCTGGAATACGATCCCTTGCCGCGAAGAATGGTTTTTTCTTCCAAGTACACATTTTACTGTTGCGTTAAACAGAGGCTACAGTTAAGGAATTGCGCCCAGTAAATCCTCCCCGGCCAGGATACGAACCCATGACATAGCGCTCGCGGAACGCCAGGCGAGTGTCTTACCACTACACCACGGAGACTGCCAAACACACAATCATGAAGACACTTCATCTTGTCGGCTCTTATTGAGGCACTTTTCCGTGTTGAACAATTGAATTTTTGTATTGCAAACAGTGTTGTGTGTTGACTTCAGAATTGGTCTATATAGTAAGACATGAGGCTAAAATGGGGATTTTATTGCCATATGTATGATCAGATGTTCATAAGTCAGAAGGGAGGCTGTATAATTAGAAATTGTAAGAGACAAAGGATTTAGCTTCGTGACCCCGTGGTTTTTCCTTTTCACTTGGATTTCTCTAACAATGGCTGTCTGTATTTTACCTGCCAGGTGTTTGTTCTCTTACACAATTCAGACTATTCTATTTCTACTCTAACCAGTTTATTTACATTTTTTATACTGTACAGTACTAGGCTTCTGTAAGGCATGGTATTAGAAGGTTTCTGATACTCTTAGGAAGTGCAGTGTATGTGTTTTATTATAAGCTGGAGAATAGGCTTAATTTAATTAAGTTATAAAGTTACTCTCTTTTATTGTAGCAATCTACTGTGTTGTTTTGACAGATGACCCCTAGTTTGATGTTGCCAAAATTACCAATGACTCCATTTCGTGTGATGGCACTGGTAGCAGGTGTGGCTGCCATTTGCCTCGTCTTCTCTGCTTTGACCACGTCTGGACGACAGCAGAAATTAGGAAAAGTATTTGAAGAGCTATCAAAGACATACAAGGTTGGATATTATTCATACAAACAATATTATTATTCATTACCCAGTTTCTCACTTCCATGCAGTGGGGAGGTATTAACCCTGAGAGAAAAGGGGTGATAATTTATTAGAATGTTATAGATGGCATATAATTATACACTGGCAGTCTTGATCTTTCCCTTCCACAGCTTAATTGAAATCATATGGAACTTGGTGTTTCATGAACACAATTCGTTAATCACTTTAGTACTTTTGATAGTAATCACTTAGTTTTACTTAGTTATTACTTTTTAGTAACCACTTAGGTAATTACTTTACATGCAGGTTGCCAGTAACTTATGGGTGCTCAGTGAAACACAATCCACCAAATGATTTACAACTATGTCCTACAATTACTGCTGGGTGAACAGGGGCAAGCAGTTAAGGAGATATGCCCCATTGACCCTCCCTCTCTGGGATTCAAACTCAGAGCTGCCATTGTGTCTTGGATTTTTTCTAATCATGTTGCTGGTCACTGAGGCTATGGACATGCTATTCTTGACAGATGCTGCATTCTTTATATTAATACCCAACACCAACCAACCCTCAACACAATGCCCACCAACCCTCAGCCAATGCCTGCCAGAGAGTAAGTTTCAGAGAATTTCTTCCTTCAAATTAAAATTAATTTGGGATGAGATACAGTGATGGTGATGAAAATCAAAATAATTTTGTGAGTGGGAGGGGGGGGGGAGCCAGCACCACAATGCACAGCTGTGCATTATCATAAAAACAACTTCAAATTAAATTCAAACAGATCATGCTGCACTGACACTTGTGCCTTCAATATCTTCATTTGTTATCGACATAAGCATTGGAACTTGGGTATACTAAGCATTGGAACTTGGGTATAACAAAAGCCTGGCACTCTTGTAGAGTTTTTTAAATGCAAGGGTTTACAGTAGTGATGTATTTTTGGACAAAATTAATATTTCATATTTTAAAATTTCACAATCAAAATTGACTATTCAGAATGCACTTTAATAGCTTTGCAGGAATGTACCACTTAATCAACAATTTGTAATCAAATAACCCATTTGTATCATCATGTAAGAAAAAATACAAATAAAAAGCATGTCATGGTGATGACAGGGTATAGACACGTACACCCTCTTATCAACAGTATTGGACTCTTGTGTGAGTAGGAAGCAGCTCAGTGAATTGGTAAGGTTTATATAGTTCATTTAAAAGCTATATTTATGGTAAGAAATTAGGTTATACTTTGGAAATGTTAATTTGCATTGGCAACTCAAATTATGGAAGTAATTTCTCAAGTACTTCACTATTATTATAGTGAAGTACCTGAGATGGGGTTCCAGGGACATGACTCAAGTTGTCATGCAAGTGAACACTAACACTGTATTAGTTTTAGAGTTTGATGAAGGTTTAAAAATGCAAATTTTTCAGGCTGGTATTTAGGATTTAAGACATTTGTAGCAAAAAACTGTTTTGGAAGTTAAATATGAAGTACAGGACTTTGATAATTTATGTTTAGAGCAGAGCAGGGTTTTCAACTGGGATTCTGTTTAACCCAAAGGTAACTATGGATTCTGCAAAAGATAGTGATAAATAGGCTAATTCTAATGTATTTTTGAGTCATTTTTGTTTTTAATTATTCTCATTTAACCAGTATCAATACAAAAGACAAATCATCTCCTGTCAGTTGACAATGAATTCGGTGTTTTTAGATAAAGTTCAACCCGATTGATTTCAAGGATACAAATGTTGAGCAACACTGGTATAGAGATTAACTGAGGTTGGGTGGAGGGAGGAGGGGGTTGGGGCGATCTATAATGGATACATAGAAGAAAGTGAAATGGAGTAAATGCTGTCTTGCCTATATGTAGATGCAGTAGTAGACCTGTGCTTATGGTGTCCTTGTATGTTTATTATCAATGTTTGTGAACATTTTGAATAGTTTTGCCCCACATTGCCTTTTGAAGACCCATCCCAGCTATTTACCACTGGGTGTCTAAGGACGTACTGTACAGTACTACAGTACTTCACTTCTTTTTTATACATTGCCTTTTCACTGTGTTCATGGAATGGTGTAAGGAAGGGTGTACTGTGCTCTACTGACTTATTGGTGGGAGATGTTATAGATGATATTGCTTGCTGCTTTAGAAGTAAAAGTACAAGCTGCTATTTGTATGTCAAAATCTAACGGGTACATCATCAGCAAATATTGAACCATATTGTTTTCATCAAATTATCACTTGAAAAAATTTACTTGTTTTTTGCAATTTTTCATACCAATTACAGCGTGATATTAGTGGGAAGACGATGGCTGAACCTAGTTTCTGGCGCAACTTTGATTTCCAATCTGAGCAGATTCCATCCCAAGTTACTGATGCTGCTCCAAGGGTGAAGGTCACCAACAGTACAATAAATATAATGGTAATTTATATTTACAGTTAAGTCTATAGACCTATCCAAGGGAATATTACTAGTTTGCAAATATTTTGTCAAATGTAATATGCTTCAGTACTGTTTAATTAGTAAACTTTTGACACTGTCAACCACCAAAACCTTCTTAAAATACATCATTATGGAGTCGGAGTCACTCACTCCAATATCTTCAGTCTTACCTTACTGACAGACTCCAGTATATTTCTGTGAATAATTTAATTTCTCCCACCCTATCCATCAACATTGGTGTTCCTCAGGGCAGTATACTTGGCCCTCTCTTCTTTCTTATTTACATTAATGACTTGTTTGAAACAATTAATTAATCACATCACACTAAACTTGTCCATCCCTTGTTCCTCCTCCCTTCCACTTGCCCAGCAGTCTGTGGTGAGGTTTTACTACCTTTTAAGAATACAGCACCTAAATTAGGTTTTAAATTAAAATTACACACAAGTCCCATAGGCCTATCCATACTTGAGTCATCCTATTTCTAAAGGAAATGGAGAAAATAAGTACAGTAATAGGCAAACTCACTACTAAGTATATTTTACTAGTTACTGATGCTTCACCTGCAACTGTCTTAGTATTTTAATTGATACTTTTTTATTTATATACAGTACTGTATTCAAGAGTTCTTACATTCTTGTAAAGCCACTAGCACGTAAAGCATTTCAGGCAGGTCCTTAATCCTATTTTTTTCCCTGGAATGTAACCTTATTCTTAACCCCATTCTTTCATTTATAAATCAAAGTATCTGCCATTCTTTATTTTGGTCATTCCTCTGACATTGTACGCATAAAATGTTTTAATGTTGGCATTTGTTGTATATTTCCAAACCATCTTATTCATTTTTATTTTTCAGGGACTGCCTTGCGCAATATTCACTTTTTACATCTTTGTTCCTTACTGCTTTCTTTGTCAGATAACATTTATGCTGGTTTGTTTTGACTTGCCTGTGAATTTTTTATTGAATTTAATATTGTCATTTCCAGGGATCGAATACCTTCTACCGTGAGGCTCTACCTCCAGAAGGTGTGAGCAGTAGTGGTGAGGTGGTTGTGCTCCTACATGGTGCTGCATTTCAGTCCAAAACCTGGCTTGACCTTAACACCATCAACCTCTTAGCAGCTATGGGGCATCATGTTATTGCTATTGACTTACCAGTGAGGGAGACTCATTAGACTTTGTGCAAATTTACTGTATTAATCAGAGTTCAGTTATATTTAACACCTGTCTTCTGAATATAAGGAGTAATAAACAAAATAGATGTGGAATTTTTTAAAAG
>WNGS01135237.1:15799496-15838835 GCA_020271785.1 Procambarus virginalis
TTTTCATGAACAATAGTCAATTCTTAAAACTTAAGTAATCTTGCGGATGAAGGTGCAGGAATCCTTTTTAAAACAATAACTTTATTGAACACAGCCAGTGTTTGCCTGATTCAACAATGTGGTGTAATTAAATAATTAAAAAAAAACTGTTTTAGTTATACTGCGCGAGCCTCTTGTTGAAGTGTGTCTTGACTGGTGTGTAATATTAAGTGTGGAGGGTGGAGAGGTTTGAGCCAGGCAGGGTAGGACTGGAGGCCCTCGCGGCCTGATATCTTCAAAACAAAGACCAGCAGCTGGCGGGAGCGTGACCAACGTGTGTGTGTGGCCACCACACAACTGGGACCCAAGAGACGGAGCCCAACCCTATGTTGCCGTATCATGATGCATGAATGCATTTTCCTTGATGTTAACGCAATGTCTGATGACTGTCTTGACAAAGACATTACATTTGTTTATTGTTTAACCATTACCACCCCACGGGATGAGTATGGGGTGCATAATAAATGAACTACATCATTCATATTGTAAGAAATTTGAATTGTTGTCAAGGAAAATTGAGTTATCCGTTTCTTTAATAAATACACCATATTTAAGAGACGTCCTAACCCCGCAAATAGACCTATTGGAAAAGTAATAAAGCGACCTAAGTAAAAGTATTTTATTGTGCGCTGTGCAGTACTCAGGGAGTGGACGTGTCCCCCCGCCCCTCCAGGACGGGTGACGTCCCCTCCTCCCCCCCCCCCTTTACCCAAACCCCTGATCTGCGTCCTAACATACTTCTCTGCCCCTCCCCCACACACCCCACCACCTGGCCCACAGCCACACCTGATCACGTGCTGACCGGTGTATCGGCCTCACACCCGCCTGTATACCTGGCCTACACCTGCCTGTCTGTCCCTGGCACGTCACTCCTTGCTCAGAATAATGGCGACAGATGTGGGATTGCTTGCGGATTGGGTCCTGGTGTATGATAAAGATTAGAATATACAGTTCGTGGACACATGAGTGTTCATACCAGGGGCCTGCGCTGCGCGGCAGTCTTATCTTGATCTTCACAGTTATTTGTTTCTGCGACAAGGACGACGCAGGCCAACACGGCGCCGACGCGTGTCTGGCGTCTGTGTGTGTAGGGATAGTGACGTCACTGTTGACTCTGGTGTAGTCTGTTATCCTCGAGTAGACGCGCCATCATTTCCATGAAACAGGTCAGCCATACTATGTGACATCACCTGTACTCGGAAGGATATCGGTAATTAAGCGTCGCTTTAACTTAATGATCCAGTCTGGTGCTGTTGTTTCTACACGGAGCGTCCTCAGAGCAAATCCATTACCATGAGAAGCCACACACACCCCCTCAGAACCAGTATCATCTATTGATACTGGTAATGGCTCGAAAGGGCCACCACTTACGGGCTATTCATGCCCGTGCCATCTTTTGGGTGGCTTAATCTTCATCAATCAATCAATCAGTTAGGAGGGCTGCCACTTACGGGCTAATCATGCCCGTGCCACCTCCTGGTTGGTGACGTGTGATGTCTAAACAGTTGCCAGTGTTAGGGTAGGGACTTAGTTTGGTGAATATCATATTTTGTTCTCAATAAACCCATGTTTAACTTTCCATCTGTGTCAGTTAATGGAACCTTTCAAATTCCTCTGAGTATTAGTTTTGTTAACCGTCCGTAATTAATGACAATTAGAAAAGACCCTCAAAGTTAAGCAATGCTTCTTGCCTCATTGCTTGATATAGCTAAGTGACAGGCAAGATGGGGGCAGTGGTCTAATTAATAAGTTCTCTGTGTAGCATTTCCTTGGAAAGTTACCATTGGTTCCGGTTGTAATTAATCATCCGTGGTGCACCATATTTCAGTTCCTATTACATTGCATCTAAATTACCAATATTTCAATAACTAGTATCACCAAGTTTTACCTCAATAAAGTGTTACCAAGTGCAACCAGTAGGAAATGTTACTCAGTATTAATCATTATAAACAAATCCACAAGGGCCGTGACGAGGATTCGAACCTGCGTCCGAGAGCATCCCAGACGCTGCCTTAATCGACTGAGCTACGACATGGTCAAACTTAGGGTAATATTACCTAGTGTTACAGAGGTAGCTGGTATGTGTCGTGTGTGGGTGGAGGGAGCTGGTATGTGTCGTGTGTGGGTGGAGGGGGCTGGTATGTGTGTCAAGAGAAGAGATAAGCTCACTTCCATGAGTGTCTCAGATAATAATATAAGGCATATGGCGTCACTCTACAGTAATGGCTTGTAACGTTGGCCACTACCTCATGAACGACACATTGTGAAATGACGTTGTTACACCATCCTACGAGATGGGGATTTCTTAGCATTTCATAGTTTCACGTAGATTGATAAGGATTAAGCCACCCAAGAGGTGGCACGGGCATGAATAGCCCGTAAAGTTCCACATACACAATAACCCCCTTATATAGTGTAGGCTACCTGCATCAATGACCAGGCGCCTAAATATGGTAATTAAAAAACTCAATGTAAAATGCCTATTGTAAATCTTGGTCTTTTTCCTGCTGGAATTTCCTTTTTTTCCTTATGTAGTGGAATGATGTAGGATGTAGTGGAATTATGAAGGAATGTTGTTGTGTGTGGTGTTAAACCCTCTATCAGTGGGTTAGAAGAGTTGACTTCCGCTCAGGCAACCCATTGTAATAAATATTTCCGGCAACAGTGCTGATTTGTCCCTCACTTCCTGGCGTATCTAGTAGATATCTTCATCACGGGGTAGATATCTTCATCACTTCATACGTTCGTTTTTATTGCATTCTTCAAGTTCAAGTATGTTTATTGAGATAAATAAACTGCATGTTGACCAGACCACACACTAGAAGTTGAAGGGACGACGACGTTTCGGTCCGTCCTGGACCATTCTCAAGTCGATTGTGAATGCGACTTGAGAATGGTCCTGGACGGACCGAAACGTCGTCGTCCCTTCAACTTCTAGTGTGTGGTCTGGTCAACATACTTCAGCCACGTTATTGTGACTCATCACCTGCAATAAACTGCATATTAAAATGATTGAATATCTTAGGCTGTTTCTTCCCTCGTCCATTTCAGGTCCCTCAAGGGGCTCACAAATCCATACAGTAAACAAATAATAATAATTTACATTTCACATTAGAATAGTCATTACATAGTACTTTTTACAAACTACATTACTAGACTTTACACTCTTGGGTCAGTGTTTGTACCGCCTAAGAATTCTCTCTATCATTCCATTATCACACATTCAAACAAGTTGATGTGATACACTACAAATTTCTTAATTTCGTTAGTTGCCAAGCAATTTACATTAATACATAGTGACCTAAGGCGTGAGCGTGCGACATACTACATAATTTACATCAGCCAACTCTTGAAACTTACAGCTCGTGTGTACTGTGGCAAGTACACAGTATACACGACACCCTGGTAACACCCTGGTAACAGACCTATACCTGTTGAAGTTCCAGACAGAGGCTCTGGGCCTCCGTCCTTAACCCTTTTATGCGGGAAATTATTCTATCCATTCAACCAGTTATTAATGTAGTAAAATAAACAAAATTCTGAAGCCTCAGCTATAATTGTTTACAGCACTGTAAGCTTCCAACGCCTCTGCTGCAACCCTAGAAGTAAATAATTGTCAAAAGAAGGCGCAATACAATGTAGCGCAATTCTAGAATAAATATTAAGTGACCTGAAGAGCTGGATGCCTAACGATCCTTGATGCCTCCTCGCAGGGTGTCTGGCTGGGTCCAGGCTAACTTATCTCCTAAGGTAATCATTCACCTTTGGCTGCCTGAAACTAAATCATTGTGACGAACACCTGAAGTCAGTATTCGTGAAGGCTCTCTCACCTTGCAAGATTGTCAGTAGGGCCATGGTCGAGTACCAGCCGTGACGAGGTCAAGGACTCAACCCTTCTCGTGAGTTGTCCACAATGTAGAACATTTTCACCTTCAACGTTCGTCTGGCGTAGTTTGGTCGGCGCCATTTTATGTCATAGTTTAGTCTCGGTGAGTCAGTGTTTGGCCTTGAGGACATGAATGAAGGTAAGTATGCCAGGAGCGGGTGCCGCCTTGCTAAGGGTTCTTATCAAGGGCGCGAGCCTCAACCCTGACACGGGTTCTTGCGGCAGTCAAACAATATTTCCTCTTCCCTGTATGTTGTTGTTATAGATTCAGCTACTCGGAACAAGCTCCAAGTAGCACGGGCTATGGTGAGCCCGTAGTGGACTTACCTGGCACAGGAGTGGTGCGTGCTTCCCTGTAACTTTAATCCATTTAAACACGATTTTTTTTGCTCGCTCACCTCTTCAATTACATTGCTTTATCTTTTCCATCTTAAATTGTTGAAGAGGTGCACGGGGGAAATTATTTACGTATGTGTGTGTGTAGTTATCAAAGAGCAGGTACAGGATGAGAGCGCTCGTACACACCAACGCACGTACGCGCGCGCGAGCGCGCACACACACCTCGCAGCCGAGCGAACAGCATTCTTGGGTCGTAGTCCTAAGGGCCCGGGGTCGATTCCCGATCGAGGTAGCAACAAATGGGTACAGATTCTTTCACCTGTTGTTGTTGTTGTTGTTGTTGTTGTTATAGATTTAACTACTTAGAACGAAATGTCCATGTAGCACGGGCTATGGTGAGCCCGTAAGGGTTCTTTCACCCCCTGTTTACATAGTAGTAAATAGGTGCATGTGAGTTAGGCAGTTGCTGCGGGCTCCATCCTGGGGATGTGTGTGTCTGCTAGAGAAATAGTAGTAGTAGATATGAGAGAAAATAGCTCGGGAGTCACTATTCGACAAGCGACAGTGAGGAAAGCTACTTCAAGAGAGAGAGACAGCTTGATTGATTGATAATGATTAAGCCACCCAAGAGGTGGCACGGGCATGAATAGCCCGTAAGTGGTGGCCCTTATGAGCCATTACCAGTATCGAGAGATGATACTGGAGATCTGTGGAGGTGCGACTGCACCCTGCGTGACGGGAGATGTCTCCCGGACCAAATGGTGACCAAATGGTGACAGCTTGATTGATTGATGAAGATTAAGCCACCCAGAGGTGGCACGGGCATGAATAGCCCGTAAGACAGCTTGATCCTGCAAGCACAAGTAAAAACACAAATAATAAATACAAAATAGTAAATACACACGCAGAGAAAAAGAGTGTGAGTGGCTGATAGTTAAGGTGGGACTAAAGAGCCGAAGCTCAACCTCCGCAAGCACAATGAGATGAGTACAGTGCGTTCCTTCTCATGAGTGCTTGACAACTTCAAGACTTTAGGTATGGCAAGATATGTCGTTGTTGTTACTGAGGTTTGTATAGTGGCATGTACATTCACTTCTTTTCCTACCATCCTCCTTCTGTTAAGAAAAGTGTCCTCGTCTCTCTCTTCCTCCGCGCTCTACGCATCAGCGACCCTGAGTTTCTTGATTCTGAAATTGCCTTTATCTACAAATCATTCTCTCGCCTTGGTTACCCTTTGCATTTCATCAACTCTGCCTACTCTCAAGCTAAACGAAATTTCTTTCATCCTAAACCTGCTTCCAACACTAGTAGCACTGTACTATGCCTTCCCTTCATATCTGAACTCAAAACTTTTACCAATACCTTTCGTCCTCTTGACATTAAACTCGCCTTTCGACAAACTAACACACTTCGTAGCAATCTAGTTCACACTGCTCCTCCTGCTTCTAATGCTGCTGGTGTCTACTCTATTTCCTGTTCGTCTTGTCCTCTCCAATACTTTGGCGAAACTGGCCGTACACTGAATGACAGACTCAAAGAACACAAGAGAAGTGTTAAGTCTGCAGACACTAACAATGCTCTCTTCTGCCATGTAAGGGATTCTAATCACCCCATTGATTGGTCTTCCTCCAAAATAATCTTTCCTGCCTCTACTCTACACAGACGCCGTCTTGTGGAATCGGCTCTAATACACAATGTACCCAACATGAACTTGAGTCCTGGCTTTGTTGCTGTGGACTCTTCCCTTTCACAGTACATACTCAAATGCTCTAATCTTTCTAACAAACGTGACCTAACATAAGCCTCCCCCTCCTATTTTCTTTCTTTCTCTTTCCTTTTCTTTATCTCTTCTCCTACGCTCCCTTGCTATCCTCTTCTTTTTCCTATCTCCTTCTCCCTTGTGGAACCAATTGCCGCCTAACATTGTGGAGGTGGGGTCCCTCGATTGTTTCAAGCATGGGTTGGACATGTATATGAGTGGGATTGGGTGGTTATAAATAGGAGCTGCCTCGTATGGGCCAATAGGCCTTCTGCAGTTGCCTTTGTTCTTATGTTCTTATGTTCTCATTCGGTGGTTATAATATGAGCTGCCTCGTATGGGCCAATAGGCCTTCTGCAGCTCTTATTATTATTACTATCCCCCTCTACTACACCTTACTTTGCTCCTCAGCTCTCTCTTGCCTATTTATTGCCCGTCTCTCTCTACTTCCTCATCACAATCGACTTGAGAATGGTCCAGGACGGACCGAAACGTCGTCGTCTCTTCACCTTCTAGTGTGTGGTCTGGTCAACATGTTACTTTAGCCACGTTATTGTGACTCATCGCCTGCATGAGGTTTGTACTAACTTAAAGGCAAGTCTTAGAATCATTTCAAGACATCATAGGCTGCGGCTGTTGGGTCTAGTCATACCAACACTAAAATGTCGACACACACACACTGGCTGATGCCAGGGGTACACTCACCAGTAATTTTAGTTGCCGATTGTGGCTTATTCACGGGTAAATACCGCTTATATATATAGGCTGATAAGAGCTTATACAATGAATGAAATGCCCTTTGAGAAAAAACAGGAGTGGTGTGAGCGTGCATATGTTGTCGTTGTGGAAGGCAGGACGAGTAGTGACGTCACACACATGCACACCTTGCCAAGTGATCTTGCAGAGCCACACACACACACACACACACACACACACACACACACACACACACACACACACACACACACACACACACACACACACACACACACACCATAGTGACACTCAGTTATGATGTCTAGGCATGCGCAGCTGGCTGGCACTCACCGTTATTTTGTTTAAACATGCGTAACTAGCTGCATGATACGCAAATTTATGGTATAGCTGACTAGCTGACAAGAAATGTAAATTACTTAGTATAAAAATCATTAGGGTCCGGAAACTGTACCTATTATGTGACTGTAAGCCATTGTCTGGTCCTGGGGATTTGTTTGACTTTAAGTTTTGTGTTTAATAACTTTGTCGTGTTTAATAACTTTGTTATGAAACATACTTAATGACGAAATCATTTAACTTGCATTGACCACCTACATAAAGAGTTCTTGAGGGGTTTGATAAAATACAGAGTTCTTTAGTAAATACAGAAGCATTTCCTTGTCGTTATCAGCTACATGACCTATCATTTTTTTTCAAAGGACCAGCCTTCTCTTTAGACTTTGTTTTGGTATCTCTGGAAGAACTCTTTGTTGTCTGTTTTTGCCAGCTAGATGCACTTGAATGAGTTTAATCCGCATCCCAACCTCAGTGTTATGCCACAGTTCTTGAAGCCTCCCGTCAGCTCCCAGAGACAACCCTCACCTCCCGTTCAAGTATGTTTATTGAGACAAGAAAAAAATACATCTCAAAGGAAATCATTACGGGCTCACCATAGCCCGTGCTACATGGACACTTCGTTCTGAGTAGCTAAATCTGAAACAACAACAACAACAAATCTCAAAGGGATAGAGTAGCTTAGGCTATTCCCCCCCCCCCCCCCCCTTCCTCCTGTCTTATGGTCTGCCCACCGAACCCTTCCCAACACATTTCTCAGTACCACATAATTTGTTTTACGGAAATCTGATGTCCATACCAGTTCTCTCTCTCAACATTTCTATTCTTAGTTAAGTCAAATTTTCTTATGATCACTCTTCTTTAACATTTTTATTTCTGTGATTTACTAGTAGTTCTCTGTTGGCCAGAGTCAAGTCTTAAATTATTGATTTCCCCGAGTTAGTTCCATAATGAAACTTTTTTAAGGCAAAATGCTTTACGGAAATCTTATTAACTTAAGGGTGTTCAGCGAAGGATGACAAAGTTAGTGCTATAAATTAGAAACGTCCCATATGAAGAGAGATTGATAAATCTTAATTGATATTCCCTAGCAAGAGGAAGAGTTAGGGATGACACTAGTGACACTCACATGGGAAATAGACTTACAGGTTCTGGAAGATGAGAGGAAATGTCAGCACTGTGGAGAAATGCCCTACAGACCACTGGAACATTATCTAACACAGTGAACAGTTACAAACCCATTAAAATTTTAACTTACATTCAACAGAGCAGTTGTTGTTGTTAAACACGTGGGACAAAATCTTACAGAAGCGACCATACGAGTCATAAATACTCATACTCCGCCCAAGTAAAACCGAAATAAGCAACACTTAGTGGGCCAGCCAGAGGCTTAGGGCCCGCACAGGAATATCCCTGATAAAAAACTCTGTCTTGCCTATTTATTGCCTTCGCCTCCTTCCCTCATCTCCCACAGCCCCACTCCTATGCCAGGTAAGTCCTCTACGGGCTCACCATAGCCCGTGCTACTTAGATTTTTTTCTTCTGAGTAGCTGAATCTAAAACAACATTCCCTTATCACAATCGACTTGATAATGGTCCAGGACGGACCGAAACGTCGTCGTCGCTTCACTTTCTAGTGTGTGGTCTGGGCAGGTTATCTTGAGATGGTTTCGGGGCTTAGCGTCCCCGCGGCCCGGTCCTCGACCATGCCTCCTTTTTGCTACCTCCCCCCCATCCTCAGGAAGTAGCCCGTAGCAGCTAACTCCCCTAGGTAACAGGGGCATCAGGATGAAAAAAACATTTTGCCAATTTGTCTCCGCCTCCACCGGGGATCGAACCCAGAATCTCAGAGCTACGAATCCGAAGCGCTGTCCACTCAGCTGTCAGGCGCCCATATGGTGGTTGAAATCTGGTCAACATATTTCAGCCACGTTATTGTGACTCCTCGTCTGCAAATGGGCATAACAAGGGCGATATTAATAACTTATTAAATATATCAACGCAATAGAACACAAAACTATTTACATAAATTGGATAAGTTTATATTAAATAAAGACCTGAGTAAATTCTGGTTTGGAAACGGGGGTAACATATAGACTTGGGATCACTGGAGTGTTTCAAGCGTAGGTTTGATATATACTTGATATATGTATATGATTTATTTCAGTATATAAGTAGGAGGTTCCTCGTGTGGACCAACAGGCCTCTTGCAGTTTCATGTCTTATATATATATATATAATTCTGATACGGCAAGAATTTGTCTTAAAAGAAACACAAATGTGGTAGCAATACATAAGATTCCGCCGGTAAAGGCTTCAGCAAATCTAGTAGAAAGTGACGTTTGTACTCGAGTGAGTTTTTGTAGTGTAGTTGTGTATGTGTGTTTTTTTTAAGTGTGTTGCGACCTCGAAAGTTGGTTGAGTATGAGTGATTGGTGGCAAGAAATGGGTGACAGTAAGACTCAATGGACACGGCCATATTTGTGCGTACGCCAGCTAGCCCGTGTACCTGCCTCTTAGCTATCAATACGCGCGACGTCACAACCATGACGTCACCAGCTTACTCGTTTCTCGCGTACTGATTGGCGTATGTGTGTGACGTCAGGGCAAACATCGTCGTCATCTCACGTCCCGGAGTGGCGGACACCGAGCATTTAACTTTGTGACGTTCTCATTGGTAGAGTGAAGGTCTCGTTTTCCAGCTGCGAAAATGACTGGCGGACTCGACCCGCGTCATCCCCCATTTACGTCACACAGCTGACGTCACGTCCAGCTGATCGCTGCCTAGGATGTGAGTCCGTAATGGCGCCTCGACCACCAAAATTGTCAAAAAACAACCCCTCAGAAGAAGATTATTTCCCATTTTGTAACTTGCCACGCACCACGGCTCATCTGGCTACCTCATGCCTTGGACTCAAGTAATGTCCTTACGAAATAGACTGGAAATCAAGGCAAACACATATGGGGTTAGGCAGGGGAGCACAGGTAGTCGGTGAGGAGCATCACAGGGAGTCGGGGCGGGCTTCCCCTCCATGATCGCAATTTGGTATCAGTTTGCTGCGCTTTGTTCACGGGGAGGACGTGGGCGGTGTCGCGGCTCGCCTTTCTTCCATTATAGCTCCATTTTTTTATAGTGACAACTTTCGTATTTAATTCTTAGTGACACAAAGGGTAACTTGATGCACTTGCTTCGTTTTGGGGCGGGTCAATTGAGGTATTTAGCGGGGGAGAAGTGAAGGAAATGTGGGGCTGGCCACTGGTGTGAAGAGAGAGAGAGAGAGAGAAGGCTCTTGTGATGCAAGCTTTGGCCTTATTGTGTGTTATACGCCAAGCTGTGAGCTGGACTTGTGAGGTCTTACCGTGTGCCAACATGTGGACGTGGAGCGTCTTGTCTGGTGGAAATGTTCGCTGTGATAAGTGACAAATGTGTGTTTTTTTTTTGGTCGAAAAGTTGATGGTGATGGTGATGGGGGGGCCAAGCCGGCCGCCCACGTTATAGCAGGTCCCAGGCTGCCCCCATGGTGTAGTGGGGTCCCCAGGCTGCTGCCCCCATGGTGTAGTGGGGTCCCCAGGCTGCCCCCATGGTGTAGTGGGGTCCCCAGGCTGCCCCCATGGTGTAGTGGGGTCCCCAGGCTGCCCCCATGGTGTAGTGGGGTCCCAGGCTGCCCCCATGGTGTAGTGGGGGTCCTCAGGCTGCTCCCATGGTGTAGTGGGGTCCCCAGGCTGCCCCCATGGTGTAGTGGGGTCCCCAGGCTGCTCCCATGGTGTAGTGGGGTCCCCAGGCTGCCCCCATGGTGTAGTGGGGGTCCTCAGGCTGCCCCCATGGTGTAGTGGGGTCCCCAGGCTGCTCCCATGGTGTAGTGGGGTCCCCAGGCTGCTCCCATGGTGTAGTGGGGTCCCCAGGCTGCTCCCATGGTGTAGTGGGGTCCCCAGGCTGCCCCCATGGTGTAGTGGGGTCCCCAGGCTGCTCCCATGGTGTAGTGGGGGTCCTCAGGCTGCCCCATGGTGTAGTGGGGTCCCCAGGCTGCTCCCATGGTGTAGTGGGGTCCCCAGGCTGCTCCCATGGTGTAGTGGGGGTCCCCAGGCTGCTCCCATGGTGTAGTGGGGTCCCCAGGCTGCTCCCATGGTGTAGTGGGGTCCCCAGGCTGCTCCCATGGTGTAGTGGGGGTCCTCAGGCTGCTCCCATGGTGTAGTGGGGTCCCCAGGCTGCTCCCATGGTGTAGTGGGGGTCCCCAGGCTGCTCCCATGGTGTAGTGGGGTCCCCAGGCTGCTCCCATGGTGTAGTGGGGTCCCCAGGCTGCTCCCATGGTGTAGTGGGGTCCCAGGCTGCTCCCATGGTGTAGTGGGGTCCCCAGGCTGCTCCCATGGTGTAGTGGGGTCCCCAGGCTGCTCCCATGGTGTAGTGGGGTCCCAGGCTGCCCTTACTCCTACTGCTGTACAGCTTTTAAATTTTCTTTGGATTTGAAAATGGTTTGTAAGTGCATTGAAAGTGTTGAAAGATAAATGTTTTATTCAGAACTGAAACCATTACAGATTTTGAATGGTGAACAAACTAATATTCATAAGTTGAAAACATCTTAATTTTGGCCTAAGCTAGTGTAAGCTTGCAGCCAGGGGTTACACTGGCTTGGTTGTCTTGGAAGATGTTCCTAAATAGTGTTTCATTCCTGTTACCAAGTGACTGTGTGCTGAAGTATTTTATGGTAGTGTTCAGTGCCATATTAAAAATATTTACTGTACTGTATAGTGAAGAGATAAGCTGTCATATGTGGATGAGTTGTCACAGTGCAGGAAGGAAAGTGTTGAAACATATGGTGGTATTCCTGAATCTTTGTGAAAGTTACCATGGAGAATTGTGTTTAATGGTATCTTGTACAGTACAGAAACAGTGTGAATTTAGCGAGTTGAAAGAATAACCTTGCAATTATGAAAATACAAGTGCTTGAGAAGTTGTGATCCTGTGCTACATTAAATTATACTATGCAATGTAAAATAATACATGAGAGGTGACAATCTAGTGCTTGATTACAGTTATTTTTTCTTTCTTTTCAGGTTCACCCCAAAACAAAACAAAAATGTTTTCCTTCCACAAACCTAAGGTGTATAGATCTACAACTGGCTGCTGCATTGTAAAGCCAAGTCCAGCAGGTTAGTAATCACTGATTAGTTTACCTTTGTCATGCAGCACCTGGTACAGTATTACAGTGGTTAGCACATATCCGACTTGCCCTTTAAGTTAGAAAAATGGGGTTGAATTCTGAGCAGGGATGTGATGATTGGTTATTATTCCCTTATTGTTTGCTCCTGGGCACCCTTTAGTGTTTTGGGACCTGGTTATTAAGTGTGATTATTCTGGTTAAAAACTACTGTACTAGGAAAAAACGTATGATTAATATGTGATGTGGTCGCTTATAATGAACAAAAAAACCTGCTCCTAACTGATTAGACCAGTGACTTCCAACTGTTTGGAATAGTAATATTTTCTAATACAATACTATACTGTACTACAAAAAATAAAAACTTGGGGGTCACAACCCACACTGGACTATTGTGATTCTAATTGCATGTTCAGCTTTCCCACTGTTGTCCTCTTGTTCTATCCCTTTAATTTAAATAGGCTTCCTTTGTTCAATTTGTCTATTCCCCTCAGGATCTTGTACAGTATGTAGTTCCCCTCTTGTAAGGGTGAGTTTTCTCAAACTCTTCATAGATGAGATCTCTGAATTCTGGTACTGTACTTATCTAGTTGCAAATCTCTGAACTTACTGAAGTTTGCTTATGCATTGTGGGTGTTCCATGCTGGTGCTGCATGCTCAAGTAATGGTCTCACATTGGCATGTTTGAGTGCTAACCTAAAAAAAAAAAGTGCCTTTAAAATATTTCTAACTTTCTCCATGTTATCTTTTCCACTTCATCTGCTCATACTTATCTTAATTTTGCTCTTTTTTCTGTAACTAAGTCTATAATTTTGCCATCAGTCAGGTTTTGAAAGGTTGGAGCATCTTCATCATTCTGAGTTACAAATTAACTCGTATTTATAATATGGTCATAGATGAGGAGAGGTTAGAGGTATTAAATGTCAAAGCTTGAAGATAGAAGAAAGAGGCGAGTGACTCACTGCTGTACTTACAAAATAGTAACAGGCATCGACAAANTTGGGGAGATGAATGGTTTATGTAGGGGTGTGTGGGGGAGGGAGGGAAGACCAAGAGGAAGGGCAGACAGGCTGCAGACGGCGGATGTTACGTGGGTGTGTGGGGGCACCAGATGGAAGGTGGTGGTGGTGGCCGCGGACGCCACCTGGACAACCTCGTCCAAACACATGATCAACTTTCACACCTTAGGTACCCCTGGGGGAGTAAGACAGTATCAGATCAACCTGTTTCGTACAGGTTGATGGTATTCTGGTTAACCTAGTGGGAGCGGACTGTGGAAGCAGGATGTCTCGGAGTGGACTGCCTTGTGCCTCCGGCCTCTGCGTTAACCCCTGGAAATGAAAGGCTGTTGTGGGAGTTGGTATTTCCTGGTCGGGGTGACCAATCTGCGTGGGCCTCCACACGCCACCTCCTCACACCACACACTATCCTCTATCTAACACTGCACGCCACCCAACACACACACACTGCACGCCACCCAACCACACACACACACACTGCACGCCACCCAACACACACACACACACACCACACACACACACTGCACGCCACCCAACACACACACACACATACTGCACGCCACCCAACACACACACACACACACACACACACACACACACACACACACACACACACACACACACACACACACACACACACCACACACCACACACTGCACGCCACCCAACACACACACACTGCACGCCACCCAACACACACACACACACACATACTGCACGCCACCCAACACACACACACACTGCACGCCACCCAACACACACACACACACACACATACTGCACGCCACCCAACACACACACACACTGCACACCACCCAACAGCAAGGAAAGGTAATTATCAAGAGATTCCGTAGGACTGTATAGAATTTGGAAAGGATATGAAGATAATGAGCTGTGGTACGAGGGCGGGGTGAAGGAACGGTCCCCCAGCCACCTGCACCATCAGGGCTCCAACGCCGGTCCTACAAGAATTAGGTTGTCACTGTACCTTACCTTGAGGTGTTTCCGGGGCTTTGCGTCCTCGCGGCCCAGTCGTTGACCAGGCCTCCATTGGTCTGTACCGACCAATCCAAGTTGTGATTCCGGTTATCGACTACAACCGCATTGTACCGGCCTACAGACTAGCTGACTTGCTCTTCTGCACTTCTTTCGTTATCTACATTGTCACCATACTGTTTCCGAATGATACTTTTTGACTTATCGAAGTCTTGGGGACGAAGTATTGTTCTTCGACGCCCTCAGCAGCCACACGTCTATGCTTTTCGTGTGCACAAGTTGTAACACAAGAGCGTGACAGAGGGTCCACAGGCTCTCGACCTCCCCTTCTTGGTTGCTGCTTTCGCAGCTCTGGATTTCAACGTCTGTCTGACATTCAAGACTTTGAAGACGTCAGCTCTTGAGTCAGTGCAGATCTCCTCTGTTCCTTATGTGGATAACTCTATACATTTTAATGTCATGAGAAGGACAATTATCTCTGCTTGCGTTGTTTGCAATTTATGTTTTTTTCATAATTTGTATTTTGAAAGGTATATTTATGAGTATGCTGGTCAGCCCTCGCCTTAACACCAGTGACCGAGCCATCTCTGTACATTTTGTCTAATTTATTTCTTGTTTATTTATTAAGGTCTTCGAGATTATGTCTGATTTATGTTATGTCTCATGTCTTGTGACACCGTATTATTGGACTTCTTTGTTGTCATCTCATCTTATATTAATCTTATAAGTTTTGGTCGTGTCGGTTCTTTCTGTCTCGTAACATAGTGTGGTCTTAGGGCCACACTGCGGGGAGGGCCTAGATAGAGGGCCTCTCAGCCCTCCATCGTAACCAACACCTGCACGGTCTTCACTTTTGTCCTGGGAACTTTTTCAGATGAGGATTCCACCTTTGTGTTAATGTTAGTAGTGTTAATTGTAATGATAGCTTTCGACTCCAATCATATCACCTTGCAGTTATTTGGATTAACGTCAAAAAGCCAGTTTTCAATTGACGTCCTGTTGGCTTATATCCTGCTGAAGCATTCTGTAATGCATTCTTGCGACTCACTCTATAAGTTTTGTATAACTTGTATTCATTTGCATATAGGATCCTACTGCCATAGTTAAGTCATTGACGTATATGATCAGTATGGGGGTCGAATGCTGAGATTTGTGGTACTCTAATTCTCTTCCTTTCTGATTTATCTCATAGTTACTCTTGTCCTCCTGTTGGGTAGGTATTCTCTCGTGCAGCTCAACATACTTCCAGTTCAACAAGTTTCCGAAGTTTTGTGTGTAACAATGTTAACTCTGGCAGGCATTCTAGCAGTTCAGAAATATATAGAAATCCTATTCTTCTGTTTTCTTTACAACATTGACACCTTATCATCACTACAAGCTAGCCAACAACTCTTCTCTCTCGTTGTTGTTGTTGTTGTTATAGATTCAGCTACTCGGAACAAGTTCCAAGTAGCACGGGCTATGGTGAGCCCGTAACTTACCTGGCACAGGAGCTGGGCAAGAAGCACGGGCTGTGGTTAGCCTCGTGGACAGGAGATGTCTCCCGTGTCTTCTCTCTCCTGTGAACCTAGGTTTATAGTTTAGTATCTTGCGTCCATCTTGCTCACACACACCACCTGTGAGGTGGGGGTTCTTCGCTCTTCACGCAGGCTTGGGAGGCTATCATAAGAGGTGCTCAGAGTGTCTGAGGCGTCTGTTCTTTCGTATCCACGAGAGACATTGTCCGGGTTATGTTTACTTGTAATTACTGCCGTGTAGGCTTAGTGTGTGGGACGGTCTTGGAGGCTCTTCTACGGGAGGTGCGGGACGGTCTTGGAGGCTCCTCTACGGGAGGTGTGGGACGTTCTTGGAGGCTCCTCTACGGGAGGTGCGGGACGGTCTTGGAGGCTCCTCTACGGAAGGTGCGGGACGGTCTTGGAGGCTCTTCTACGGGAGGTGTGGGACGGTCTTGGAGGCTCCTCTACGGAAGGTGCGGGACGGTCTTGGAGGCTCTTCTACGGGAGGTGTGGGACGGTCTTGGAGGCTCCTTTACGGGAGGTGCGGGACGGTCTTGGAGACTCTTCTACGGGAGGTGTGGGACGGTCTTGGAGGCTCTTCTACGGGAGGTGTGGGACGGTCTTGGAGGCTCTTCTACGGGAGGTGTGGGACGGTCTTGGAGGCTCTTCTACGGGAGGTGTGGGACAGTCTTGGAGGCTCTTCTACGGGAGGTGTGGGACGGTCTTGGAGGCTCCTCTACGGGAGGTGTGGCACGGTCTTGGAGGCTCCTCTACGGGAGGTGTGGGACGGTCTTGGAGGCTCCTCTATGGGAGGTGTGGGACCGACCTCTACCAATATATTGCGCAGGGTATTAGGATCTATACCAGTTGTGTAGGCATTAGGAGCCTTACGTGTATTACGCCGCATATTGGTATCTTTACTAAAATATTGGGAACGGATTTCGGAGCTTCCTTTACGGCTCTTATCGCGTGTTAGAAAAAAAGTTGCGGATACGATGTGATAATGACCCACTTGCAGAGCTGCTTATTTTTGTTTGATTAGGTAAGGCGAAGGTCGTGTTAGTGATAGTAGGAGACAAGGTTTGAGTGTCGTGGATAGTTAGGGGGGGGATCCGTGTGGGAGTGGTGCGTGTGTGTGTGTGTGTGTGGTGTGTGTGTGTGTGTGTGGTGTGTGTGTGTGGTGTGTGTGTGTGGTGTGGTGTGTGTGTGGTGGGAGTGGTGTGTGGTGTGGGGGGGGATGGTGCGTGTGCGACGTATGAGTCGGATTTTGTGTGGGGAGCTACGCATGAAGGGGGGGGGGGGTTGCGACGTCACAGTTAGGAGAATGCGTGAGGGGCCCACTTACCAGACCAGCTTGTGCTTCCCGGAATATTCCTCACTCCACCGGAGCATGTCAACGCAGCGCTCACAGCAGGAAAACTCCCGTCGCACAGCTGAAAAAAAAAAGATGCAGCTCTACCCAACAACAATCCAGTTTTCCCACTGTGTTTCCAGTGATTTGGACCGACGATACGTGATACTGCGTAGAAACCGATCGTTAAATCTTTTGGCTGCGTTTCAGGAGATAGATGGCTTTGTTAGAGGAGCGAGTGACGTGAGACGGGCACAAAGGAGCCTTGTTGATGGGTATCCCGAGGGTCAAGTTTTTTTACAAGGAGCGAGTTTAGCCCCTTGGTAAACTCCCCTGGTCTACCAGATCTCGTAACCATCTCTCCTGCCAATACCCATGTGACTCTCCCTCGGATTGGAAATCTGGAAGATTCAGATTTTTATTTAACTGTCAGGAAGGCGGCTCTTATTGACCACCTCTGAGTCAGGCAGAGGGAAACATACATTTTGTTTTGTTGAATTTATGCTCGGAAAAGACCAGTCAGGCTTCTGTTAGTTGCAGAGAATGTACGGTTTCAATAGCTATGATATTATATTATATAGTGTGATCTCCACTGAGGTCTGATCAAGACCTTTTGTACCCTCTGTAATCCTTTTTTTGCGCTACGGCTCACAGGATGAGTATGGGGTGCACAATAAACTATCCGCCTCCGACGACAACAATCAATCAATCTCGTCTGGTAAATTACTGAAACCACAACTGTTGTCTTGATCAACGTATCATTCTTTTTCCTTCAGTTATACATCTGATACCTATCCACGGGCGGAAATAGAAATGTTACAAACGGAAGTTAATTGGTTAGAGAAGGTAAAGGTATAAGGTGTACAGGTAACGGGCGCAGCAAGTGGCTTGGGCTGCCAGGCTCCTCCTGGCAGAGAACCAGGTGACATGTTGCGTCATGGCTGCCTCTGACGTCATGGCCGTCATTGTTCCTCTCATATCCTGAGCTGTGTTGGTAGTGGGACCGGCCGGCGAGCCTCATGACGCTACAGCGCTCACCAGTTTCCTGAGAGAGAGGTGGGGGGAGAGGAGGGGTTGCTTTGACAGTTGCCCACCAAGGCACTGAAAGAGGGGGAGATTCTATGTACCTGTAGCTGAGCTTGGCGTGGCAGTGTGTGCGTTCCGTCACCATAGAACCCTGCCGTTTGCCAGATAACATTTTTCGTAAGCCGTGTTGAATAAGGAGACCCGCAAGGCGCTGCAGTACCCAGCGTGGTGGCCGCCACTACGTCACTGGGGTTGCCAAGTGGCCGGGGTTCCCCGCCTCATATTTTACACGGGTTGTTACCAACACCGCCACTTCTCACCTTCAATCCTTTCCTTAATTTTCACCTTTTCTCTCAGTCATATGTCTGTGTTATGGTTTGCTGTGTCACGGGTATCCCCACACACCACANGGAGCGAAAGATACGGAAGGAAATGCAGAATAGAATCGGCAAAGAGTAGAGGTGCAATAGGGACAATGAGAGAGCACTGTATGACCATCAGAGGTCCGCGGGTGTTTAATACTCTACCAGGCAAGCCTAACAAATATTGCCGGAACAAAGGTGAACTTCTTAGAGAAGCAATTAGACAAGTTCTGCAAAAGGTGCCGGACCAACCGGCTGAATTTGGACCAAGCTCTCACAATTCCAGTCTGACCCCAGGGCGAGCTTAAGGGAATAGAACTCCCGGAACCCTTCCAGGTAAACTCCAGGTTGGGACGTTTCATTTCGCCTAATGCCTCTGTTCACCTAGCAGTAGATAAGTACCCGGGAGTTAGGCAAATGTTGTGGGGTTACATCCAGATATATATATATATATATATATATATATATATAATATATATATATATATATATATATATATATATATATAATATATATATATATGTCGTACCTAGTAGCCAGAACGCACTTCTCAGCCTACTATGCAAGACACAATTTGCCTAATAAGCCAAGTTTTCATGAATTAATATATTTTCACTAATTTTTTCCTATGAAATGATAAAGCTACCCATTTCATATGTATGAGGTCAATTTTTTTTATTGGAGTTAAAAATAACGTAGATATATGACCGAACCTAACCAACCCTACCTAACCTAACCTAACCTATCTTTATAGGTTAGGTTAATTTAGGTACCGAAAAAGTTAGGTTAGGTTAGGTAGGTTAGGTAGTCGAAAATAATTAATTCATGAAAACTTGGCTTATTAGGCAAATCGGGCCTTGCATAGTAGGCTGAAAAGTGCGTTCTGGCTACTAGGTACGACATATATATATATATATATATATATATATATATATATATATATATATATAATATATATATACACCAGTCCATCGTCAAAACAAAGGGCTGTGATGCTACGTACAAGACATACAAGTCAAATATTGACTACAAAAACTCTATGTAAGTCAGTATTTGGACTTAAAGTTCAGCTGGCTATGACACGTGCCTCGTTCACCTTGAGCCTGTAGCGTAAACATTCCCTAAACCAACCTAACCAAAACTAACCTAACCTAACCTAGTCATAACTATACATAAACACACACTATATAGTTAATTTACTTCTCAGAAAGAAAGTTTATTATACTGTATGGATAGTTCATGCTGTCAGTTGGTTGTCTGCTGAATAAGTCCAAATATGGAGTAACTTAATACAAGATGTCAGTATTTGACTTATTGGTTGGCCTGGAGGATGGGACACGACACAGGTTTCTTGTCCCACAACAACGGGAATTATTAATCATGTGTTAGAAGTGGACACCCACATGTGTCATGTGTGTCAGAGGTGGACACCCACATGTGTCATGTGTGTCAGAAGTGGACACCCACATGTGTCATGTGTGTCAGAGGTGGACTGACGTTGTGTTGGAAGTACCAACACAACGTCAGCATGACGGCATGACACCCACATGTGTCATGTGTGTCAGAAGTGGACACCCACATGTGTCAGAAGTGGACACCCACATGTGTCATGTGTGTCAGAGGTGGACACCCACATGTGTCATGTGTGTCAGAGGTGGACACCCACATGTGTCATGTGTGTCAGAAGTGGACACCCACATGTGTCATGCATCAAAAGTAAAATGAACATAAAAAATCCACTGTTACCTATGACAGATGTGAAACGTGATCATTTGTCTCTGCCACACCTGCAAGTCTCACGGTGGCCCAACAGATGCAGCTTCACCAGGTGCTGTGGTGAAGCTGCATGACGCGCGTTAGTAAAGCCGAACCTTAAGCAAGAAGCCTCGCACCTCTTTATGCTCGACTCAACACCAGAGGAGCCTAGGAACAAGCACGCTGATCAATACTACTCATTATCACTGCGCTTTCCAATAGAATTCAACCTCAAGGAGGTATTTATTGAAAATACGAAAACAATCAAATAATCGAAAGCCCAAAGTTTGTTTATATATTTACAACAGAGTAGCATATAGTTGCATAGAGGCATGTAGTGAGAGTTGACACAGGCAGCAAGCATCATTGTTGATGGAGTGTAGACACGGTACAGCTTAGGGTACGGCGGCTGGTGGGAAGAGCGGCCGAACTAGGATGAGGTACGGGCAGGACTCGGCTTGGTCGACGGAATCACTGTAGCCTTTCGACAATGGAACCGTCTTAAACAATCATAACTAGGTGATGATTGTAAACAAACCATAAAACTAGATAATTTTCTCCAAGGAGTGCCGGATCCACCGGGCTGTGGTGGGTATGTGGGCCTGCGGGCCGCTCCAAGCAACAGCCTAGTGGACCAAACTCTCACAAGTCAAGCCTGGCCTCGGGCCGGGCTTGGGCAGTAGAAGAACTCCCAGAACCCATCAAGCAGGTAGATATTTAAACAACAAGCCGTTCCTACGTATTAGCATGGCAGGGGCGGCCTTGAGGCTCTCAACCTCTCTCACAAGATGTGATCGTCTGGTCGCATTATGTTCTGGGGTAAATACCTGTATTTATCTGTATTTAATACATGTATTTCTGTAAATACCGCCAGACATGGACATGTGTGGAGCCCGTACTGGTGGGAAGCAGGGCAACATTGAAGAACAATTCTCTGTGGAGAGGGATGGGCTGTAATTTATGCGATTTGTATATTCACTCCCAGTGATAGATAGTGGTGGAGAATGTCAATCTGTCACACATGTTGTGACGTCTCCGGTTGGGCAGGTGTTGAACATGGTAGCTGAACCTTCTCCCATTGTGGTGGGTGTTGGCTGCTGCTGCTGCTGGCAGCCGGAAACATCCCATCAGTGTTCCTCGGTCCTACTATTATCCATAGTACAATTTCTTTGTAAAATATGATTATGCAACAATTAGTGGCGAAGTATATTTTATGTTTATATCTGTTAGGGTAGTGAGGCAAGTCTGACTGTGTCACGGTAGTGAGGCAAGCCTGGCTGTGTCAGGGTAGTGAGGCAAGCCTGGCTGTGTCAGGGTAGTAAGGCAAGCCTGACTGTGTCAGGGTAGTGAGGCAAGCCTGGCTGTGTCACGGTAGTGAGGCAAGCCTGGCTGTGTCAGGGAGCACTCACAGGTTGGTGTCAACATTTAACTGTCAGCAAAGGAGGGAACGTCAGCTTGTGTTGGGAGACAGGATGTGCACTGTGACGGGAAGGCAACTTCCAACTTCTGAAACAGAGAGACTTAGGAGTGGACAAAACTGGAGATCTAACACCAGAGGCACACATTAGCAGGATAACGAGGGCAGGATATCCCATACTGGCAAACGTCCCGTTATCCTTCAGCAACTTGGACAAAAGTCCCTTCCGAGCGCTGCATACATCCTTTCTGAGAGCTATTATTGAATATGCTGTCCCGGCATGGAACCTCTATCTAAAGGCACACAAAGTAAAATTAGAAAACGCTAAAAAAATATGCAACAAGGCTCGTTGCTGAGTTAAGGGGATTGAGCTATGAAGAAAGACTGAGGGAACTGTACCTCCCTACACAGGAGGAAAGAAGGAATTGGGCAGACTGATAACGACTTACAAGATATAGAGGGGATTGATAAAGTGGGTATAGAAGCAATGTATTAAGGTACAGTTGAAAGAGAGGACATAACTGGAAACACAGACAACTCACAGGAAAGTCAGAATGAACGTTTTGTCTGAAAGTCACAAATAACTGACTAGATGAGCAAGTTGTCGAAACCAATTCAATACACAACTTTAAATGTAAATATGATAAGAAAAAAAGTCACCGCATTGAACTAAAGATATTGGGATCGCGGGGCTCAGGAGCAGATGTTCGACCCCTGCAAGCTCAACTAGGTGAGTACATCCTTCCTGCCCGAAACGCTTTGCGTAATAGTGGCTTTAGGCATTGTATGTACTAGCTCTATCTATAACTCCATCAATGTTTGTATCACACCTTGTATGTATGTACTTTACCGGAATAAACATTTGAATTTGAATCTACATCCTAAGCACTGGTCCTCACATTTACACCCGCCTCTTTCTAACCCATTTGCCGTAATTCCACAACATGCATTGACAATTAAATCCGCTTGGCTCTTGAAGGATTCAATAGACGCATCGTTTATTGCAGAGATTTACTTTGTAAAGCCTTTTATTAACTATATGGGCAGTGAAACCTGATCCATTGTGTCGGAGACGGAAGCGTGTGTTTGTGTACTCGCCTAGTTGAGCTTGCGGGGGTTGAACTCTGGCTCTTTGGTCCCACCTCTCAACTGTCAGTCAACTGGTGTACAGGTTCCTGATATATTATATACATATACATATATATATATATATATATATATATATATATATATATATATATATATATATATATATATATATATATATATATATATATATATAATGTGTGTGTGTGTGTAACAGTAACAATTGTGTAACTAGCTTAGCAAGATTTGTCACTTGCTTACCTTAACGAACTATGGGGTTCAGTTCCTAAACCCAATATGTGCTTCTGTAAGCCTTTCCTTCACCGCCCACAGGATGGGTATGAGGTGCATAATAAAGAAAGAAATTGATTTGAATTAAATCTGGACGCAATGTCAGTCCCACCCATTATCATATCTATCTTATATCGGTTTCTTATAAATTAAAGAAACACGTTGCCTCTTTATTTTTTAGAGCCAGTCAGGAATATATTTTTCCTTCGTCTGAGAAGCGTCTAGACAGGAGGGAGGCTGGTGGGTGGCTGGGGGTGACAGTGTGGGTGATGGTGGAGTGTGTCCAGGCAGGCACTCAGGGAAGGCTGGCCCTCTTAGGCCGGTGAGTGGCGGCGCATGTTCTCTCTGGAGCATATGGCGGCACTCCTTACACCCCTGGCACCATAGAGGCTGTGGCAAGCCTGGTGCACCGCCAAAATCCACTATAGAGTGCGGTGCATTAGGCCTGTTGTTGTTTTAGGTTCAGCCACTGGGAACCAAAAGTTGCAAGAAGCACGGGCTATGGTGACCCCGTAGTGGACTTACCTGGCACAGGAGCGGGGCAAGTAACCCGGGCAATGGTGAGCCCATAGTGGACTTGCCTGGCACAGGAGCGGGGCAAAGCACGGGCTATGGGAAGTAGTGTACTTACCTGGCACAGGAGCGGGGCTGTAACTGTGCAGTAGGCCGGTGGAGGGTGGTATACATGATGGAGGCGTGAGGGTAGCGGGAGCCTGCACACGTGGGGAGCCTGGCGTGCTCTCTACGGACTCCCTCGCTCTCTACCACCACCACCTCGTGCACCAGCCGCCGCCTGCCCCGCCGTCACCATCACTAACACTCTATAAGCACTTCACTCACAAGTGATTGAGCACCCACTGCACTATATATCGTCTAACAGATCGCTGACCTTGTACGCGGGGAGCAGAACAAAATGCGTATAGGCTGGCTACTTTTGTTAGGCTGCAGCTGTGGCTACATTGTGGTAGAGAGAAAATAAAAACTAAAACACTCTTCTACAAACTTTGAATTCATTCACATATCAGTTAAAAGTTCCTCCTACAGTGCTTAATAGATGCATTTTATTTAAATTATTTTTATTCGCGAGATATTCGTGAAAAGTGTCGAGACGGCTTCGTTTACTGTAACATAGGTGTGTGAGCCACAAAATATGGCCGATATTGACATTGAGCAATATTGTGGAATAACACGTTCGCTTTCATGAGAAAAGCGGATGGTATTCCTGCACACCTTAAGTGTTCACTCACAAAACTGACCATAACAAAAGCACACTCGACCTTATTTTTACAAGCAAATATGAATTGATACCCGAGGCGGCGCCGTCGGCAGCGGGGCTAAGGAGGAGAGGTAAGGTTCCCCCTCGCCACTGTTCAGTGGCTCCTTAGCGTACATCTCGCCCCGCTTGTACAACACTTCATCCTCCATGTACAACGTGTGTGTGTTGCCTGCTTCTAACAAGCTTTTAAGTTGATTCTTTTTCATGTCAATATTTTTACCTTTCAGGATTGTGAGTGTACTGGAGGCAGGCAAGTGACGATACAGTGATTGACAGGTAGGTGGAGAGAGAGAGTGTATTCACCTAGTTGTGCTTGCGGGGGTTGAGCTCTGGCTCTTTCGGCCCGCCTCTCAACTGTCAATCAATCGACGGATTTTTTTTCACACACACACACACACACACATACAGGGGCCAGGGGGGGGGGCAGGTAGCCTGGTGGATAGCGCGCAGGATTCGTAATTCTGTGGCGCGGGTTCGATTCCCGCACCCGGCAGAAACAAATGGGCAAAGTTTCTTTCACCCTGAATGCCCCTATTACCTAGCAGTAAATAGGTACCTGGGAGTTAGTCAGCTGTCACGGGCTGCTTCATGGGGTGTGTGTGTGTGGTGTGAAAAAAAAAGTAATTAGTGTAGTTAGTAAACAGTTGATTGACAGTTGAGAGGCGGGCCGAAAGAGCAAAGCTCAACCCCGTAAAATACAACTAAGTGAATACAGGTTTTTAGGGGGTCTGGTAGCTGAGTGGACAGCGCGTGGGGCTCGTAATCCTGTGGCCCGGGTTTGATTCCCGGACTAGGCAGAGACAAATGGGCAGAGTTTTTTTTTCCCTGATGCCCCTGTTACCTAGCAGTAAATATGAACCTGGAAGTTAGACAGCTGCTACGGGCTGCTTCCTCGAGATGTGTATGTGTGTGTGCATGTGTTAGAGAAATATATGTAGTAGACATAATAGAGGAAAATAAATTGGTTAGAAAGGCGGGGTTCAATAACTAATAGCTCGATGCTGCAAGCACAAATAGTAAATACACACACATTCATACCCTCACACTCATTTTCCAGTCACGCCTAGTGTGCTTGAAGGGACTAACTTGGCTCCTAACCTAATCTTTCTATCATATTTATACTCCAGTTTTTTATGCGGTTGGCTGTAAGGACTCTTGATGTACCATGTGGTAATGTTCTTTCTGGCATCTCCGCCCCTCATCTGCGTCTCCAGCTTCCGTTTATGTCCTCTCATTATGTTCGTATCAGCTCTCAACAGCGCTGTTTTCTTCACTTTACCTTAGAAATTGTATATGTGGTTATGTGCGCATATCTGCCGTTCCTCCGTTGTGGTGAGGTCCAGTTCTCACAGTACCTCACTCATCTCACTTGCTGCATGTTGTTGTTATAGATTCAGCTACTCGGAACAAGTTCCAAGTAGCACGGGCTATGGTGAGCCCGTAACTTACCTGGCACAGGAGCGGTGCAAGTAGCACGGGCTATGGTGAGCCCGTAACTTACCTGGCACAGGAGCGGGGCAAGTAGCACGGGCTATGGTGAGCCCGTAGTGGACTTACCTGGCATAGGAGCGGGGCAAGTAGCACGGGCTATGGTGAGCCTATAGTGGACTTACCTGGCACAGGAGCGGTGCTGTGTCAAACTTGCTGCAACTGGCTCCTTCAGTGTATCTGCACTTCCTCCAGCTCTAGTTTCTGTTTCCTCTGCAGCGGTGTGGTGTAAATTGCTGGAAGTGGTGTACACGGTATTTTGCTGATTTTTTATATCCCCTGGTGAGATCTTGTCAGCCCTCGGCCTTCGCTGTATCAGCACCTGCAGTTTCTTTCTTGTTTCTTGTGGCGTCACAACAATTTGGCTTGGTCATGTTACGATGCAGCCTCTGTAACTGGGTCCCTGGGGGAGACCTGGCTCTATGATGAAGGCATCTTGCAATCTTTCGTTTAGCACTTCGCACACGCACAAAGATATCACATTAACGTGACGTATCAACGAGAAAATCAATTGGAGCCATACGGAGGATTCGAACCTACACCAAGGGTACTCCAAAAACACGCCTTATACCACTGAACCACGATACGCTATAAGTAATGTAACCTGAGATTTACCTGAATTCACAAGTCACCGAGTTGATACGAAGTCAAGTTTTTACACATTACTCGCGCGCACTCTGGTGTGGTGCAGGAGTTCTTCCGGACGAGGACGGGCTGCCAGAAAAGCAGCCCGTCCTTGTCAACAAAGGTCAAATGCTCGTTAAGCTCCAAACCCCTTGTTTATGAATGAAAAACTGTTTTCACACGACTGTCAACTGATGACGTTGGAATATTTCTGGAACCAACCCGTCCTCGACTCAAGTCCATTACATCGAGCGGTCGACCCGACAGACACATTCATAAATTTTAACATGCTGTTCATTCAAAACGGGAATCTTCTCAAATATAAAATTAATATTATAGTATATTAGCATAGTGGGCATATATAGGCATAGGTTATGTTAGGTATTTAGGTTCTGTTGGCGATTATTTGTATTTGTAGTACGTGGGTGAAGCATTTAGAGTTCGAACAAAAGTCGTCAGCGAAGCACTTGTTCCGGAAGTGTTCGGAAGTCATCAGTTGTGAGTCGTGTGTCAGCCCGTCCTCCAAACAAAGACCCAAAAGTGATTCCATGCACCCGCCAAACCCCCAGCTGTTTATGAATTAAAAACGGTTTACACACGACTCACAACTGATGACGTTCGAACACTTCCGGAACAAGTGCTTCACTGACGACTTTTGTTCGAACCACAACGCTGTAAATGCTTCACTCATGTGCCACAAATAATCGCCAACAGAACCTAAACATCTAACCTAACCTACGTCTAACTATACATAAAATTTTAATATAGAATAATATTAGTATATAAATGAAAAAAAAATACTTTTACTATAATATATGTTACAATTTATGAATGCGTCTTGAGGGACGGCCGCAGCTTTAACGAGCCTGGCCTGATGACGGGTTGCTTCGCTGCAAGACTGGGATTCGATTAGTCCATCACTTCCCAAGCTGTACCTGACTGGTGGTTCCAGCGACCTTCAGCCTTCAGGTCGTCAGAAGATCTTTACAGTGTGTGACTCCAATATCAGTCCATAACCTCCTGCTCTTACCTTCATGTGGATCAAACCATACACTAGAAAGTGAAGGGACGACGACGTTTCGGTCCGTCCTGGACAATCATCAAGTCGGTTGACAATCAACTTGAGAATGGTCCAGGACGGACCGAAACGTCGTCGTCCCTTCACTTTCTAGTGTATGGGTTGGTCAACATATTTCAGCCACGTTATTGTGACTCCTCGCCTGCTTACCTTCATGTTTTCATTGTTCCGTGTGGTCCAGGTGAGCCAGTCTCCCTCCCTCCCTGCCTCCCGTTATCATTAATCAACTGTCAATCATGTAGACACATTGTTGTCCGCTCCTTTCATAAAACTTTGACAAATTAATGGTTTTCAAGTAATCCTGCTTCCCATACCTTTGTCGATCCCTTAATGTTGTCGGCCCCTGGTGTTGCTTGCCCCTTTTTTTACCCACACATTACCCACTAGACCATAATGACCTTAAAAGCAACATAAACCGAAGTACTACTGAACTAAAAGGAGTTTGTAAATCACCCATTTGGTGTCAATTTCTTATGTCTCTGGTGGCGGTCCCGGGGGCGTTTCGGCAGGCCAGAGGGGAAGGGGTGTGCCCCCCTTCCTTCCCAGTGAGCCAAAATTTGATATATCACGCTATTGTGATTTCGGTTTGTACGCCCACACACAAAGGTTTGCCACCAGACTAGTACCCGAAGTGAGGAGTATGAGCTACGAGGAGGGACTACGGGAATTGAACATCACGTTGCTGGAAGACAGAAGAGTTAGGGGGGGGACATGATCACCACATACAAGATTTTCAAAGGAATTGATAGGGTAGATAAACACAGGCTATTTAATACAAAGGGCACACGCACTAGGGGACTCAAGTGGAAATTGAGTGCCCAAATGAGCCACATAAATAGTTGAAAGAACTTTTTTAGTGTCAGAATAGTTGACAATTGGAATGCATTAGGAAGTGATGTGGTGGAGGCTGACTCCATACACAGTTTCAAGTGTAGATTTGATAAAAGCCCAATAGGCTCAGGAACCTGTACATCAGTTAATTGACGGTTGAGAGGCGGAACTAAAGAGCCAAAACTCAAACCCCGCAAGCACAACTAGATGAGTACAACGTGATAGCCTATATAAATAAAAAAAATGAGAGAAACTTCCAAATACTTGCATGAGAGCTTCCGTGTTCTGCAGCATGTCATCATAGGTTTAGTGATGCCTTGAAACTCACCAGAGAACTCCAACAAATATACTTGTTTTATATATACCTATAAGATGTGGACATATGTATATATATATATATATATATATATATATATATATATATATATATATATATATATATATATATATATATATATGGACTACCGGGCCGCTCTAAGCAACAGCCTAGTGGATCAAGGTAACACAAGTGAAGCCTGGTCCCAGGCCGGGCCCGGGGAGTAGACGAACTCTTAAAACCCTCTTCAGGTAAATTCCAGAACATTGTGTTAAGTTGCAAGAGTTCTGTAAAGGTGATTCTGAGGGCTTGATGAGTTACTTAAGGAAGGTGGAGGTGAACCCTGCGGGGGGGGGGTGTTCCATCCTGGGGCGTGACTGGGGGTGAGGGTTCCATTTTGGGGCGTGGGGGGCGGGGGTTCCAGCAGCGGCCCACTCACTCGCTGGATTACAATGTACACAAAAAAATTCGTCTCGTGTGAAAACTTTCTAATTGAGACCCAGAAATGTAGTGTATTGTACCATACGAATTAATTAGGTGGAATAATAGTGAGCCAAAATGGCTAATCATGGAACTAAAGAACTTTTACGAGAAAAAAGAAGTTATATGCGTATACTATCCCTTATTGACACTATATCATTCCCGACACTTGTTTTAATATAAGCAAGAAAGGTGCTTTGATGGTACTTTGTTTTTCTTTTTTTCATAATTGTTTAAGTAATTTAACTGGGACGTAGTGTTGAAGGTGTAGAGTTTGGTTTATGGTGCATTATAAATATGTAAAAGTGGAGACTGGGGAAAGTTGTGAGGCTTACTGCGTGGTGGCGGCCTTGGGGTAGCTTACTCACCATCCTGTAGTCTCTACTGCTGTTACTGCTACCACCACCACCACCACCACTACCATTACCACCACCACCACCACCACCACCACCACAACCACCACCACCACCACTACCACCCCCACCACTATGACAAGGCTACTAAAATAAGACTGGAAAAAAGAGGGTTCGGTAGACTGAATTTTCCTAGATTGTCAAAAAACATTTGATACTGTTCTCGGTGACAGGCTGGTGTATAAGATGAAGAAGCCAGCAAGGACACTGGGCGAGGGACTACCTCAACAACAGGAAAAATAGAAGAGATTTCGAGTCTGAGGATTGTAAGAAGTGGAGCTCCCCAGGAGTCGGTCCTCGGTACCTTACTTACCTGGTTGATACCTGGTTGATGGGGTTCTGGAGTTCTTCTACTCCCCAAGACCATGGCCCGAGACCATGCTTGACTAGTGAGAGTTTTGAGAGAGAGAGAGAGGGGTGTTTGAGGGAGAGAGGGGGGTGTTTGAGGGAGAGAGGGGGGTGTTTGAGGGAGAGAGGGGGGTTCTATCTACTCTTCCTAATTTATGTAAGTAATCTACCCGAGGAAGACAACTTGTACATGTTCATATTTTCAGACGACATAAAGCTAATGAGGAATGTAAAAACAGAGGAAGACTTGAGAAAATTACAGGGATACCTTAGCAAACTCAAGGAGTGGGGGAAAAAATGGTTGCTAGAGTTCAGTTCCAAGAAGTGTAAGGTATGATGATGGGAAAGGGAGAAAGCTGACGAAGAAAGTATCTATACCGTAAGAGGAAGGCATCTTAGGAGTGAGAGACAGAAAAGGATTTGGAAATGGAAATATATATATATATATATATATATATATATATATATATATATATATATATATATATATATATATATATATAATATATATATATATATATTTCTAACACTGTGTACAGAGGCGCACACAAACAGGCAACATCAGCAGCATGTGGGATGCTGTCAAACATTAGAACGACGTTTACACATGTAAACCAGGACTCTTTCAAGGTAATCACACAGCCTTTGTTAGATCAATATTGGAATATGCGGCACCGGCCTGGAATATGCACTTTGTGAAGCATGAAACCAAAATTGAGAAAAGTACAAAGGTTTGCAACAAGATTAGTATCAGAGCTAAGAGGGCTAAACTATAAGGTTAGGCTAAGTGAACGAGATCTCACAACCATGGAGAAACAGTGGGGACGTGATCGCAGCATACAAGATATACGTGAAAGCAGGAAACGCAAATTAGTCGAAGACATGTAAGGAAATACTCCGTTTCCTGTGAGGGTGGTCAAGTGGAATGCAATGAAAAAAGTTGTGATGCCATCTTCATCCCAGCCCGTCCTCGACTCAAGTCCATTACATCCAGCGGTCGACCCCACAGACGCATTCGTAAATTTGTACATGCTGTTCATTCAAAACGGGAATGTTCTCAAATATAAATTAATATTATAATATATTAGCATATTGTGCACATATAGGCATAGGTTAGGTTAGGTGTTTAGGTTCTGTTGGCGATTATTTGCATTTGTAGTACGTGGGTGAAGCATTTACAGCGTTGTGGTTCGAACAAAATTCGTCAGTGAAGCACTTGTTCCGGAAGTGTTCGAACGAAATCAGTTGTGAGTCGTGTGTAAACAGTTTTTCATTCATAAACAGGGGGTTTGGCGGGTGGATGGAATCATTGTTTGGAGGACGGGCTGCTCCATCCACAAATTTAAGGCAAGATTCGACAAAGAATTCGAACATCAGAATGGTTCAATTATACCGTAACAGGTAAAACAAGGCTAGTAGGCGGGGCGGATAGAGCTAGACCTCACTTTAGTCATTAATAGGTAAGTGCCACTACCACAACCACAACCACCACAATCGCCTGGACACGAGACTTCACCGCCCTATATAACAAAAATAACAATCAGCCACAAATGAGGAGTTGCATATTGTTACGGAGCTACTGTGTATAGGTAACGAGTGTTGGGGAGATGAATGGTTTATGTAGGGTGTGTGTGGGGGAGGGAGGGAAGACCAAGAGGAAGGGCAGACAGGCTGCAGACGGCGGATGTTACGTGGGTGTGTGGGGGCACCAGATGGAAGGTGGTGGTGGTGGTGGCCGCGGACGCCACCTGGACAACCTCGTCCAAACACATGATCAACTTTCACACCTTAGGTACCCCTGGGGGAGTCAGACAGTATCAGATCAACCTGTTTCGTACAGGTTGATGGTATTCTGGTTAACCTAGTGGGAGCGGACTGTGGAAGCAGGATGTCTCGGAGTGGACTGCCTTGTGCCTCCGGCCTCTGCGTTAACCCCTGGAAATGAAAGGCTGTTGTGGGAGTTGGTATTTCCTGGTCGGGGTGACCAATCTGCGTGGGCCTCCACACGCCACCTCCTCGCACCACACACTGTCCTCTATCCAACACTGCACGCCACCCAACACACACACACACACACTGCACGCCACCCAACACACACACACACACTGCACGCCACCCAACACACACACACACACACACACACACACACACACACACACACACACACACACACACACACACACACACACACACACACACACACACACACACATCCTGGAGTATGCAGCCCCAGCATGGAGCCCGTACCTTGTCAAGCACAAGACGAAGCTGGAAAAAGTCCAAAGGTATGCCACTAGACTAGTCCCAGAACTAAGAGGCATGAGTTACGAGGAAAGGCTGCGGGAAATGCACCTTACGACACTGGAAGACAGAAGAGTAAGGGGAGATATGATCACAACCTACAAAATCCTCAGAGGAATCGACCGGGTAGACAAGGACAAACTATTCAACACTGGGGGGACGCGAACAAGGGGACACAGGTGGAAACTGAGTACCCACATGAGCCACAGAGACGTTAGAAGGAACTTTTTCTGTGTCAGAGTAGTTAACGGATGGAATGCATTAGGCAGTGATGTGGTGGAGGCTGACTCCATACACAGTTTCAAGTGTAGATATGATAGAGCCCAGTAGGCTCAGGAATCTGTACACCAGTTGATTGACAGTTGAGAGGCGGGACCAAAGAGCCAAAGCTCAACCCCCGCAAGCACAAATAGGTGAGTACAAATAGGTGAGTACACACACACACACACACACACACACATACTGCACGCCACCCAACACACACACACACACTGCACGCCACCCAACACACACACACACACTGCACGCCACCCAACACACACACACACACACACACACACACACACACACACACACACACACACACACACACACACACACACACACACACACACACACACACATACTGCACGCCACCCAACACACACACACACTGCACGCCACCCAACAGCAAGGAACGGTAATTATCAAGAGATTCCGTAGGACTGTATAGAATTTGGAAAGGATATGAAGATAATGAGCTGTGGTACGAGGGCGGGGTGAAGGAACGGTCCCCAGCCACCTGCACCATCAGGGCTCCAACGCCGGTCCTACAAGAAATTAGGTTGTCACTGTACCTTACCTTGAGGTGTTTCCGGGGCTTTGCGTCCTCGCGGCCCAGTCGTTGACCAGGCCTCCATTGGTCTGTACCGACCAATCCAAGTTGTGATTCCGGTTATCGACTACAACCGCATTGTACCGGCCTACAGACTAGCTGACTTGCTCTTCTGCACTTCTTTCGTTATCTACATTGTCACCATACTGTTTCCGAATGATACTTTTTGACTTATCGAAGTCTTGGGGACGAAGTATTTGTTCTTCGACGCCCTCAGCAGCCACACGTCTATGTTTTTCGTGTGCACAAGTTGTAACACAAGAGCGTGACAGAGGGTCCACAGGCTCTCGACCTCCCCTTCTTGGTTGCTGCTTTCGCAGCTCTGGATTTCAACGTCTGTCTGGCATTCAAGAGTTTGAAGACGTCAGCTCTTGAGTGAGTGCAGATCTCCTCTGTTCCTTATGTGGATAACTCTATACATTTTAATGTCATGAGAAGGACAATTATCTCTGCTTGCGTTGTTTGCAATTTATGTTTTTTTCATAATTTGTATTTTGAAAGGTATTATTTATGAGTATGCTGGTCAGCCCTCGCCTTAACACCAGTGACCGAGCCATCTCTGTACATTTTGTCTAATTTATTTCTTGCTTATTTATTAAGGTCTTCGAGATTATGTCTGATTTATGTTATGTCTCATGTCTTGTGACACCATATTATTGGACTTCTTTGTTGTCATCTCATCTTATATTAATCTTATAAGTTTTGGTCGTGTCGGTTCTTTGTGTCTCGTAACTGTGTGTGGTCTTAGGGCCACACTACAGGGAGGGCCTAGATAGAGGGCCTCTCAGCCCTCCATCGTAACCAACACCTGCACGGTCTTCACTTTTGTCCTGGGAACTTTTTCAGATGAGGATTCCACCTTTGTGTTAATGTTAGTAGTGTTGATTGTAATGATAGCTTTCGACTCCAATCATATCACCTTGCAGTTATTTGGATTAACGTCAAAAAGCCAGTTTTCAATTGACGTCCTGTTGGCTTATATCCTGCTGAAGCATTCTGTAATGCATTCTTGCGACTCACTCTATAAGTTTTGTATAACTTGTATTCATTTGCATATAGGATCCTACTGCCATAGTTAAGTCATTGACGTATATGATCAGTATGGGGGTCGAATGCTGAGATTTGTGGTACTCTAATTCTCTTCCTTTCTGATTTATCTCCTCATAGTTACTCTTGTCCTCCTGTTGGGTAGGTATTCTCTTGTGCAGCTCAACATACTTCCAGTTCAACAAGTTTCCGAAGTTTTGTGTGTAACAATGTTAACTCTGGCAGGCATTCTAGCAGTTCAGAAATATATAGAAATCCTATTCTTCTGTTTTCTTTACAACATTGACACTTTATCATCACTACAAGCTAGCCAACAACTCTTCTCTCTCGTTGTTGTTGTTGTTGTTATAGATTCAGCTACTCGGAACAAGTTCCAAGTAGCACGGGCTATGGTGAGCCCGTAACTTACCTGGCACAGGAGCTGGGCAAGAAGCACGGGCTGTGGTTAGCCTCGTGGACAGGAGATGTCTCCCGTGTCTTCTCTCTCTCCTGTGAACCTAGGTTTATAGTTTAATATCTTGCGTCCATCTTGCTCACACACACCACCTGTGAGGTGGGGGTTCTTCGCTCTTCACGCAGGCTTGGGAGGCTATCATAAGAGGTGCTCAGAGTGTCTGAGGCGTCCGTTCTTTCGTATCCACGAGAGACATTGTCCGGGTTATGTTTACTTGTAATTACTGACGTGTAGGCTTAGTGTGTGGGACGGTCTTGGAGGCTCTTCTACGGGAGGTGCGGGACGGTCTTGGAGGCTCCTCTACGGAAGGTGCGGGACGGTCTTGGAGGCTCTTCTACGGAAGGTGCGGGACGGTCTTGGAGGCTCTTCTACGGGAGGTGTGGGACGGTCTTGGAGGCTTCTCTACGGAAGGTGCGGGACGGTCTTGGAGGCTCTTCTACGGGAGGTGTGGGACGGTCTTGGAGGCTCCTCTACGGGAGGTGTGGGACGGTCTTGGAGACTCTTCTACGGGAGGTGTGGGACGGTCTTGGAGGCTCTTCTACGGGAGGTGTGGGACGGTCTTGGAGGCTCTTCTACGGGAGGTGTGGGACGGTCTTGGAGGCTCTTCTACGGGAGGTGTGGGACGGTCTTGGAGGCTCTTCTACGGGAGGTGTGGGACGGTCTTGGAGGCTCTTCTACTACGGGAGGTGTGGGACGGTCTTGGAGGCTCTTCTACGGGAGGTGTGGGACGGTCTTGGAGGCTCTTCTACGGGAGGTGTGGGACGGTCTTGGAGGCTCTTCTACGGGAGGTGTGGGACGGTCTTGGAGGCTCCTCTACGGGAGGTGTGGGACGGTCTTGGAGGCTCTTCTACGGGAGGTGTGGGACGGTCTTGGAGGCTCCTCTACGGGAGGTGTGGCACGGTCTTGGAGGCTCCTCTACGGGAGGTGTGGGACGGTCTTGGAGGCTCCTCTATGGGAGGTGTGGGACCGACCTCTACCAATATATTGCGCAGGGTATTAGGATCTATACCAGTTGTGTAGGCATTAGGAGCCTTACGTGTATTACGCCGCATATTGGTATCTTTACTAAAATATTGGGAACGGATTTCGGAGCTTCCTTTACGGCTCTTATCGCGTGTTAGAAAAAAAGTTGCGGATACGATGTGATAATGACCCACTTGCAGAGCTGCTTATTTTTTGTTTGATTAGGTAAGGCGAAGGTCGTGTTAGTGATAGTAGGAGACAAGGTTTGAGTGTCGTGGATAGTTAGGGGGGGGATCCGTGTGGGAGTGGTGCGTGTGTGTGTGGTGTGTGTGGGGTGGGAGTGGGTGTGTGGTGTGTGGGGGGGGCGGGGATGGTGCGTGTGCGACGTATGAGTCGGATTTTGTGTGGGGAGCTACGCATGAAGGGGGGGGGGGGGTTGCGACTCACAGTTAGGAGAATGCGTGAGGGGCCAACTTAGCAGACCAGCTTGTGCTTCCCGGATATTCCTCACTCCACCGGAGCCATGTCAACGCAGCGCTCACAGCAGGAAAACTCCCGTCGCACAGCTGAAAAAAAAAAGATGCAGCTCTACCCAACAACAATCCAGTTTTCCCACTGTGTTTCCAGTGATTTTGGACCGACGATACGTGATACTGCGTAGAAACCGATCGTTAAATCTTTTGGCTGCGTTTCAGGAGATAGATGGCTTTGTTAGAGGAGCGAGTGACGTGAGACGGGCACAAAGGAGCCTTGTTGATGGGTATCCCGAGGGTCAAGTATTTACAAGGAGCGAGTTTAGCCCCTTGGTAAACTCCCCTGGTCTCTACAATCTCGTAACCATCTCTCCTGCCAATACCCAGTGACTCTCCCTCGGATTGGAAATCTGGAAGATTCATTTTTTATTTAACTGTCAGGAAGGCGGCTCTTATTGACCACCTCTGAGTCAGGCAGAGGGAAACATACATTTTGTTTTGTTGAATATTATTATGCTCGGAAAAGACCAGTCAGGCTTCTGTTAGTTGCAGAGAATGTACGTTTCAATAGCTATGATATTATAATTATATAGTGTGATCTCCACTGAGGTCTGATCAAGACCTTTTGTACCCTCTGTAATCCTTTTTTGCGCTACGGCTCACAGGATGAGTATGGGGTGCACAATAAACTATCCGCCTCCGACGACAACATCAAATCAATCTCGTCTGGTAAATTACTGAAACCACAACTGTTGTCTTGATCAACGTATCATTCTTTTCCTTCAGTTATACATCTGATACCTATCTACGGGCGGAAATAGAAATGTTACAAACGGAAGTTAATTGGTTAGAGAAGGTAAAGGTATAAGGTGTACAGGTAACGGGGCCAGCAAGTGGCTTGGTCTGCCAGGCTCTCCTGGCAGAGAACCAGGTGACATGTTGCGTCATGGCTGCCTCTGACGTCATGGCCGTCATTGTTCCTCTCATATCCTGAGCTGTGTTGGTAGTGGGACCGGCCGGCGAGCCTCATGACGCTACAGCGCTCACCAGTTTCCTGAGAGAGAGGTGGGGGGAGAGGAGGGGTTGCTTTGACAGTTGCCCACCAAGGCACTGAAGAGGGGGAGATTCTATGTACCTGTAGCTGAGCCTTGGCGTGGCAGTGTGTGCGTTCCGTCACCATAGAACCCTGCCGTTTGCCAGATAACATTTTCGTAAGCCGTGTTGAATAAGGAGACCCGCAAGGCGCTGCCAGTACCAGCGTGGTGGCCGCCACTACGTCACTGGGGTTGCCAAGTGGCCGGGGTTCCCCGCCTCATATTTTACACGGGTTGTTACCAACACCGCCACTTCTCACCTTCAATCCTTTCCTTAATTTTCACCTTTCTCTCAGTCATATGTCTGTGTTATGGTTTGCTGTGTCACGGGTATCCCCACACACCAGGCTGTATGGAAGACCCACAGCATTACGTAGTTGTACATGGCAAAAAATATAAAGTGAAATTTTACTTTGACTCGTGATAATTCTCCAAATCCCGTGTGAATTTCCGGTTCTAACTTTAATCGGATATAGATGGTTCCGATACTAATATACCTTAAATTTCGAGGTATGATATAATGATTCCTCTGAAGCTAGTTGAATAGTTTAACATTGTGCTGAGGTGTCGCCTTGAGCTCTGCACGCACTCCCCCTTCTGAGCAGGAGAGAGTGCTGAAATAGAGTGAATATAGAGAACATATACGACACGCATAGACACGATAAGCACCTAAACTATGGGATTGTCTCAAAGCTCTCAAAATATGCTCCTGGAAAGAAGACGAGAGAAGTATCAAATAATATGTACATAAAAAATACTGAATGTAATTTCCCAAATTTCCTTTCTCCTGATAATTACCTTACCTTGCAAGAAGTGCCCGACCAACCATGCTGTACTGGGTATGTGGGCCTGCGGGCCCCTCTGTTGGACCCACAAATCGCTCACAAATCTAGGTCATGGCAGGACCTAGATTTGTGGATTTGTGTCCTTGTGGATTTGTTCATTTGATACATCACACTATTGTGATTTGTGTGTGTGTAGCCACAGTCTATATTTGCCTGACCTGGGGCTAGCTGCAGGTATTCTTGGGAGTAGAAGACCTCCCAGAAGCTCTTCCAGGTACACTAATTGTGGAACAGTTGTTTGAAACTATATTAACATATTCAATTCGTAATTTAAAATAAGAAGGAACTAGAAAGTGTGTTAAGAAACGTCGTCCATTTCGGACGGTTTGTTTTTCCTGAAACGTTACCCTCCTAGGCTGTACTTTTGAATTACATAAAATCATGTTTGTAATCCAATTTAGTACTCTTGCCTCCAACGCTGTTGTATTTCAAGCATTCTTATCAACCTCTTAAGTGTCGAAGCCTTCCAAAGGTCAAGATATAATTTGTATCATAATCTCTGCCATTATCCATCCTTACAAACGCCAAATCCACGCAGTAGGAACAATTAACTGTGATTGATTGATGATTGATGAAGATTAAGCCACCCAAAAGGTGGCACGGGCATGAATAGCCCGTAAGTGGTGGCCCTTTTGAGCCATTACCAGTATCAAGAGATGATACTAGAGATCTGTGGAGGTGCGACGGGAGATGTCTCCCATTAACTGTGTTCTCGTTTTTAGCCCTGATGATGAGTTACCTTTGTGTTGACAAATACTTTTAATGTTTATTTGCTCTGATAATACTGGTCATCATAAAAACATAAGAATGAACTGCAGAAGGCTTATTGCAAGTCAGGATGAGAACTCCCAGAACCCCCAGCCAGGTGCAAAGGTTTGCATTAAGATTTGTACCAGAGCTAAGACGGTAAGCTATGAGGATAGGCTAGTGGAATAAACCTCACACCACTAGAGTATAGACGAAACGAAGAGGATATAATCGCGACATACAAAATACCGAGAGGTAAGGTGGATAAGGACAGTCTCCTCAAATTAAGGGAAAGTAGGACAAGAGAACACGGCTGGAAGTTGGAAACGCAATTAAGTTAGCCGAAGGAATATAAAGAAATGCGCGTACCCAATACAGGTAGTCAACACGTGAAATGCGCTGAAGGAGAAAGTTGTGAAATGTGCTATGGCGCCACAGCCCAGTGTGGGGCTCAGTAGCACATCCCAGGCCACACCTGCCTTGCTTGCCTTCAGTGGCTCTACTTGCCACGTCTTTTTGCCCTTAACACCTGCGTCTTGCTTGCCCCCCCCCCTCCCCTGCTGCTTCACATGTGCGTCAGCTCGTCTTCTGTCTTACTCTGTGACACATCTGGCTCTCAGCTGCCTTCTGTTTACTCGACATCTGGCTCTCAGCTGCCT